>JAOVVG010000002.1:18990791-19005151 GCA_028566375.1 Leptodoras nelsoni
ACCATTTCAGGTGACTACCTCCTGAAGCTCATTGAGAGAAAGCCAAGAGTGTGCAAAGCAGTAATCAGAGCAATGGGTGGCTATTTTGAAGAAACTAACAACTTTGTTGTTAAAAATGCTAAACCAACATGGTGAGCTGTCCAGAGAAGAAAGGCATGCCATTTTCAAGCTTTATTAAAGTTGGAAAATTAGACAGAGCCATTGCACAAGCACTGGGAATAGCCAATACAGCCAATACAGCAATCTGGCATTTCCATAAGAGAGGATCTGTTCATGATCCAACATATCACTTATGTTCAGTCATGGTGGAGGTAGTGTCATGGCTTGGGCTTGCTTGGCTTCTTTTTATACAGACTCACTTAGCTGTATTGATGATGCAACTCATGATGGTAGCAGCAGAATAAATTTAGAAGTCTACAGAAACATTTTGTATGTCAATTTACAAAGAAATGCATCCAGTCTAACTGAGAGAAACTTTATCATGCAGCAAAACAAAGACATCAAAACACAAGGATTTGATCATCTGAAAAAAACAGAGGGATTTATACTGGCCAAGTCAATCACCCAATTGCACTTAACCCAATTAAGCATGCATTTCACCTCCTGAAGAGGAAACTGAAGGAAGACACCAACCCTGATCTCCCTCAATCTCTAATTCTGATTTGTCATCTCACATTCATCTATTGTTCTCATACCCAAATAACCTCGGTGTACAGCAAAAACAAAACAACTGACCTTGCTGCTCCAATACTTTTGGAGGGGACGGTGTTTGCAATTGTTTTTGAATGGCTTACTCATGATTTTGACTAGTCTGTACCCAACTAATTGGGTAATGTTAATTTATGAGTAGATTTATCTTTAAGCCATGCTCTAGCTCTTACATGCAGGAAGTATTTGAAAACATATCCAGATAAATTATCAGGTAATATGAATTGTAAGAATACTATAATGCTATACATACAAAATCTTCCTGTGTATTTAAAAAACAAAAAATGTTAACTCTCAGGTCTAAAATGGGTCCTGCTGTTGTTATCCGTAATTGCAACAAAGATCTTGTTTGCATTTTATTTTAGATATTGGTATAGATCATTTGTAAAGAAATACCAGAGACACACCTTATCATCCAATGTTAATTAATTCTGAAGTCATCCAGACTATGAAGGAACACATAAGGAGACATGTAGTAAACTTAAAGTGTTAAACAAACCAAATTATGTTTCAGATTTTAGATTCTTCAAAGTAGGCACCTTTTGCTTTGATTACAGCTTTGCACACTCTTGGTGTTCTCTCAATAAGCTTCATGAGGTTATCACCTGAAATGGTTTTCCAACAGTCTTGAAGGAGTTCCCAGAGGTGCTGAGCTACTGTTTGCTGCTTTGCCTTCACTCTGCACTCCAACTCATCCCAAACCATCTCAACTGACTGACCTTCATTTCTTACAGTAATGATGGACTGTCATTTTTCTTTATGGACATAGAACATTACTCCAATAGGGCTGTTCACTGTATACCAACTCTACCTCTTCACAACACAACTGATCTGATGTCTCAAACATATTAAGAGGGCAAGAAATTCAAGAAATGAACTCTTGACAAGGCACAGCTGTTCACTGAAAGCCATTCCAGGTGACTACCTCATAAAGCTGACTGAGAAAATGCCAAGATGTGCAAAGCTGTCACTTAAGCAACAGGTACCTACTTTGAAAAATCTAAAATATAAAACATTCTGGTTTATTTAACACTTTTTTGTTTTCTAAATAATTAATAATAAAATAATGAAAAACCACTGAATTTGAGATGTGGCCAAACGTTTGACTGGCGCTGTACATCATTAACGATGGCAACTTTAAGTTGATCGTCCATAAGTGTGGACACTATGTATGAAAAGAGCCACAGTTTTTCCCCATTTTTTTATCAGCTAGTATTGATTAAATAGAGGAATGACTAATGAAAAACTATAATCCTGCCTAGAATATTACCACTAGTGATTTAGCAATCAGCTTGTATCATGCCACATCAAAAGCTTTATATCAAAGAAGAACGTGCAAGATCTAAATGGCTTGTCAAGGCTGTATATTAAGTTCCTCTCGAGTACCAATGTATATATGGGTTTATTATAGTTTATGGGCCCTTGTCTGTTTTATTTCTCTTCCTGGAATAGTGTTCCTGATTATGACATCCATAATGCTCTATATGTAGTTCAGTATTGTGCAGCACTATGAACAACAACACCTGCTTTATGGCACAATAAGCAATAACTCTGTAAAGCTATACTTTCAGTAAATGAACCTGAATTACAGTCTTGGTACACAATAAAGGTTTGGACAGTTTTAATGACTTCCAAAAATATGGTGCAAAAGTCAAACATGACAGAAGCTAAGCCAAAGTTTTCACGACTCCAGGATGATACGTAGCAATATAATGCTAAAGGGTGTAAAGTGTGTTTGATGATTTGTAGAATGACTTACTGGTAAAATCCTTTCAGATGAGTTGGGGTATGATTAAGCTACATTATTGGAAAAGGAGGATGTATTTGTAATGTGTTTAGGAATTTCTGGTGAAGTCAGAACTTTGTGTGGTCATGCCTCCAATTGTATTTCACTCAACATTGTTCTAAACAGCACATAGTCAAGGTCTTTGGGTCTTTATTTTAGAAGCACATACAGCCAGAAGAATTAGCCTTTAATATTAACAAACAATAGTTGTACTACTACTTGATACATTTCTTGTAATCTGGATAACACGTTTAATTTTCACACATTCTCCCCGTGTTTGTGTGGGTTTCCTCCCATGCCAGTAAGTGGACTGGCAAAAAAAAAGTGGCTGCCATCCCACCTAGAGAGTATTTCCTGCCTCACACCCAGGATAGGCCACTAATCCACTGTGACCCTGGCCAGGATAAAGAGGTTACTGAAAGTAAGGGTAGTGCTTTGTGTTTCTGTTCTGTTGACTTGTGTTGGCCCAACACCTTACTAAGACTCTGCATGCTGGTTTTGTACTATTTTGGAGATATGGGTAGAGCAGGACAACAGGTCCAAATCTAAACTGTTCAAGATGAGGGGTGGGGTGGCTGTTTTCTTAGTTTTAATGTATCATCCTAGCTAGTAACTGTAGATTAAATTTGCGCAATGTTTCCTGGCCTTTATTAGCTGCTTGTTGCAGTTCCCACTTTTGACCACTAGGTACAATAATAACTCTCTGGTGACAACTGAGGCAGTAAGCATTCTGCCCCACAGTAGCACAACATCTAGAAAGGCGAGCAAATCAAGATACAGTGATTCCTGAATTTCCAGTACCTTAGATGGAATAATGAAGAAGAAAGACTACCTCAGAATTCTTCAGCATAACCTCAAACTGTTAGTTAGGTTCCAACAGGACAGTGACCCCAAACACACATCAGAGCAGGTTGTGGAATGGATAAAGCAGGCTAACATTAGGCTTTTGGAATGGCCTTCCCAATGTCCTGACTTCAACCCTATTGAAAATATGTAAACTGTTGTTAAAAGTCTCTTGTCACGTCTCTCTAGTCTAGGTATCCAGGGAACAGCATGGCAGTGGTTTGCCGCTTACCTGGAAGACTGGACTTATCAGGTAACATGGAGAGGATCCACTTCAGCTCCATGCAGACTCTCCACTGGTGTCCCACAAGGTTCAGTACTCGGTCCTCTCCTATTCTCCTCTCTTATACTCTATCGCTGAGAGAAGTCATAGCTTCATGTGTCTGTTCTTAAACATCACCACTCTACAGACCGTAGCTGTGTTTCTCTCATTCTTCTATTTCTATTTATTTATTTTTTTGAATATTTAGAAATTCAGAATAACAATTAGACGCATGCTTTTGGAATCCCCTTTGCTTTTCCAGTCAGTAAATTATATCCTGTCTTGGTGAAGACCACATCCTGTGTGTCGTACCAGCAAACTGATGACAGGGATTGCAGTTGTTGAAGTTGTTGAATATAATTCATTTTTAAACCATTATTGACATGGCATTTACTGCTGCATGATGCAGCTGAATTCAGAGGTAAAAATGTATCTACAATTTAAAACAACAAAAAAAAATGTTCAGACTTTTAAAACAGCTAAGCTGCTCAGTGGAGTCTGGCAGGAAAATATTTGTAGAAATGTATTTGTCATTTGATAAAGAACATTTATAAAGAAATACCAGTTAGTATATCCTGTCTTGGTGAAGACTACATGTCTGTCAGTCACGCCAGCAAACTGATGACGGGTTGGAGAAGCATGCGTCTCGTTTGCCGGATGATTCAAACCACAGCTGTGATTAGTACCAGCTTGGAAATACTTTTAGTATTAGTTGTGATGGTGCAGCATTATTCAGATCAGGTACTAAAGCCCTGGTGCAAACGGGCAGAGAAGGCATAACATTAATACTTGCACTGCCACTTGATCCGAAGGCGCAGGTAACTGAATTGCTGGTAGGTAGCTGTGGTTTGGCGACCAAAGATCATTGCATGGTATGTATAGCTGAGTATGACTAGTTTATGTGAAGTCTAACATGTAATCTATCTAACCATATTAACTAATATTAGCAAACTGTCAAATGTTAAATAGTGTGTGAGCTATTTATCTAGTAAACTAATCCACTACAGGCAAAGATCCTTATTTAACACAACACAACATCAAACTACAGCAACAGCAATAAACAATACGTAAATATATTTTAACAAGAATAAGCTTCAACGATCTTCCTCCAATGGCTACAAATTCTCTGCAGACTGACAACAACTCAGTTGTTTATTCTGTCCAATCAGCAAATCAGAAATTCTGATTTCTTTTCTGAAATTTTTATATTCAGTGATTGCATGATTCAAATGGCACAGAATAAAGTTTACCACCTGGGTGAGCAGAACAGAACTTTGGGAGGGCTGATGTGAGCACTCCAAAGACACATTAACAACCTAGCTAGTAACTGTAGATTAAACTTGCACAATGTTTCCTGGCCTTTATTAGCTGCTTGTTGCAGTTCCCATTTTTGACCACTAGGCCTAACAATAACTCTCTGGTGATAACTGAGGCAGTAAGCATTCTGCCTCAAAGTAGCACAACATCTAGAAAGGCGAGCAAATCAAAGACACTGATTTCCGAACTGGCACCTTAGATGGAATAATGAAGAAGAAAGACTACCTCAGAATTCTTCAGCATAACCTCAAACTATTAGTTAGGTTCCAACAGGACAGTGACCCCAAACACACATCAGAGCAGGTTGCGGAATGGATAAAGCAGGCTAACATTAGGCTTTTGGAATGGCCTTCCCAAAGTCTTGACTTCAACCCTATTGAAAATATATAAACTGTTGTTAAAAGTCTCTTGTCACGTCTCTCTAGTCTAGGTATCCAGGGAACAGCATGGCAGTGGTTTGCCTCTTACCTGGAAGACCAGACTTATAAGGTAACATCATAAGGTAACAGGATCTACTTCTCCATTGATTCTCCACTGGTGTCCCACAAGGTTCAGTACTTGGTCCTCTCCTATTCTCCCCTTATACTCTATCTCTGAGAGAAGTCATAGCTTCTCATGGATTCTCTTATCACTTTTACGCTGATGACACCCAACTTATCTTCTCTTGTCCTCCCTCCGACACCAACATCTCGACTTGTATTTCAGCTAGCCTGACTGGCATCTCATCCTGGATGACTGCTCACCAACTCAAACTTGACCCTGACATAACTGAACTCCTGTTCATTTCTGGTGACTCACTACCACACCATGACTTGACTATCTCTCTGGACAACACACCCTCGCCTACAAGGCAAAAACTGGACCTGCACCCACAATACCTCAAAGCACTCATCACCCCTCTCACTGCACAGCGCTCCTTTCAGTCCTCCAGCACTGCCCGAATGGGTCCACCATCTACCAAGGGCAAACTCTCCTCATGACTGTTCTCCGTTTTGGCACTGAGGTGGTGGAATGAGCTTCCTCTAAGTGTCAGAACAGCCCAATCTCTGTCCATCTTCAAACAACGTCTTTCTTTTCCAAAGTTTAGGTATCCTTTTCATTAAAAAAAAAAAAATTCAGACCTGATTGTACTCTTAATAGGCGTCTGAGCTAGTATCAGAGTATATTTGTTGATGGTGACCTTAAAGCACTTTTTGTAAGTTCCTCTGGATAAGGGTGTCTGAAAAATGCCTAAATGTAAATGTAAATGTAAATGTAAAAGTCTAGTCAGTGCCAGGAAACCAACAGATTTACCTGAACTCTGTCACTTCCGAGAAAAGTGTTCAAATATCCAACCAGAAATATGTTGTTAATGGCTATCTAAAGCAACTGGTCAATAAGCAATTTGCTAAAGGACATTTAACCAAATCTTACATGTGCTATAATTATAATTTTGACCTTATGTTGATTTCAGACAGCTCCCTCTCTCCCTTAAGTATACACTGAAGCACCAGAAAAACTGGTATACCAGTTAATACTTGGTAGGTCCACCACAGGATCTTGGAGGTTGCACAGTCCTCACGCTGATGTTTGTCGAGGCCCCAGCATTGAATTCCAATGTTACTTGAGGCAGTGTTACACACCTATCACGTAAAATGATTCTTGCCAGCTGACGCTGGTCACGTTCACCCGGAGTCTTTTTACGGCCACACTGCTGTCAGAAGTTTGAGGTTTTGCCAGGATTCCTGTAGTCACGGTATATCCTTGAAATGCTCATACGTGAAAATCCAAACTTTGCCTCTACCTCTGAAATGCTATGCCCACTTCACGAGCTCCAACAATTAAACTGTGTTGAAAATCGCAAAATTGTGATAACTTGCCATTCTCATGGCAGAAACAACTCTAGAAGCTTCCATAAAAGTTTATTGTTTTATATAGGCACTGGTGGACGCAACCAATGACGTGCATAGGTGGCGTTACTATGTGTTTTGCATAGGTTTTTCTGCCATTTCAGTGTAGTGCAGAAAGCAGTCAAGGAACAAGAGTCAAAAAAGAGTCAAAGCAACATTTTATTAATGGATGCTGAAGGATTATGCTGATTTGCCCACAGTAGCCCAAAATCACCTCCTCTTGGCATTCACTCATCCTCCTTCAGTAACCGTTTTATCCTGGTCACTATTACAATGCATCCCGGAGCTTAGCCACCCAAAGAAACCCAAAGCATGTGGCAGGAGTACATACACATACACACAAGACACACATGCGCACCTAGGGGCCATTCAGAACAATCTGATCTGAATTTTGAGATGAAATCAGGACTAGTGTGAATATTATGATCAAAGTTGGAAAACAACTGCTCTTATACATTACACAGTTGTAGATCTGACCCACAGATAAACACCAGAAAGACTAATTATCTGGCTAAGCAAAAAAATTATCACATCTTTTTTTTGAGTGGTTGAAAGAGAGGTCTGTGTAGTTGCTACGTTTATGGAATGTTAACAGCAGTACAGCTGTAAACGACTTCACTCACAGACTTCCATTATACATGCTCTCATCCCTACGCAACACAATCCACAGCACAACCGTTTGAGCGCTGTAGGAATTCATATAATGCTTTGAAAATTACAACATTCTGGAAGATATTTTAACTTTATAGTCGTGACTCAGTGACTCAGGTTGTCTTCATTCAATCCATATAGCTGGCAGTAGGGCTTGGGATGATATGGTGTAATGATATTGATAATGTAATTTAATGACATCATGCTCTGCTGTAAGTCAGAATTTCCTTGTTACTCATTGTAAAATAGTAATTGACTACACATTCCAAACTGGAAGCAGTTGCTTAATTTTCACTCTTTTTTCATGAAAGACTTAAATTTTTTTTATAGATCCTTCTTCTTCTTTTAGCTGCTACCATCTTCTTGGGGTCAAGTCCGTACCTGAATCTGGCACGTTTTACACCGGATACCCTTCCTGCCGCAACCATCCCGTTAGGCAGGCTTGGGGAAACACAATCAATTTTGTATGTCCAATTCACCTAAGTTGCATGTCTTTGGACTGTGGGAGGACACAGAGAAAACCCACACAGACACGGGGAGGACATGCAGACTCCACACAGACCGCTCCACCTGTGGATCGAACCCAGGACCTTCTTGCTGTGAGGCAACAGCCGGGTTGAAACCCACTGTGCCACCCACATTTTTTATAAATGTTAGAGAACAATCTTCTTTTTGTGATAATCCGCTGAAGCCCACGGTCATCTCTTTTGCTGGTGCATCTTCTCCTGGACTTTCTAGACTAGACTTTCCATTGATATGGACATATTCCATTGGCTTGGACACAGCACTCCTCCTTAGCTATGAACTTTTGTGGCTTACCCATGCTTTGAGTTTAGTAGATGATTAGTGTTTCACACTCAGTTTAAAACATTCATGTCCTGCAAAATTTGGGCTGATTTCTTCACAGTATTCAGATTTTTTTGAATTCCTGTTTTCATGGGTTTTCATACTGGGTTTTATGAACTGGAAGCCCGAATTATGTAAAAATAAGTACTTGAAATAATTTAAATTGTGGGCCCTGAATCTATAATCTATGAAAGTTTAACTTTTTGAATGGAATTGTGGAAATTAATCAACTTTTCCATGATATTCAAATTTTTTGGAATGGGTCTGTATGCACATCATTGGTTGAGTCCAAAAGTGGTTGTATCTAAAGTGATAGACATCTATGGAGGTTCTTAGAGATGTTTCCACTACGAGAATGCCAAGTTATCATGATTTTTTGATTTTCAAAATAGTTTAATAGTTGGAACTCATGAGATGGGACACAGCATTTTGGAGGTAGAATTTGAGTTTCACATATGAACATTTCAAGGGTGTGAAAGTGCTCAGGGATCTTGAATTGCATATTGAGATTTTCAAGAATCTCTAACTCATTCTTGTCAGTTTATACCAGAGCATAACATCATAGCCTGGTATGGCATGAGAACAGTTAAGATCTGTAGATTCCTGTATGTTGTTGATTGAATTAGGAGGAATCTGTTGAGCATTTCTGACAGCCGAAGACCACCCTGTACGAAAGTAACAGACTAAGTCACTTTTGAAATTAGTAAACGTTTCTAAATGTTAGAGCATGGTTTCCACAATGCAGTAATTATTAACAGTTTATAATATAATTAGAAAATTGATGCATTACCAGTATGACAGATAAGTGCTGTAGTAAAAGCAATGGAGGTGAAGATCATATCGAATCTTTCTTTTAATTAATGCCATCTGTGTCTGCTAGTCTGTTGCAGTATTTAAAGCACCCCCATATGACAGACAACTGAACTGCATCATGGGGAAAAAAAGTGTACAAAAATGGAATGATTGAAAGGCCGGTACAGTTCATCAGGAGTGGACAAATCACTCACCTGAAGAAAACCTTTTATTTGAAATGCTTGTTTAAACATAATGTGGGTGACACGGTGGCTCAGTGGGTAGCACTGTTGCCTCACAGCAAGAAGGTCCTGGATTCGATCCCCGGATGGGGCGGTCTGGGTCCTTTGTGTCTCTAAAATGGCCCTAGGGTGTGAGTGTGTGCCTGAGTGTGTGTGTGTGTGCCCTGCTATGGATTGGCACCCTATCTAGGGTTGTTCCTGCCTTGTGCCCTAAGCTCTCCCGTGACCCTGAAAAGGAATAAGCGGTCAAGAAAATGAATGAATGAATTAATTAATGAACATAATGTGGCCCAAACAGTTAATATATTTCTTGATGCTGCATGTTGGTAACAACAATTAAATTTTTTTAAGTTGATCAGATGCTACACTATCTTTCACCAACCCAGGATGTGAAAGCTGCCACCACAAAAAAAAAAAAAAATAATAGGAACATGAAATAACTCCTCCAAAGGATTCATGTGCTTGCATTGTTTTCATAGTCTGTATTTATGCACATAATAAGCTTGTAATAATTTTAAAGTTAAGTTATATGAATTGCTGCTTTTTAGTCTAGTTAACTGGGCCTTTTCATTGAGTCATCCATTGTATTTTACCCAATTATCTCCAAAGGACTGCTTCTAGAAATGTACTCACCCAAATGAGGATGGGTTCTCTCTTGAGTCTGGTTCCTCTCAAGGTTTCTTCCACTTATCATTTGAGGGAGTTTTTTTATAAAGCTGCTTTGAGGCAATGTCCATTGTTAAAATTTGAATAAAAATTGAATTGAATTGAATTGAATTACGCTATTATAGTCTGAATAGCTTCAGCACTCAGTGTTAGTTGACCTGTGATTCTGTCTTAACAAATTCTGTCTTAACAAGTGTGCTCTTGTTTCAGTTTTTCCACTGAACTGATACATGATCACATTAATAAAGCCACCAAATGTCTGCTAAGAATCATGCATAGTGTCATTAAAATATGGATAGTTATAGCATGTGCTCATAATAAAACATGTGCTCATGTAGGATGCATTACCTTGAGAATATAATTTAGTTCATTACTTGGATGATGACTCCCTCTATCTGTTTTACTAGTTACTGCAATAATATCAGCACAGGGGTTTTTGTTCAGCAGTGCAGTAGCTCTGTAACACTGTGTTCTCTTACTGCACAGAAGTATACAGCGCTGTCCTCCATATCCAGATCCTTCACAGTTAAAGATCCATTTGCAGCAATTTCTTTCACAGTGGAAAATTTATTTTTATCAACAGACCCAAATTCTGGTTCATTGCTGGTCGATTTATAAACAATTAACTCCATACTCTCTCCTCGGCGCTGCCGGTACCAGTACATCTGATAATAGGAGGCACCTTTATTATGACTGCACTTCATTTCAGCAGATTCTCCTTTCAGAGGCCAAATGACACTGGGGCTTTGGGTGACTCCATTGTCTCCTGTTAAAACTAAAAGACAGTAATTAATTAAAAATAAAATGTAAATTTAAATTTGAATTATCACTTCATATACAAATAGTACCTGGAGTCAAGAGAAGCAAGAAAGGCAGGATGATGATTAAAACAGTAATCATATTGCTTCATTATAGTGGCAAGAGAGAGGATGAGGACAGGAGACTGCTACAAAAGCATCTTTTTGAATATCAGATGTCATCAGAGGAAATGACATCAAAACCATTTCAACTCCTCCTTCCATGTGCTGCATTCTGAATGACCTGAATTGCATTTGCAACTTTCTTCCAAATATTAAAACCTTATAATAGATAAATAAATGAAACTTTAATAAAATCGGCATATTAGGATTTTCAGGCTAATGGAAAAATCCAGCAGAATTAATACCTAAAAAAAAATCTAAACCTCTCAGAAAACACTTAAACTGTTGTTGTATACAGGTATATAAACTGCTGTATGCACTATTTTTGTGAACATGTTTAAGATCCTGTTTTTGTGCAGGGACAAGGGGGATTTGAGACAGTGTGAGACTGTCTCCATGCTGCACAGAAATACTGCGCTGTCACTTGACTGTAGATTTTTCACAGTAAGTTTTTAGTATTTTTTGAGTATATTGAAAGCAAATACCCAAGGAGCTGTAAGGTACACAACATTGGCAGCTGATGACCATCCTGTAGGAAAATACCAGCAATTTCTATAAAAAATGACTTCATAGATTTCTACCCAAATTGCAGAGTGTGGTTTCCACAATGCAGTAAACATTGATTAGAATTATATTCACAGTAAATGTGGTGATGATCAGCATCATTCCAGCTCTTCTTCTGAGTCAATCGCAATATGGAAATGTTCTACTGGTCTTTTTAGAGTAATCTGTACAGTGCCATGTGTAAACATGTTAAACGCCCTTATGAGGGGCAGGGGTGGCTCAGTGGTTAAGGTGTTGGGTTACTGACTTGAAGGTTGGGGGTTCAAGCCCCACCACCATGAAGCTGCCTCTGTTGGGTCCCTGAGCAAGGCCCTTAACCCTCAACTGCTTAGGTGTATAAATGAGATTAATGTAAGTCACTCTGGATAAGGGTGTCTACCAAATGCCGTAAATGTAAATGTTATGAGAGGCAAACAAATTGCATGAATGAAATATATCAACTGATTTTGCTACTCCCAGAATGAAATTGTAAGTTTGTTGTACCCATGCCCTAGGAGAACCTGTCATTGTGTTTCATTTTTGTGATCCCTTCTTCATTTTGCCATAGTCTGTTGATATATGTTGAGCACCACAGATCAGTGAGAGTTATGTGTAAAAAGAAATTCAAGAAACAAGAAAAGTTTTACATGAAGAAATGCAGCAGAATTAATGCAAACACTTAAACAGTAGTTGCAGGTGCATAAACAGCTGTATACACTATCTTTGTGCCTCCTGATGCTGAGATATGTGTTTTTGTACAGGGACTAGAAGATTTGAGACACTGTGTCTCCGTACTGCACAAAAATAAACTGCACTGTCATTTGGCTGCAGATTTTTAATGGTAAGTTTCCCTTTATTGCGCCCATCTCCATCTAAATCAATTTTGGTTTTCAGAGAATCTTCAGGATATGGGAAATTTGAATTCAAATACCCAAGAAGTTGTAAGTGATTGCTGTCAGATAATTTATACCACAGCATGACCTCATTGTATGGTATGGAGTGAGAACAATGAAGATCTGTAGATTCCTGTATAGTCTTGATTAAATCTGGAGGAGTCTGGTGCACATTGTTGGCAGCAGAAGACCATCCTGTGGGAAAATAACAGCAGTTACTCTGAATATGAGCTTCACACTGCCAAAAAAAATCCACAAACATTAACTATGATTTAAAATATAATCACAACAGTTTAGCATTACCTGTTTGGCAGATCACAGATGCAGTAAAAGTGATGAAGAGGATCATGTCAGCTCTTCTTCTGAGGCAATAGGAGCATCTAAATCTTTTCCTAGTCTGTTAGAGTAATGGTGAGATCATTTTTGAAGGCAAGAAACACCCTCTATGGGAGACTGTTACGTGCAGGTCTAGCACTAGAGTGCTTGTTATGTTTTTGTCTGCTCTGTGTGTGGTTGTGTGTGTGTTTTCCTGTCCACCTGACCTTACTGGGTGGGGCAACAGGCTATAAAAACCTGCATTTTATTGCATTAATAAAATATTGACAAAATGTAAAAGCATACATAATATACTGTACATTCAGTTCCACTGGATGAGTCAACACCTAATTTACTGAACCACCAGCTCAGTATTGCACGGCAATGTCACTAGGTCAGGTCTGGTGAGCATCATTCACAGAAGACCATCATGTAGGTAAATTAACAGCAATTAATTTATATATGAACTCAAAAATTGCAGAGTATGGATTCCACAATGCAGTAAACAACACAATCACATGGTATTTATTATATATCTATTGTTAAATGACTGTAAATGGTTTCTTGATTTGGGGAAGTCATCATTGTTTTGAAACTTGGCTAGCTTTCTTATACAGTTACACTAGACTGAAGATGAAACGCTTTCCAGACCAGTCCACAGGGTGTGAAATAAAGTTCTGTGACATTCTGTTTGGGGGCGACACGGTGGCTCGTTGGGTAGCACTGTCACCTCACAGCAAGAAGGCCCCGGGTTCGATCCCCGGGTGGGGCTGTCTGGGTCCTTTCTGTGTGGAGTCTACATGTCCTCCCCATGTCCCTGTGTCCACATGGGCTTACTCCGGGTACTCCAGTTTCCTCCAACATGCACGTTAGGTTGATTGGTTGATTGAAGTGGCCCTAGTGTGTGAGTGTGTGTGAGTGTGTGCCCTACAATGGATTGGCGCCCTAAGCTGCTGGCTAGGCACTGGCTCTCCCGTGACCCTGAAATAGGAATAAGCGGTTAGGATAATGAAATGAAATGACTTTCTGTTTGAAATGATATGGTGGTGCTGTGGGTAGAACCGTTGCCAGCAGGAAGGCCTGGGTTTGATTCCCGGCATGGGAAGCCACAGGCATTTCTGTGTAGAATTTTCATGTTTTCCCCATCTACATGGATTTCTTCCTACAGTCCAAATACATGTGTTTCACATAAATTGTAGATACTAAATTGTCCATTATTGTGAATGTATATGAGATCAATGGAATGGCTCCCCACCGTTCACCCAATGAATGCTGGTTCCAGCACCCCCTGTGACCCATTAGGCCAGTGGCTTAAATTTTTTGTTATAGGTTATGAATGACTTCTCTTTCTAGCAGACCTTTTTAGTGTTTATTAATGAGGGTTCACATTAAAGAAACTGGTACAGATCCATACAATAACATTGTGCTACACATTAGCTTACACAACATTCACTCAGTAGAAAAGTAAGAGCTTTTCTTTCATAATTTTTCTTTCAATACACAGCTTTTATGCCAATGTAGTGTCATGGCCTGGACTATTTTGGCATTTGTCAAGTGACAACCATTGAGTTCCCTCATTTCAAGCTAAAGATTTTTAATAATAAAATATCCATCCAGACTGTGCAACAGTTTCTTTCCACAAGCTATCAGACTCCTGAACAACCAGAGTCTGGTCTGATAAACTGCA
>JAOVVG010000002.1:19034549-19046760 GCA_028566375.1 Leptodoras nelsoni
ATCACCAATTCACCTACCTGCATGTCTTTGGACTGTGGGAGGAAACCGGAGTACCCAGAGGAAACCCACGCGAACACCGGGAGAACATGCAAACTCCACTCAGAAATTTCCCAGGTCACCCCATCCGGGGATCGAACCCGGGTCCTTCTTGCTGTGAGGCGACAGCGCTATCCACTGCGCCACTGTGCCGCCCACAGGATCCATGTCTTCCAATATATCTTTCCTGTGACTCATCAATCCACAGATTATTATCCCAAAATTTTTGTGGGTCATCTAGATGTTTTTTGCCAAATGTGAGATGAGCCTTTGTGTTCTTTTTTTGGTCAGCAGTAGTTTGCACCTTGCGACACTGCCATGGATACCATTTTTATGCCGTGTCTTTCTTATTGTGGAATCATGTACCTTAACTGAGGCAAGTGAGGCCTGCAGGTCTTTAGATGTTTGTCTGGGTTCTTTGTGACCTCCTGGATAAGTTGTTGATGGACTCTTCGTGAAATTTTGGAAGGCTGGACACGCCTAGGAAGGATTTCCTGTAAGGTGTGGTGCTGTGCCACGGTCTGACACTAGGGGGCTGCATCAGTGTAGTTCACCAGACAGGAGAACTCCAGCTCCCAGCAGACCCTGGGGCAATTCAGTGCTACGAGAGACCATTTTCCTGGTAAGTAGCGCTGTGGTGTGAGGTAATCGGTCTCCTTTTTGTAGAGAGGAGACCACGAGGTAGGACTTCGGTCTGAGGTAATATTGTAGGGACACTTTCCTATCTTTACCTTTGTTCTCTAATCAAGCACAGCTCTCTCTCTGCTGCTCCGACAGCTCCACTGATTCTGACGCTTCGGCATGAAGTAATCGGCCTTCACTTTGTAGAGAAGAGACCATGGGGTAAGACTTCACTCTGAGGTAATCTAGTAGGATCACTCTCCTATCTTGTCCTCTGCCCCTTATTTCGAGCACTAAGCTCTCGTTGCCGCCCTGAGCAGTGGAGGTCTTTCCCCTTTCCTGTTTTGTGGATAATGGTTCTCACTGTGTTTTCTTGGAGTCCCAAAGCCTTAGCAATGGCAATATATGAAATCATGATTTCAAAATAGCATTTTCTGTTTATTTGGGTTATCTTTGTCTAATATTAAAAGTAGTTTGATGATCTATATGCCAAAATAGAAAAGGTTGGGAAGGAGGCTTTTTTATAGCACTGTAGGTGAGGGTGAACACTATGAGCTTCATACTCCATGATAGGAGCAATACCAGTACATCTGAGTGAGTTGCATCCCATTTTGAGCATCTTTGTGTGGTTTATTGGCACTAACACAAACCCAGCCCACAACTCCATATGTTCTGGTTTTGGGGGTAACATGGATCAGAAGAAGGTTTTTGTAATTAATTGAACTGATCTACAGCACTGTGTAACAAGCTGCACAGAAATACACAGCACTGCCGTTCACTGAAAAACTGTTTATGGTAAAAGAGCCATTGTTTCTTCCATCACCACTCAGTCCATCACCTCCAGCTTTGTAGAAGCAGTATAAAGGTATCCCATGTATTTAAATCCTGTGTTCTGGCTGTGTTTGTACCACAGTATTTGATTATGCTATGATTATTAGTGTTCATTATGATTTTTTATGAGATGAGGAGGATTTTGGACTACAGTGAAAAGAGTAACTGTGAAGAGAAAGAGACAGCAAACATGATTGATCAATTCATATATTAATAAGAGAAATACTTAGAATATGAGTATATTTAAAAAAATATAATTTTATAATTAGAAATCTTTAAAAAAATATTCTATAATATAATATTATGATGATTTCATGTTAGAATATTATAATGGAAATATGAAGGTATTTAAAATGATATTTCTATCATATTTACCTGGGAGACAACTTTTAAATGGTCACTGACAAACCCCAAATCACAAATAAAATACACTTCTTGATCTTTTACAACAATTAAATATGATAAATTAATTAGAGTGACTTGAAGATGATTTCACTGCTCGCTGCGCCACTTCTGTCTGCCATGTTGTACATTTTTTTGCTGGGATGCTGGGATTTCCTTCTCTGCTAAGACAGCATTGTGAGCTTCCTTGAAATTCAGTGTGTTTGTACAATGACATTGTGTTCTCTGACAGCACAGAAATACACTGCACTGCATATAATCAACATCATTTGTAAAAGATCCGCTCTCATGAACTGACTGAAAATTGGTCTTGGTTGAATTCCATAGATGGCAGTGTACACAATGAGCTCCATACACTCTCTCTTTAATGACGATTATACCAATGTATCTGATAAGTTGCATCCTTGGTATGTGAGCAGTTTATTGTGGCTGACTGGCCACAACCACAGCTCCAGGTGTTCTGGTTTTGAGTACAAAATGTTTTTGTAATTAAGGGAGCTGATCTACAGCATTGTGTAATAAGCTGCACAGAAATACACAGCACTGTCGTTCACTGAAAGACTGTTTATAGTCAAAATGCCATTTTTGCTCCCATCACCACTCATCTTAATTTTGGATCCAAATTCTTCCTCCAGCTTTGCGAAAGCATTTAAAAGGTATCCCATGTATTTAAACCCTGTGTTCTGGCTGTATTTGTACCACAGTATTTGATTACTTTGTACAGTGTGTGCACATTTGATCTCAGTAATCCCATCTTGATATTTTATGAGATTGGGTGGATTTTGAACTACAGTACAAACAGCAAAACCTGTGGAGAGAAAAAAAGAGCATTCAGGTTATTCATATTAGAAGGAAAAGAATTAAAAAAGAAAATGTTTACACTGAATAAATTCACCTATGAAGTACAATTGAATGGTAATGATGAGAGCAGTAACCATCTTGCCTCTCTTTGCTGTGTGCTGATCTGAATGAAAGGAAGAGAAAACAGACATGTGATATCTTCATATGTAGAAAATTACCCCATTTTTTTCCTGGTGGGTAGATAATCCGTTGTCTATTTATCTCGGTGTGGCGTTTCTAATGAAAGGGCTCCCTCTAGCTGATTACCTCATGTGCAGTATATTTATTAGTATCAATATTCTTATTTGCAGCTGCTTTAAGCTCAGTAAACTTAATTTCATTTTATTTGCTTGACTGCTTAGACTCCACACAGAAAGGACCCAGACCACCCCACCTAGGGATCGAACCCGGGACCTTCTTGCTGTGAGGCGACAGTGCTACCCACCGAGCCACCGTGTCGCCCGCTCAGTAAACTGTGCTCATTAATTCAAACATCAATTCATATATTACAGGATAATGCTATAACCTGGAATACTGTTTAGAGGCTCAAGCTCAAACTACTTTTTCTCCTTTGGATTGCTAAAAGACCATTTTTGTATAATCCCCCCCCAAAAAAAAACCCTAAAAAATGCTTGGCTGAATTAGTTTTTGTCTGAAATCAATGTTTTTGTACTTGCATCAGTACAGATTTGTTGTGTCATACTGCCCCCTTTAGGTGTCTCCACTTCTTCCTGACTGGTTTTTGTACAGCTCTGTCCTGTGGTTATAACACTGTGTTCTCTCACAGCACAGAAATACACAGCGCTGTCACTGTAATCCACATCCTTCACTGTGAAAGAGCCGTTCTCAGGAACTGTTTTATTAGCTGAAAATTTATTTTGGTTGAATTTTCCAAAGTCTGGAGTGCCATAGTTGGTAGTGTACACTATGAGCTCCATACTCTCTCCATGATACTGCCGATACCAGTACATTTCTCTGTAAGTTGAACCCTTTCTGTGTGAGCAATTTATTGTGGCTGATTGACCCATTTTAGCCCAGAGTATATGGGGCTGGTGGACATCATTTGTCTCTGCAATTCCTGTGAATAAATAATACATAATGTGTTCATATGTAAGTGAGCTGTTTATTTTATATTTTGATGCCTAGGCATGTACAACATTTGTAGGATTAATATGATAATCATGTAGCTGTGTATTATTACAGAGGCATTTTGTAGTTACCTTGAATCCAGTAAAGTGACTGAAATGCTATTATAATCCTGATCATGACTCTTGATGTCAAGGCTACAGACTAAACTAAGACTGTGTAAGATAACATACATTCTTGTCAGTGGTCTATCATGTGACATTATAACTCCACCCACAGAGACAGTGTAACAGTGTGTTATTCATACTGTTTGAATGAACGATAATCACTCAATAAGATGAAAGAATTCTGAAGGGAATACATTTTCAGCATCTCGTATTTTCCTGAAATTCAGTATTCCGCTTGTTGTTGTTGAACTGTGATTCAAGATTATTTCATTAATCAGATAATATATATATATATATATATAATTTTGGGAGAGTATTTTATAAAATATTATACATTAGATATATTTACCTGTTAAAAACTATAGTGGAGCAGCAAATATGATAAGAACAGTGGAACCCATCCTCTACTTACTATTTGTGCCATGGCAGTGCTCTGTTATGTAATTGTTAAATTGCCTTTTCTTCTTTCTTGAAACAGCTCCCTTTAGATGACTGCATGATCTACAGTGAAAGTAAAATGGCATAATTATGTTGACATTTGTCCATTCCTGACGTTAAATGATAAAACTAAATGACCCAGAAATGTGTTGTATATACAATAGGATATACACTATTTGGAATTATATACTACACACTCAGCCATCTAAAATAAAACTTTACAGCCATGTTTGGTCTTACATACTATTTATTTAATCTGGAATATTATTGTAATTATAATATTATAATATTATAAAGGTTTAGCACATACATTAATGTTGTGTCATGAAACTAAGATTATAATTAGCTGTAATGTGCTGTTGAGTGATGATGGAGGGAAGAGGGCAACAAAACAACAGCAAAAGGCCTCACCCAAAAAAGAAAATCGAAGTGGAAGCTCAGCTCTGTTCTTTGGAAACACCCTCCTCGTCATAAAGTAAACCCTTGTTGTGTGAGCACTTTATCATTGCTGATTGACCCATTTTAGCCCAGAGTACACTGGGCTGCTGGACATCATTCACCCCTCCAATTCCTGTGAATAAACAGTAAGCACAGTGTCAGTGTAACAAATATAACCTTTAAGTTTATGGTCTTATTTCTTTGCAGGCATGAACAGCAGTTATAGTATTACAGAGGCATCCAGAAGCTTTAAACATGTTGTTAATTCAATCCAGTGGAGTAACTGAAATACTACAAATTTTTTTTAACATCTCTGTTAATGTCAGGAGTACAGATGGAACTAAGACTGTGTAAGATTATACAGATTCTTATCAATAATCTATGATGCAACATTATAACTCCTCTCACACAGACAGTATAAAAATGAGCAGTAACCATGTTTTTTGTGAGGTTTCTGTCACAACCACAGCTGCCAGAGGGTGCCAGAAACTCACTGTGGGAGAACTCAAAGGCTGAACTTTATCTCCCACAGGGCCTAGCAAATCGGACCCACCTGCCAGTGGCCATTTTTGATGAGCTTGTTAAGACGCACTGAGGAGTATAAAAGAGGCTCATTCTCACTCCTCAGCTCGGATCAACTCACGTACTCCAGCCTCCATGTCAATCTGTTCTAAGATTATCTTTGTTTTCTCAAAGCTAAGTGTCTTGTCTCTTTTGCATCTTGATTTTTGTTCCTGTTTTTGCCCTGTGTGCACCATTGTGATTACTATCTCTGTTTTTGTTTCTAGTTCCCCATGCCAGAGTATGGTGTTCTCTTGCCCACGCCCTGTCACGTTTGAATAAGTTCTGAGCTTTGGACTAAGTCTTTGTGTTCCAGTTTCTCCTTGTTTCCCTTTTAGTAACCATGCTCTGTACCTTTGCTTTTTGAACTGAGCTCATGGACTCTTCTGTGTTTTGTTTTTGGACTATTTTTGATCTGACTTTTGATTTGTGTTTATGAACTGTGTTCCTGTGCACTTTCCCGCTGCGTTCTGTAAAGCTGTCTGCTCTTGACTCAGTTCAGTGTGGGATCATTACAATTTTCCCCTGTCTTTCCTTTCTTTTTCCTCTGTCCCTCTTGTAGGACTAACTGATAAAATTAACAACACTGAAAGAAACTATTCCTAGCATGATGTGAGAGTGCTGTAGTCAGTGAGACCACGGTGTATTAAATGTAAATAGAATCTAAATGCTGAGCCTTTTTGTCATTTATTGGCACTAAATCAATTCCAGCCCACAGCTCCAGGTGTTTGGTTTGGGGGTAATGTAGATCAGATGAAGGTTTTTGTCATTAAGTGAGCTGATCTACAGCACTGTGTAATAAGCTGCACAGAAATACACAGCACTGTCGTTCACTGAAAGACTGTTTATAGTCAAAATGCAATTTTTGCCATCACCACTCAGTGTGATTTTGGTTTCAAATTCTTCCCCTGGCTTTGAGTTAACATAAATATATCCCATGAATTTAAATCCTGTGTTCTGGCTGTGTTTGTACCACAGTATGCGGTCATAGTTCTGGACAGTATGTGCACACTTGATCTCAGCAAACTCCTCTTGATGTTTTATGAGATCAGCAGGATTCTGGAGTACAGAACAAACACCAGAACCTGTGGAGAGATAAAGAGAGTTTACGGTGTGTAAAATGAAGTATTCTGTTCAATTCTGGGAGGACATTTTATAAAATATTGTATGTAGAGAAATATTTACCTGGAAGGCACAATAGTGTGGTGTAAAATATGATGAGAACAGAATGCATGTTGAGTCTCTGCACTGTCTGTTGCTTGGCTCAGAAATCTAATAAAGGAGAATGGAAGAGTCTTATCCATCCTCTACTTCCTGTCTGAGGCACAGTGGGACTGTAATCTGTTTGTCACATTGCCATTTTTTAATGATATGGCTCCCTCTAGCTGATAACATTAAAATGCTTGGGAAGCTTTTGTTATTGTGTTATACTAATGATTAACCAAATGAAAGCTATAATAATGTAGACAAGTGCCCATTACTGATACTGATGATACTTGATAATAATGATTGATTTTTAAGACAGGAGGGGCGACACAGTGGCTTGGTGGGTAGCACCGTTGGCCTCACAGCAAGAAGATTCAGATTCAGATTCAGATTCAGATAGCTTTATTTATCCCCGAGGGGCAATTGAAGGCACGCAGAGCGACCATGACAAAAAAGACAAGACATAAGACATGAAAGTATGAATCAAGAAAGTAAGTAAAGTACTTTGTGCGTTAAGAAGGTCCTGGGTTCGATCCCCGGGTGGGGCGGTCTGGTTCCTTTCTGTGTGGAGTCTGCATGTCGTCCACGTGGGTTTACTCCAGGTACACCGGTTTCCTTCCAAAGTCCAATATATAAATTCTGTTGAGAAGAATTCTCATGGCTTAATATAACACTTATATAATACTCACAAGTTATGATAATGCATATGCAGTAATATAGCAATATTGCCAGTATTAATCATGATATACATCATAACATTGTATTTTGTAACATGTTATATTACTTGTTAATCACATCCTAGTGTTCCCAAATATCAGTTATCCCAATGACTTTTCTGTCATTCGGCCCTCTTTAGGTGTCTGTCCTTCTTCCTGACAGACACACATTGTGTTTTTATACAGCTCTGTCCTGAGGTTATAACACTGTGTTCTCTCACAGCACAGAAATACACAGCACTGTCATTGTAATCCACATCTTTCACTGTGAAAGAGCCCTCAGGAATTGATTTTTGTTGTTGAAAATTAACTTTGGTTGAATGTTCCAAACTCTGGATTGCCATAGGTGGTAATGAACACTATAAGCTCCATACTCTTGTAGTGTCTGGCAGTGTTCCTATGGAAGGTCCGATGTGGAGAAAATAAAGAAGAGGCCTATACAGAGAGGTCATGGTCACTCAAACGTAAGCCACATATGCTTTTGATTTCAGACAAAAGAATCTATGCTTTGAGGGGATTTCTCCTCAGTCTATAAAAACATTCGGAGGAAAGTGCTCCCGCCCACCTCTTGTATGCATGAGCTCACAGACGCCTGTGACTGGACAGTGTCGCTCTGATTGACATGGGGGAAGAACGTATGCCCCTCCCACCCTGAGAGCATGGCCAATCTTGCCCTCTGAGCTCCTGGCTACAGGCAGCTAAAGCATCACCCGGATTCAAACTAGCGATCTCCAGATGATAGGGCGAATGTGTTGTCGTTGCGCCACTTGGAAGCCAAAGACGTTTTTCTTTAGATAGATAGATAGATAGATAGATATATAGATAGATAGATGGCATGATGTGAGAGTCCTGTAGTCAGTGAGATCACATTGTATTAAATGTAAATAGAGAAGAATAGAAACTAAATGCTGCGCATTTTTGTGTCATTTTTTGGCACTAAATCAAATCCAGCCCACAGCTCCAGGTCTTCTGGTTTGGGGGAAACGTGGATCAGATGACGGTTTTTGTCATTAAGTGAGCCATTCTACAGCACTGTGTAATAATCTGCACAGAAATACACAGCACTGTCGTTCACTGAAAGACCATTTAATGTCAAAGTGCCGTTGTTTCTCCCATCACCACTCAGTTTGATTTTGGTTTCAAATTCTTTCTCTGGGTTTGGGTAAGCATTTAAAAGGTATCCCATGTATTTAAATCCTGTGTCCTGGCTGTGTTTGTACCACAGTATGCAGTCATAACCCTGTACAGTGTGTGCACAATTGATCTCAGCAAACTCCTCTTGATGTTTTATGAGATCAGGACACCGGACCTGTAGTCCGCGTGGGTTTACTCCGGGTTCTCCGGTTTCCTCCCACAGTCCAAAGACATGCACGTTATGTTGATTCTCTAAAGTGGCCCTAGTGTGTGTGTCTGAGTGTGTATGTGTGCGTGTGTGTGCGTGTGTGTGCCCTACAATGGATTGGCGCCCTGTCTAAGGTTGTTCCTGCCTTGCGCCCTATGCTGCCAGCTAGGCTTTCAGGCTCCCCCGTGACCCTGAAAAGAAATAAGCGGTCAAAAAAATGAATGGTTGAATTAATAATAGGTATAGGTATAATGTTTTATTATTGGGTGTTATAACAGTTATCATAATATATTTGTCAATATTATTTCTCTTAGCACTGTTAAACACTATATTTAACATTTGTTTGGTCAGAAGGGTTGGTTAATTTTATAATGTGACCCATCTCCTGGCCAAAATATCAATTTGTGGAAGCAGGGGTGTGGTCGAGCGTCGGCAGCATATGCCGAAATGGCAGGGGAACAAGCAGGTAACTAGAGTTTGGGATTTGGATGTATAAATAAAGACTATGCTTTCCACAAATCTAAATAAAACAGTTTATGACTCATGAAAAACATTATTTCACAATCAGCTGAATTTGTTCTGTATTTCTCTGTTTGTCTATAGGGTCCTGATTCTTTGTGTTAGTAAATTAAGTTAAAAATAAGTCTATCCATATTGAAATTGTTTGACTTTGTTCTGAGAGGCTCTGAGAGATTTGTTGTCATACCGCCCTCTTTAGGAGTCTCTACTTCTTCCTGACTGACACATATTGTGCTTTTATACAGCTCTGATTTGTGGTTATAACACTCTGTTCTCTCACAGCACAGAAATACACAGCGCTGTCATTATAATCCACTTCTTTCATTGTCAAAGAGCTGCTTGCAGGAAATGTTATGTGACCTCAAAATGTATTTTGATCAAATTTTCCAAAATCTGGCCTTCCATAACTGGTAGTGTACACTATGAGCTCCGTACTCTCTCCATGATACTGACGAAACCAGTACATCTGATTGTGAGCTGCATCCTTGGTGTGTGAGCAGTTCATATCAGCTGTTTATGGTCTTATTTTGATTTATATGTATATCGTTAAATGATCAGGGTGACTCTTGATAAGAGTACATGGGTTCAAGTACCCATTATTTAGATTCTAGTCAGTGATAAATTATGTGACATCATAACTCCACCCAAAATAAAAATACATCATTATAGTCTTTGAATAAATGATAGCACATTTGAGGATAAATGCTATATAGGTGCTAGATTCATTCATTCATTCATTCATTTTCTTGACTGCTTATTCCTTTTCAGGGTCACGGAAGAGCCGGTGCCTATCTGGCAGGAACAAGCCTAGACAGGGCGCCAATCCATCGTAGGGCTCACACACGCGCACACACTCACACACTAAGGCCACTTTAGAGACACCGATCAACCTAACATGCATGTCTTTGGACTGTGGGAGGAAACCGGAGAACCCGGAGTAAACCCATGCGGACATGGGGAGGACACACAGACTCCACACAGAAAGGACCCAGACCACCCCACCCGGGGATCGAACCCAGGACCTTCTTGCTGTGAGGTGACGGTGCTACCAACCGAGCCAACGTGTCGCTCTAGTTGCTAGATTTACCTTTGCCAATAAAAAGAAATTAGCAAAGTTTTCCAGAAGAGAATATAGCTAGCATGATGTGAAAGTGCTGTAGTTGGTGAGATCACAGTGTATTAAATGTAAAAAGAAACCAGTCACCTGGACTCTGCATCTTTGTGTGGTTTATTGGCACGAACCACAGCTCCAGGTGTTCTGGTTTTGGGGGTAACGTAGATCAGATGAAGGTTTTTGTAATTAAGAGAGCCATTCTACAGCACTGTGTAATAAGCTGCACAGAAATACACAGCACTGTCGTTCACTGAAAGACTGTTTATGGTCAAAGCGCCGTCTTTGCTCCCTTCACCACTCAGTTTAATTTTGGTTTCAAATTCTTTCTCTGGGTTTGGGTAAGCATTTAAAAGGTAACCCATGTATTTAAATCCTGTGTCCTGGCTGTGTTTGTACCACAGTATGCGGTCATAACCCTGTACAGTGTGTGCACAATTGATCTCAGCAAACTCCTCTTGACAAACCCCAGAACCTGTGGAGAGAAAAAGAGCATTCAGGTTGCACAAAATGAAGTAGTCTGTTCAAATTTGGAAGGACATTGTATAAAATATTGTATGTACAGATATATTTACCTGGAAGGCACATCAATGTGGTGGAAAATATGATGAGAACAGAATGCATGTTGAGTCTCTGTACTGTGTCTGTTGCTCTGCTCAGAAAGAGACTAAAACAATGGAAGAGTGGCATCTATCCTCTACTTCCTGTCTAAGTCACAGTGGGGGTGTACTCTATTTGTTACATTGTTTTTAATGAAATAGCTCCCTCTAGCTGATTCTAGTAAAATGTGTGGGAAAAATGTGTTATTGTGTTATGCTAATGATTAAACAAATGAATGCTATAATAATGTAGACAATCTAACATAAGGGTAGTGGAAGCACAGTTTTTAAGACAATAGACTACTGATCAGAAGATCAGGAGTTCAAATCGCAGCAACACCAAGCATTGTTGGGCCCTTAAACAAGGCCCTTAACCCTCAACTGATCAGGTGTATAAATGAGATAAAAAGAAGTAATGGGTAAGGGTGTCTGCCAAATGGCATACATGTAATGTAAGGTGATTATGATTGATATTAAAGTATACAAGAAGAAGTGTTACTGGGAATCAGACACTAGATATGATGTTACGGCAAAAATAAATTCCCAGAATGTATGTCTAGATAAGCTGATATGACTCTTATGGTCAAGAATGATAGTTCATAAGAGAATGAGAGATAGTGAAGAAAAAGAAATTTACTATGATCTTGTAGCAAATGTGGGCAAATGCTGCATTCAAGCCATTGGGCAACAAAACACAATCAGTCCCTTAAGCAAAGCAATAACAACCTGCATTCTATAGGAATAAACATACATTTATTCGTCTTTAGTGAGCACTTTGATATGGTCATGGCTGTTGTAGATCTCATGTCTGCCCCATTAACACTGGAATATGTCACAATGCCATAGCAAACACTGCTGTAGCTTAACACACCAAATTATTAGACAGTATTTCAAAGCATATCACAGCATCATAATGAAAATGTCATGGTACCATGAATATGTTAGGAGATTTATAGGATGCTATATTATCAGGTGTAGCTATAAAGTATTTGCTAATAACATTTCTTTTATACCACATCACTGTTTAACTCTATATTTTGTTTGGTCAGAAAGTGCAGATTGGTCAGAAGGTCAATTCTTGGATGGGATCTCCCTACTGGGCAAAAAAAGCTGACCAAAATATCAATCTGTGGAAGCCTTTTTATCTTAGACTTTAGAGTTTGAGACTTAGATGTATACAGGTCCTTCTAAAAAAAGTTCATTCTTTTCCATAATGTAATAATAAAAATAAAACTTTCATATATTTTAGATTCATTGCACACCAACTGAAATATTTCAGGTCTTTTATTGTTTTAATA
>JAOVVG010000002.1:19160540-19170678 GCA_028566375.1 Leptodoras nelsoni
TTGCGCCCTATGCTGCCGGCTAGGCACCGGCTCTCCCATGACCCTGAAAAGGAATAAGCGGTCAAGAAAATGAATGATTTAATGAATGAATGAATATTCACCTCAATGGGGTCTTTTTCTTTTTTTTTCCAGTTACAACTTTAAGCAAGTCTACAGGGAGGAGCCTAGGACACCACACTACATCAATACAGTAGCTCCTTAGCAGCGAGTTTAAATAACATTTGCTATACTAATGAATAAATGGCACCTGTTAAACTCACCTCAGTTAAACTCACTATGGGAAATAGAAAAGTCCAACATTGCAGTGAGCAACATTTGAGGTGAAGTGCATCTTATAGTTTCTTTTTTTGGGACACTGAAGTGATGGACAACAAAAGAGAGAGCATGAGAGAGAGGGAGAAAGAGAGATAGAGCATGAGACAGAGAGAGACAGAGAGAGACAGAGAGAGAGAGAATGAGACAGAGAGAGAGAGAGAGAGAGAGAGAGAGAGAGAGCATGAGACAGAGAGCGAGAGAGAAAATGAGAGAGCATGACACAGAGAGCGAGAGAGAAAATGAGAGGGCATGAGACAGAAAGCGAGAGAGAAAATGAGAGAGCATGAGAGAGAGAGCATGAGACAGAGAGTGAAAGAGAGAGAGCATGAGACAGAGAGCGAAAGAGAAAATAAGAGAGCATGAGATAGAGAGTGAACGAGAGAGAGAGCATGAGACAGAGAGAGAGAGAAAGAGAGAGAGAGAGCATGAGACAGAGAGACAGAGAGAGAGTGAACATGAGACAGAGAGAGAGAGAGAGCGAGAGAGAGAGAAAGAGAGAGAGAGACAGAGAAAGAGAGAGAGAGAGAGAGACAGAGACAGAGAGTGAGAGAGAGAGACAGAGAAAGAGAGAGAGAGAGACAGAGAAAGAGAGAGAGTGAGAGAGAGACAGGTCGGCTGTAAATCCTGCCCACAGAGAAAACTGATGAATCTACTTAGCCAAAGTACAATGCACCACAGTCAGGATGCTTTCTCCGTCACTCTCGCTAAGTTTGTTGCTTCCTCTCTAGGTCTCTGTTGGCATCTCGCTTGCTCGCTCTCCAAAACAAGTCTTTTTCCAGGATGTTGTATATAATTTGTTGGCATCAGAGAGCCACTATCAATATGCGTGAGCCTCCCGGAACCTCCCGGAATGTGTGCTGTTTCAGTGTTTGGTGCCGGAATTTCTAAGCAAATATGATGATCTTTATTAAAAACAAAAAAATAGAGCAAAAAGCAGTAGACAAGCACTGGATCTTATTCTTTGTTAATACCTGGTCCATTACTGACAGACCTTTTTTATAGATTATTGTTAGGGATGCCTTGGTTCTATTTGTTCCATTTAGTTTGATTAGCTCTTCCAAAACTGCTCCAGGACCAACATCCTGACAGGACCGGAGCCCATTCTCCACAAGCTTTTATTGCCAAGCGTCACAGGTGTGCTTCAGGATGAGTTAAGTTGAAGGAACTCTGTTATGTCCAAAAATATTTCAACACACACATTCACACCTTGGGGCAATTTAGCATCACCATTTCACCCACCAGCGTTTTGGTCAGTGGGAGGTTCTCCACCTCAGACCAACACAGTGCGAGAACATGAGGAAACTTCTGACAGACAGTAACCTGAGCTCAGAATCGAACGCAGCACTCCGGAGCTGTGAGGCAGCAGTGCTACACCCCACCTTTCCCCTGCACCCCCATGCTGCCCCAGAAGCTTTAATAATTTCCTTGTCTATGTATTATAAGCATTACATTATCTTGAACAGGGGACAGCCAGGTCCAGGTTGCATGTCCTCTGGGACCAGAAATGAGACTGCGCTCAGGATCGGAGGCAGAGCCTCTCTCTCCCAGACATGCTACTGTATTCAAACTTGTCCGGCGAAATGCTTTGTATTTTAACACATGAATCAGCCCTAGCCTCTGGTTTTTACTTTATTTTTTTTCCCTTTTGCTTGCTTTTGGCCTTGGAGTGAGGTCAGGAGTTTAATGGGGAAAACATTTGAAGCGGTGGCACTAAAACCGGAGCCTCAGCCGAAAGAGCTGGCACATTTTAGAGCACATTAACCCTCGGCACCTCCGCGGCCTCTGCTGAAAACGAAAACGGCTAGCATCAAAATGATGAAAAAGAAAAAGGCCATTTCAGAGCAGAATGCCGACGTTTGTTGCCATTGATTGGACTGTGTAAATGGCACAGTGGCCTTGATGCATCACAGTGCTGAGTTAACACGGGGCTGGCGGCGAAGCTGTGATGTGGCCACAACAGTGACTTTTGATTAAAGGCAAGCCATTATTAGATGAAGAGCTGATGTCAAATGAAGTCTCTGTTTGTACTCATAGGTTAAAGTTGAGTCATTTCAACTGTAGCCATGCTGGTCATTTGTTTATCATTGTAACAATTTACCTGAGTCAACAGCATCACTGAATGGCAGATAGACACGTTAGTGAGATAGCCTGACCTATAAAAACGTTCACCCAAACCCCCTTTAGAAACAAAACAAAACAAAACAAACACCCGCTGTGCGCCATGTCCTGGCATGATCCCGGCCTGCTTGCATCACGACAGCAGCCTTTTCACTCTTTCATACATATTAAAATTGTTTTCTCTTACACACATGATTTTTTTTGAGGCCACTGCTCGTGAGCCATGTGTGCAGGGGAAATGCTGTCCCAGTTAACGCCGCAGCCGCATCTCTTGTTAACATGCCTGCGTGTTCGCCCATGCCCGTGCCGCGTCTTTGTTTGATGAAGCTCTCCAAGGGCAGCTCATTCTCGAAGTGTCAAGTGGCATGTGTGTGTATGTGTGTGTGGATGGGGAAGGGAGATCAAACATGCCAGGCTGGGCTGAGTCACCTCACACCAGCAGCGATGTAATCTCTCCCTGCATTGAGTCGGGAACAGAGAAAACAGTTTATTGTCACGTCAGACTGCATCTCATTCAGGCTTCCTGCTTGTGTCTGAGTGTCTGAGTGTGTGTGTGTGTGTGTGTGCGTGTGCGTGTTTGTGCTGCAGATTTAAAAATGACGGCATAAACAATGGTTATGGAAAAGATCTAGAATGAGGAAACAGTGGGCTGTCTACTCTTAACCTAGTAGATCATGTTAGCAGTTTTGGTGTGGGTGGATTCATTATTAGCAGTTTTTATAAAGCTGACATATAATACCTAATTTCCTGAAGTTAATACAGTTTCCTGGGTTTTTTAGTAAAAGTGTCTGTGACATTCTTGGGTCAAAATAGCAAATGGATCAAATCCTACAGCTGTCTTTGCACCCTGTCTGAAATCACTCTTTCCACACTCTTGGTTTCAGTGCGTCTTACTTTAAATGATAATGAGCCACTGCTAACCCCGCCCCTTCTGATATGGAGTGTGCTTATAGGCATATTATAAATCACAGTTAGGCTATAATCGCTGCTTGATGCTCAAGGAGTGCATTTAGGCTTACATGAACTGAATTACTTATATACTGGAAAATAATTCATTGTTATAAGTAATTATAAAAATTTTTATTTTTTTTTTTTTTTTTTTGGATTTTTCCCCGATTTTCTCCCTAATTTAGTCTCCAATTCCCACCCATAAGTCCTTCCCCCCATATCACACGACGAGCTGCCAGTCAGGGAGGGCAAAGCCATCACATGCTTTCTCCGAAACACGTGACGCAAGCCACCGCTTCTTTTCAAACTGCTGCTCATGCAACATTCGGGAGCGGTGTAACGCACTCAGAGGAAAGAGCTCCCGCCCACCTCTTGTTGGACAGTGTCGCTATGATTGACATAGGGGAGAGTGTATGCTGCCCCTCCCACCCTGAGAGCATGGCCAATCTTGCTCTCTGAGCTCCCGGCTACGGGCAGCTATAGCATCACCCGGATTCGAGTGATCTCCAGATGACAGGGCGAATGCGTTGCTGTTGCGCCACTCCGGAGCCAAAAGTAAAATTTTTTATTGGTGAAACATCCTACATTGTTAGACACATGAACAGATTTTTGGGACGTGGTTGTCAAAAATAAATGTTATCCACTCAGCTGTTCTGTCCTTAAGTCTTTCCATTAACTTAATAACGTAATACTGGTACATCTGCGACTCTTTGGAAATTTTTTCATACAGATATTCATACAGGGGCCGCTATCATGCCAATCAGCCCATTTGTGACGTAGATAACGGCACTGATTCTGAATGGAGCATTCAGAGTTCAAAGCCCATGCTTTCTGAAATAGGCAGCGTACAAACAACAGGCTGGGTTTTCACGTTTCAAAGTTTGCAGATTGGGAGACGCTCCAGAGACCCAAGTGTATATGAAAAAAAGGGAATTTTTTATTATATGCCTCTTTAAGGTTTCACAATATGGAAAAAGGGTCTGACACTAAGCCACACTGTTAACATGCACCTGACACAAATTTCTTAGATTATTATTTTTAGACTAGAGTGTTGTTTTTCTTTTTTGACAAAAGGTGGGGTGTTTAATGTGTTTCTTAAGGCTGTAGTCACGTTTGTTCACATCTGGTGGGCTGGGAAGGAACCTGAATGAAGAACTGTTTATACCAAACTACAGACATTACTAAAGTGCAAAAGGTTTCTATTTTGGATTTATCTAAACCTTAGCAGTATGAGCTACTCCCAAATGTGAAAAAAGGAGGAAATTGCATTTAAATATTTCATTCCACCTATGGTCAGGAGCATGCGGGTCATTTTGACAGGATTTTTCTTTTTAGACATCTTTAGTAAAATGGCTCCAAGCTCTTTCCATAAAGATCACTATACAGTGTGGCAGTCTATATAAGCTGAGTATCAATATTGCTCACTCTGGCCCACCACATATTTGTTTACAATGTCTGTGCTCTGAGTGTAGCTCTGACACTCGGCACACATGCATACAAATGCTAATACGCTGCTCTATAGTCCTGTCAGGCCTGTTTAGGCTATTTAAAGCTCTAACATCTCGCTGGTTGGCTGGGCCCATATGTCATTTCGAGAGGAAGTGTGTGCTCTGGAACCGGTCCGACACGCAGTGGACCGTAGTGCTTGATTTGAAAATTATAAAAACGCTGTCTCTGCTTATTGGGCCATCTGAATTACAAGCACATGATCTCCACCCTTTGTACACACAATCAAAGAACATGGAAACAGACATGTCATGGTGTTGCCTTGCAGCTGGGATGCATGACAGGCTCTTTTTATTCCTGTCTGTAATGCTATAAGAATGCAATTATTTGTCAGGTCTGCACCTGCATCCATGTTGATGAGTTGAGTTGGAAGCATGCCCGTTATGTCCTTGTCCGTTTTTGTACTGCGTGCAGGAACCACACCTGGATAGTGAAGTGAGTGTCCATTTGGTCAATTGACCCTCCCGCTGGGTCAGTCACTGCCATTACGCAAGAGAAATGTGAGTGCTGGTACCTGCAGGGAATCTTATGCTGAGGTCACACCTAATTTGTATGCTAATGTCTTCACCACTATTCGGTTTCATGACTATCTTTTGTTTATATGCTTTATTTGGGTCACTAGTCATCAATATTCAAGTCCACCAAAGTCTACAAGATAAACTGTGTTCTTTGTCTCGGATGGTTGCTTTACCACATTACATCATATATATTCCAGACTGTAGACTGTAGGTGTGAGTGGATCAGACACAGCAGTGCTGCTGGAGTTTTTAAACACTGTGTTCACTTACTGTGCACTCTAGGAGACACATCCACCATATTGCTCCACCCTGTAGATGTAAAGTCAGAGATAGTAGCTTGTCTGTTGTTGCACAGTTTGTGTTAGTCATCCTGTAATCCTTCGTCAGTGCTCACAGGATGCTGGTGACTGGACATTGGTGGACTATTTTCAGTCCAGCAGTGACACTGAGTGGTTTAAACTGCTGTGTCTGATCCACTCACACCAGTACAACACACACCAACACACCACACCACACCACCCAAATAGTACAAACTACAAAGTGCAGCTATATGGTAAGTGAAACAGAAAATGGACAATGAGTGTAGACAAAAGGGGGTGGTCATAATGTTATGCCTGATTGATGTATTATAACTGTAAGATGCCAGTTAACCAAAATCAGATGAGTCCATTTTTCAGAAGTTTAATTTCACACTGGAATTATACACTTTTCATTCCATTTTCCATTTAGCCTGCTATTATTTAATATACCACAAATGACATTAACAGAATAATGAATACTTAATTGTTAATGATGTATTTATTGATATTTTAACTAAGCCAAATAATTAACACCTCAGCATGAGTAAAAATGACTTTAAAATAGCCAACAGGGATCACTAATGTTTCAAAATAGCAAATGGGGACCATTGATGTTTAAGAATAGCTAATAAGGATCACTGATGGTTTAGAATAGCTAATATGGTTCATTAATATTTCAGGAGAGCCAACAGGGATGATTGTTGTCTCAGAATAGCCAATAGGGATCAATAATGTTTAGGAATAGCCAGTAGGGATCACTGGTGTTTTAGGAGCGCCGGTACAGATCGACCATGTTTAGGAATAGCCAATAAGGATCACTGATGTCGTAACAGAGCCAGTAGAGATCAACCATGTTTAGGAATAGCCAATATGGATCACTGATGTTTTAGGAGAACCAGTAGCGATCAGCAAAGTTTAGGAATAGCCAATAGGGATCAATTATGTTTTAGCAGAGCCAATAGAGATCAACCATGTTTAGGAAGAGCCAATAAGGATCACTCATGTCTTAATAAAGCCAGTAGGGATCAACAATGTTTAGGAAGAGCCAATAAGGATCACTGATGTTTTAGGAGAACCAGTAGGGATCAGCAAAGTTTAGGAATAGCCAACAGGGATCAATGATGTTTTAGGAGAACCAGTAGGGATCAACAATGTTTAGGAATAGCCAATAAGGATCACTCATGTCTTAATAGAGCCAGTAGGGATCAATCATGTTTAGGAATAGCCAATAAGGATCACTCATTTCTTAATAGAGCCTGTAGGGATCAACCATGTTTAGGAAGAGCCAATAAGGATCACTGATATTTTAGGAGAACCAGTAGCAATCAAAGTTTTCGAATAGCCAATAGGGATCAGTGATATTTTTGCAGAGCCAATAGAGATCAACCATGTTTAGGCATAGCCAATAAGTATCACTCATGTCTTAATAGAGCCAGTAGGGATCAACAATGTTTAGGAAGAGCCAATAAGGATCACTGATGTTTTAGGAGAACCAGTAAGGATCAGCCATGTTTAGGAAGAGACAATAAGGATCACTGATATTTTAGGAGAACCAGTAGCGATCAGCAAAGTTTAGGAATAGCCAATAGGGATCAATGATGTTTTAGGTGAGCCAATAGAGATCAACCATGTTTAGGAATAGCCAGTAGGGATCACTCATGTTTCAGGAGAGCCAGTAGGGATCAACCATGTTTAGGAATAGCCAATAGTTATCACTGATGTTTCAGGAGAGCCAGGAGAGGTCAATAATGTTTAGAAATAGCCAATAAGGATCATTGGCATCTCAGTATAGCCAACAGGAATTGTTGATATTTCAGAATACCCAGTTAAGTTCAGTAACTTTAAGGAATAACCAATAGGGATCAGTGATGTTTATGAAACACTGATAGGAATGACTGACATTTCAGAATAGCCAATAGAAATCAGTGTTGTGTCAGAGTAGTCAATAGGAATCACTGATGCTTAGTCAATATAAGAGGCAACAGGGATAAATAGAAGAGCCAAAGTTTCAAAATAGCCATTAGGAATCACTGATGTTAGCTGTTAGGAGATAGCTGTTTAGGAAAAGCCAATAGGAGTGACTGACATTTCAGAATATCCGATAACGACCAATAATGTTTAAGTACAGCCAATAGAAATCTCAGATGTATAGGAATAGCCAATAGAAATCCCAGAAGCCAATAGAGGTTACTTGTTTTTAATCCATCACATTTCGTATCCAACAGTACTCCAGTGCAATATGATGAGTAATATAAAATCCATTTATGACTGTAATGCTTAATTACCTATTTTCATCATTAAGCATTAAACTTCAAAAATGCCTCTCCCTGGGTATCCCAGATTCCTTTTTTTTCCTGGCATATTGATCCTTGTGTGTTTATGCTGAGAATCACTGCTGCAGCTGAAAGCAGACAGACCAACAAGTGTCTCATTAGGCAGAGGAGATGCTGTGGAATCAGATGACTTGGCATTGGGGTTAATAGCTTCACTCGGCTCATGCCAGCAGCACGGCTTCATTCATTACAGCATACAGCCAAGCAGCATTGCCCATCATGGCTAACAATAGCCCTCCTTTATTAAAGAAATTTAAAAATCATTACATTAAAGCATGAGCGATGATTGCACGCCTGATACGTCAGTCATACATTTGCCTGCAGCTTGAACGTGGTTAAGAATGTTTAAGTGAAATTAGCCTACAGGGGAAAGAGACTCATGTGACATTGTTATAATAGCTCTCTTTAATCAGCTTTCAGTATTGGCTCAAACCATTATTGTTGAGCATAAGCAGAAACATATGGAGGCTGTGACTGATGAAGAAAGTGCTCTGTACTAATAATACTTGCAAATAATACTTGGAGTAAAATCTGGCAACAAAGCCACTATCAGTGGTTTCACAGCAATTTCATTCTTAAAATAATTCTCAATGCCCTGGTGGTTTGGCCGTCGTGTAAGGAGAGGGGCAGATCAGCCATCGACAGTAACAGGCTCCATTGAGCAACGCTTTGCAGTCGCTCCAGCCGCACTCCTCTGCCATGTCAAATGAGTCACAGCATACGTTTTGGCTCGGACCGAGGAGCATTGAACTAGAATGAAAAAGAAGCCCAGCCACATGGCTCGAGCACATTTTCCCCGCCAGAGTAAAGAGCGTGTTCGGCCCATGCCGAGCTGCAGCAGCTGCTCATCAAGAGCTGTTGCATAAGCAGGAAGAGGTTGGGAGGTGGGGGGTTATGTGAAGTGTAATGGTCCCAGCTGCGTTTGATGGTGAGCAGGCCGCAAGAGCAATCATATGTTCCCAAGACAACATGAGCTTTCTGGATCCGCTGGACCACTTCTGTGCCATAACACGTCGTTCAGCAGCGTTTCTCACCGTGCGGCTGATTGAAGCTGAATAAAGCCGATCAAGAAAATCACTGCACATGGCTTCACTCTGATATCGAATGGGGTTGCATTTTCTTCTTTTGTGTTTCTGATTTTCCGAAATTGCTGTTATTTCACGTGTGTATATATATACAGTGCAAATATTTGCTTTCCTTTTAAAACCCACTTTACTGAGTTAACTAAGTCTAAAATTACATTTCTGTATAGAAATAAACCCTGTTTTTCTCCTTCCCTTAGAAAACACAACATTCTCCAAATAAGTGTAGCTGCATTAAGGAAATACTAAGCTTACATTTGCCAAACTCAATCAATTTGTTAGATGCAGTCTATTTTACTGCCTTATGTTTTATTACCAATGAATAAATTCAGATCTCACAACCGGCTTATGCACGAACAAGTTAATAAGCACTAGCTATTATTAGCTACTATAAGAGACTGCATTGCCCTGTATTTTATTTATCTCTACTGTGTGTTTACTTTTACACATCCTTTTGTCTCTCATCTCTCGTACCTCTCCGCTCCGGGTTCATCCGCATCTTGGTTTTTAATCAGCGTGCAGCGAAACACTTGTAAAATAAAGACAGTTTGTAATCAATCCGTCATTTTTCTAACGATCATCATATAATCATGGGTTTCGCTACAAAATTTATACAGCGATTTGTTTTTTACAAAGCGTGCAGCTGTAAGTAAGAGGGATGAAACATGGCAAAACCCGCAGTGTTGAAATAACACCTATGGCGCTTTTATACAAATAAATACTGCAGGGGTTATTTCCACACTGCTGGTGTTCATTCATCACTGGGGATTTTGCTGTGTTGTTTAATGTGTTTAATAATGACATGTGGCCTGAAAGAAATGCTTCCTCTATTTACAAATAAATAAGTAACTAATTCAATGTATGAATAAGTAAATATATGAAGGGATAAAGGAATAAATGAATGAATTCATGAACAAATAAACAAACAAACAAACAGATAATGATAGATAGATAGATAGATAGATAAATAGATAGATAGATAGATAGATAGATAGATAGATAGATAGATAGATAGATAG
>JAOVVG010000002.1:19171990-19184441 GCA_028566375.1 Leptodoras nelsoni
AGTCTAAGGGGGTCAGATTGGGAGACCTTGGTGGCCATTCAACTGGCCCACAATGGTGTATCCATATAGGTGTATCCATATAGATGGCTCACCCTGTATAATGATTTGTACTAAAAAAATAGGATACCTAAGATTTTTTCCCAGTACTGTAGTTCATCCCCAGTGTATACTGTTATTGAATCTAAATGCAGGCCAGTAATGATCTCTGATGATGTGTTTTTGTCCCGTGTAGGTCCCTGCTCATTTTGGCCAGCAGAGCATGGGAGGGTACTGTCCTCAGAGCCAGCCCGGGTACTACAGCCAGTCTCAGCAATCCCAGCAGCCTCAGCAGCAGGCACCCTACGGCCAGCCTCGTACTACCACACAGCAGGTAAAGTCTCGCTCTGACCTGCTGTTATTTTCCTGCAGCTCCTGCCGAGTCACCTGTCCTTGGGCTGATACTTCTGATTAAGTTATCCTGATTATGCATGAGTTCTGTTTCTGCCGTTTCCTGCTCTGCAACTGTTCATTGGTTTATACTGCCTACTTAATCCAGACATGCAAATATCAGTCAAATGAATAGCCCAGATCTGCTGTTTTAACTAACAGAAATGCTCATACTTGTGTTTAAATTTCAGGTAATTTGGTCAAATTGGCCAAACAATAGCTAGGAAAAAGCAATAATTTTTCTTTTAATATATGTCTTACTGATGGTTTCTGCACAAAGAAAAGTAGTTCGCTTGGGAAAACAGGCGCGGCATTAAAAAAAAGGAGCACTGCGAAGAAGTGCCGTTGTGCTGCAAACATGGGAGAAGGCCATGTGGTTCTCATCGTTCATGGCTCGCGAGGAATCCGCCTGATTTAACTGAGCTCCAGCTGCAGACGGAGGGGAATTTGGCTGGTGGAGGCAGAAACGCAGTCTCCGGGGCGTCACAGGAAAGCGAGTGGGAGGTACAGGGACTTTGGGAAGGCTGGAAGCAAAAGTTTGGTAACATTAAGGAGGGTCTAGAGAGATCATGCAACTTCGCATCATGTGTAATCTTCAGCAGAAATTGCTCTGATGAAATCTGCAAGCGTTTGTATTTTATGGTAGGTTTGTTTCCAAGCCACTCCTTATTTCACAACGCAGCCGGCTCTTTCTCAACGCCGGACTCCAGGCTAGTGCTCCCTTGCCTTCCTACTCAAAGGGCGATTGCATTAATCAAGTCCAGCTCTTTATCTCTCCGTTCTCTCTATCGCTCTGGCTGCCCATACTTGAAGGCTGATGTAGGTCAGGTCGGCTCCAGGCTATTTGTATTCTGGAATAGTAAATTATCCACAGGAGTCCTGAGAGCAGAGAGGCAAACTTGACCTTTGGATAACACCTTGGACTGATCCTCTTTATTCAAATTGGGTGTGAGCCGTTGTGAGTGTTAACAATTGCGTTTGTCCTTTTTTTCTACGCTGAAAGAGGTGAATTATCATGCTTTAGAGCAGCTTTATTCTGTTTTTCTCCTACAACAAGCACCGCACTGTGCCTTTGTGTGGGGGAGTCTGTTCTATAGTATGTTTATTACGTGTTATATTTTTTGGGGGGCGAGCTTGAAATAAAAAGTCTTTTTTTTATGATTTTGGCTGCCTCTTTGCCAATTTCTAGACCCTCTCTGCCACCATTAACCCTGGATATGGGCCATTGTTCAGCTGATTGCTCTGTTCAGCTGCTCCTCTGTTTTCATGTTGGCCAGCAAATTGAAGGCTCAATTGGAGAAGGGACAGTTTTACTTCACAATCAAAATCAAGTTTAATGATGGAGGCGTTATATTTGACAATCTTCCACCATCACCTTATTTTTGATCACACACTGCCTGAAAAGCGAGACCTCATTTTGAAACGGGGATATATCGACAAGTGTTGGAGGATTATGGACCTATATGACTAGTTTTATGATCCTGCCAAGGTCCAGCTATAAATCAGAAGATCACAGGGAGTTCTTCACTCTCTAAATCCGCATCTGACATCCTATATCATTAATGCCTGGACTACAGTGCCTGAACATGTGTCTCCCAGGATTAGTAATATAGAGATACTCTGTGTCAAATGGGTTTAGACAACTGTTGTTAGTCGTGCGCAGATTGTAAATTTGATGGTAAATCTCTTCAATTTACAATTCATCTGCAGTCAAAAAGTTGATTTAAATGGTTGACTGTTATTGAATGAGTTATTCTGTTTATATAGATCTAGACTCACTGGCCACTTTATTAGAAACACTACACTAATATTGTATAAGACCTACACTGTGCTCTCAGAACAACCTGAATGCTCTGAGGCATAGATTCTGCAAGGGGATGGACACATTCCTATGAGATGACTGCATCGCATACTTTCTGCAGATCTGTCTGCTGCACATTCATGCTCCCTCCAAATTTCCCTTTGTACTACATCCCAGTGAAGAGTTCAGATCTGATGACTGGGAAGGCTGTTTCATGGAACCAGTTTGAGACTGGTTGTGCTTTGTGATTTGGCACATGTTCATACTATTATAGAATGGATAAATTGTGGGTATAATATGATGCGCATGGCTAACAATAATCATCAGACAGGCTGTGGTTTTCAAACAATAATTCAAACAATGTGTGCCAAGAAAACATTCCCCCACCAGCCTGAAGTATTGACACACAGCAGGTTTGGCCTATGAATTAGTGTTTTAGTGTTTTCTTAAAATTCTGATCTTTCCATATACAGCTTTAATGCATCAATGATCCACCTCCATTTACAGTTGGCATTCCTTATATGCACAGCAGAAAAGTACCAGAAAAATAGATACTGAAGCCAAGGCAAAAGAGATAGCAATGTCACCTATGAACATTATTGGTTGTATCCACAAGTATGTACGTATATAAAGCAATAGATGTCTATGGAAGATTCTAGAGTTGTTTCCGCCACAAGAATGACAAGTTATCACGATTTTAAGGTTTTCAACTCAGTTTAATAGTTGGAGCTCGTGAGATCGGTCATAGCATTTCGGCAGTAGAAGTTTGGATTTTCATGTAGGAGCATTTCAAGGGTGTACCGTGATTACAAGAACTCCAGCAAATCCTCGAACTTATGCCAGCAGTGTGGCTGTAAAAAGGTGAACGTGACCAGCATCGGCTGGCAGCGCTGCCTAAAGTCACATCGGAATTCAATGCTGGGGCCTTGACAGACATCAGTGTGAGGACTGTGCAACGTTTCCTCCAAGATCATGTGGGGGGACCTACCAAGTATTAACTGGTGTACCAGTTTTTCTGGTACTTCAGTGTAGTCCCTTTATTTGGTTAAATATGCTCATGGTTTGTGCAGAGATGCTCACAAGTCAGTTATTTCAAGTCCAGGTCAAGTCTCAAGTTGTTGAACTAGGGCCCAAGTCAAGTCTCAAGTCTTTGAGGGCCAAGTCTGGGATTCTATAAAGCTGCTTTGAGACAATGTATATTGTAAAAAACATGCTGTATAAATAAATTTGAATTGAATTGAAGTCCAAATCAAGTCTCAAGTCTTTGATAACTAGTTAAAAAAACATTTTTTTTAGCTTTTTATGGTTGTATTATCTGAGGGCTTAATGTTAATATGGGAAAAAAATTTGAATAAAAAAGAATAAAAATGTTCATGAGTTGCAAATTTGTAGTGTGAGTCAAGCCTCAAGTCTTTGAGGACGAGCTTCAGGTCAACTCTCAAGTCACGGTTTGTAACTTAAAGTGACTCAGCCCCAAGTTGCAAAGTTTAGGAACTGTAATTTGGTTACTCTTAGCAAGGGCATCTTTCATGCTAACCTTGTCCCGGAGGTGGTGATTTTGAAGCTGCAGGGTCTCCTTCACTGCTCTTACTGGTTGAGTACATGGAGTTGGGTATGTGAGGTAGTAGTAGTAGGCTGGCTCTAAGATGTTTTCAATGTCTTTTTTTAACATGGTCTTGAATGCCTAATGACATAATAAAAGCATGTATTATATTTGTACGTGCATTGGATTCATCACTTCTAAGAGTTAAGAAACATCCTTATTGATCTCCTGAAGTGGTCCAGCAGATGTGCTAACCTTTTCTCATCTTTTCTCCCAAAGACAGCCTCTTAAGGGCTTGATATGGAATGTTGCTTTTTCCTTTCTATTGCGCCAGGCCAGATTAGACAGTAGGTTAGCCCTGCCTCAGCCAGGGGACTAGGAGCTTTTCTCCAAAGAGCCGCTGGGCTGTGTGAAGGCGCTCTGCTTTTAGCCTGACCTTTCTTTCTTTATCTTCACGGGAAGCTGCGTGTGTGAATTGAGAGCCAGGTACAGGTTTATTTCTGAGGCCACTCTTATCTCTACTGTGAAGCTCCATGCACAGCCAAACTCTTCCATTTTAAAGTATTGATTTTTTGCTATGTGCTGTCTCTGTACTGACTTTTCCTCTGTATTATGTGCTTGTGGTGAAATGTCAGTAATTTTATTTTAGGGGGAAAGAAATTCATAATTCATCATAATTAGTTGTATAATCCACTCCGTTATGTAATCAAGCTTTACTTAATCAGGTATTATTTTGCAGTGCATTGATTATTAATTAACTCGTATTGACGTTGATGTAACCTCATGGCTCTATTTAATTGGATCATTTTCTGCAGTGTCCATATTAGCTGCTGTCTTTTAATATCGTTCTTCTGCAAAACCCAGAGTCTTTGGCTTTTTCTTCTCTGATTGACATATCGACGGCCTCTGCAGCCCTTGCTGTACTATTTTTGGCTGCAGTGAGCAGACACACAAAGAAAACAAGCGATAGCCAGAGGCAGGAAGCAACCACGAGGTGGAACAGGGCATCTTTGTTCCTGAGTTCGTGTGCCCGGCTCGGCACGGAGCTCAGGAATCACAGAGCTTCGACGCGAGCCATCGCTGTCATCTTGTGCGTTTGAATTCACAAAGTGACTTTGTGTTTGTACTCTGCTGCTATCTGCTATCTGAGCGCTGCCATGTCCTGTCACAGGCTTCCTCACACATCACGAATCAGCCACCTCTTTGAGAGTGTCCTTACTTTTTCCTTCACTCACAGCCTCAGCTGTCAGCACTCAAACGAATACAAGTTCTCCGCAATAAGAAGTGTTGCATCAGCTTAAAAAAAATCATCAACAGGCCACAAAAACGAAGTGACAGCCTGTTTTTTTCCTAATGACAGGTAGGCTTCTGTGAGAAGCTTCGTCTTATTGTGGTTGTGGCAATCACTTGAACAGACAACAGCTCAAGAGGCATTTCATTAAGGTTTTGAGATGCAAGGAACATCATTACCTGTTTTGTTCGCCTTCTGATTGTATGACAGGGTCCTGCTCAGAGTCATATTGAACAGGGCATACAAAAACGTCTCGTTTTAGACTCGAATCTTCAAACCACACGCTATAAATCCTGCTTACAGCTTCAGGCATGAAGTCCTTTCAAATATAAGCTTGTTGTGTTCTAGTACTTCAAATAAATGTGCAAGCTTGAGTCAAAATGCATTACTCACACTCCAGCTGTCAGAAATTCACGCACAGGGCGATGATATAAAGGCTGGAGGTTTTAATGGATAACAAACACTGAGCAGTAAAACAGAGAAACACAGAATGTGGAGAATTATACACAAAACGAGATTGAAATGGACGAGTAAATTGTCAGAAAGCCAGGAGAAATTCATGTCCAGTGTAATCTAACAAAGGCTGGATCTGACTCTGCACTGACTAAAGAGTGAGTGGTGGAATAATTCATTTGACACAGTGCATCGCCATGCTGTCACCGTTAAACCAATCAAACTGTTCTTTTTACTGATGTTTGTTCAGGTGGAGGAACTCTACTGTTTTGTGTTTTTCTTTTTTCTGTTATCCTTTTTTTTTCCGTTTCCTTGATAATCTTATATTTATTACTTACCGTAACATTTTTGTTTTCTGTTTCCATTTTTTAACAATGTTGAATACGATGACAGAACGACTACATACATGGACGATCGTCATGAGACATGGTGAAAGGGTGTAGCAAAGTCCAAGGAAGAACCCACTCAAATTTCCTAATTGTGGCGTGGATGCATGAAATATTTTTGTGAGACTGGGCAAAAATGAACAGGGTTAGGGGCTCCTGAGTGGCACAACTACAAAGCGTTCGCCCTATCATCCGGAGATCGCTAGTTCGAATCCGGGTGATGCTATAGCTGCCCGTAGCCGGGAGCTCAGAGAGCAAGATTGACCGTGCTCTCAGGGTGGGAGGGGCAGCATACGCTCTCCCCCATGTCAATCAGCGCGACACTGTCCAATCACGGGCGTCTGTGAGCTCATGCATACAAGAGGTGGGCTCTCCACCAAGTGCGTTACACCACTCCTGAAAGTTGCTGCATGAGCAGCAGCTCGAAAAGAGGCAGCGGCTTGAGTCACGTGTATCAGAGGAAGCACACGATGGCTTCGCCCTCCCGGATTGGCAGTTCATCGTGTGACAAGGGGGGTAGCACTGACGGGTGGGAATTGGAGATGACTAAATTAGAGAGAAAATCGAGGAAATAAAAAATGAACCCTTTTTGTTCTGACTGAACTGGGGTACTCAAACCCATCGTGAGCTGAGATTGTTGTGCATGTATGACTCACTGTAAAAAAGACTTCACTGTTGGCCTTGGTGGAAGTCTGTGTTCTTCAAATGAATATCTAGTTTTTTCATGCTTTCATTCTTTTTCAGTTGTAACTGCTTTATCCTGCTCAGGGTTACAACGAGCCAGTCCCGTAATAAAAAAATTAAAAAAAACACTGGGCACGAGGTGGGAGAACTCACTCCAGATAGGATGCCAGTGCACACACAGATTAACACACTCATTCACAATCTGCCTACATGCATGTTTTTGGAAGGAAACCCAGTCAAACTCCTTGTATTTATAAACCCTTTTGTATGAAATGTGCCTTATCTTGTCTTATTTCTTGTGAAGCAAATTGAATGTTGCTTATAATATTAAGAATCTGGTTGGTTCAATGATATTTTAGTACACCTTGCACCTTGCAGTACACCTAACTGTAATCTGCAACAATGGTCAATGTCTGAGAAACTCCTAGAGCAGGGGCAACCAGTTATATAGAATTGATTAAAAATGTATAAAATATATAAATATATAAAATCCTTAAAGTGGAGTTATTACACCTGTTTTCCACAAGCTAATACAGTTTCCTGGGGTCTGAATGAAATATCGGTGAAATTCTGTGGTCAAAATTCCACATGGATCAAATCCTACAGCTGTCATCTGTCTAAAGCAGTCGTTTTTTATATTCAATCCTGCTTGTATTGTCTATTTTTGTATTGTCTATTTTATCAGCTCTGCTGACCAAACAGGTGCACTTTGTAGTTTCCATATGTTCAATATGTGTCTCTGCAGACTTTGTCCCCCTTTTATGTTGTTCTTCAGTGGTCAGGACCCCCACAGGACCACCAACCAAAAATATCCAGGCAACAGTGTCCTGTGGGTAGCATACTGTGAGCACTGATGAAGAATTAAAGGATGACTAATACAAACTGTGCAGCAACAGATGAGTTATTATCTCTGACTTTACATCTACAAGGTGAAGCAACTAGGTAGGTGTGTCTATTAGAGTAGACAGTGAGTGGACACAGTGTTCAGCAGCACTGCAGTGTCTGATACAATCATACCATCACAACACACACTAACATACCACCACCACATCAGGGTCACTGCAGTGCTGATAATCATCCACCACACAAATAGTACCTGCTCTGTGGTCATATGGGGGTCCTGAACTCTGAAGGACAGAGTAAAAGGAGGCTGGCAGAGTATGCAGAGAAACAGATGGACTACAGTCTCTATCTGTAGAACTGCATAGTTCAACTGTATGGTCAGTGGAGCTGATAAAATGGACAAAGGCGGTGGTTTTAATGTTAGGGCTGATCGGTGTATGTGGAGTACAAATCCGTCTCCCGTTACTAAAAAGTCTCCAGTTAGACTTGAATCACTAGAAGATGCTCGGGGAGTGTGTTTAGGCTTACATGAAGTGAACTACTCACATTTAAACAAATGTTATAAGTAATGACATCCCGTGTTGTACAAAAAGCAGTTAGACAAAAAAATTTTAGCACACATGAACAGGTTTTAGCCAACTGTTTTAGGGATGTCAGAATCAAATAAAACTTTATCCACTCAGCTGTTCTGTCCCCTGAGGCTGGAACCCGATGCAGCGACATGTCTTGGTCTGTACAGCCGACAGCAGCGCATTTCCTGTGAATTTTCCTTAACTTTGTTTTAATACTGGAGCATCTGCGACAACTAATGTAATGGTGGGAATTGCATTACCCAGAGTGCTTTGTGTATGTGAGGCGTGCATACGGAAGTTGAGTAAAGGTTGCTGCACGATAAACAGTCCACGTCTCTGTGTGTTATAAATAAGAACTTTTTATACAACTAAGATATACAAAACAAACAAAAAATCCTTTGTAGAGTAAATCCTTCTATACCTATGCAGTAGGTGGAGATATTCAGATGGGTGGCATTATATGCTATACAAATTCTGAAACAGACCACATAATCCCTTGTTTTCAGAACTAGGCAGCATATAAAGAACTGACTGGGTTTCATGTGTCAAAGTTTGTGGGTTGGTAAGCACTCCAGGGAGAGTGTGCCACTGTATGTGCATAAAACCTGAAGAAGTGAATATTTCATAATATGTCTAATAAATAAGACACATCAGTTTGCAGTGGTTATGTTGTGCATCACAATTTTTGACAGATTATATATCAGTTCTGATGTTTTTCTTGAAGCAAAGCGAGGGCGAATCTTTGAAAATCTGTGAAAACTCCTTTCCTATCCTTTCTCAATAAAAGGATCTAGCTAAATTGCTTTCAACTAAACTGTTTACATAAATCTGTGGATTTGGCTGCAATGAGTCACAATAGAAAATCTGCTACCAAAGCTGTTCTTTACTGCTTTTTTTCCGTATGTTGATCAGTATTTTTTTTGTTTTTTTTATTTTGGGGGGGGGTTTCCCTGATCTTCTCTCTAATTTAGTCATCTCCAATTCCCACCTATCAGTCCTTCCCCCCATGTCACACAATGAGCTGGCAGTCAGGGGGGGCGAAGCCATCGCGTGCTTCTTCTGATATACGTGACGCAAACCACCTCATCTTTTCGAACTGCTGCTCATGCAACTTTCGGGAGGGGTGTAACGCACTCGGAGGAAAGCGCTCCCACCCACCATTTGTATGCATGAGCTCACAGACGCCTGTGATTGGACAGTGTCACTCTGATTGACATGGGGGAGAGCGTATGCTGCCCCTCCCACCCTGAGAGCACGGCCAATCTTGCTCTCTGAGCTCCCTGCTACGGGCAGCTATAGCTATATAGCATCACCCGGATTTGAACTATCCATCTCCGGATGATAGGGTGAACGCGTTGCCGTTGCGCCACTCGGCAGCTTGTTGATCAGTTCTGATACAGTATTTTGGAGTGCTTCATTCAATTCCTTGAATTACTACTTTGCTGGGTGTTCCAGTTGACAACCTGCAGGTCCAATAGGTTTAACAGTAGAACCAGAAGTTCATGTGAAGCCCTAACCTGTTACAATATGGGGCAGTGTAGCTCAGTGGTTAAGAAGCTGGCCTACTGACCCAAGAGTTCAAATCCCACCACAGCCTACCTGTCACTGCTGGGCCCCTGAGCAAGGCCCTTAACCCTCAACTGCTCAGTTGTGTAAATGTAATGATAAAGATAAAATATGTAAAGATAAAATGTAAATGTAAAGATAAAATGTAAGTCGGGTCTGCCAAATGCCATAAATGTAAATGTATGAGCTACAAAATCAGTTTACAGTCTTAATTGCCATTGTGTCACTTAAGAAATCTCTGAGATATTTGAAAATACCATAAGGTAAATATTACTAATTCTGTATCCACCGTGCAGAGGTGTGTTTACCTTAAAACGGTCTATAAACATTCAACCGATTATCATAAAATTGTGAGTTTAATTACTGACAATGCCATAACCGCCCAGAGTACAACAGAACGTACGGATCCTACTTACGAGATAGCATTGTCCGTCCCTTGATGATCACAGGGACTCTTGTCTCAATCGTGGGCATATTTTGATGGACAGGAATGAAGAAGAGGGCAGTTAGTCTTCTTGTGTGTTCAGCAGTTCTGCTACATGTTTCTTGAGCAGTAGTTTTAAAAATGTAAAAATGATTTGGAGAAAGCATGTGTCAGCCTTTAACCTTACCTGCTGAATAAAAAATATATTTGGAGAAAACTGGTACTGCACTGTTAAACAAAGAGATCCAGTGGTGTTCTGTGATGACTAAAAGATACCTACCATCTTTGCAGATCCTTCTGGCTTGTGCTTTAGTATAGTATGGTACGGTTTAGTATGGAGACGCCCTTGACAACTTCATCCTCGTCGACACTCCAGCCTGCTCCTGATGACATGCTGCTGATGTCAGTTACCTGAGATAACTTGGGAAAGTTTTGAATGCTATTTTTTTGGAGATAACTGTACATGACTTGTATGCTTGATGTAATGTCGGTACCAATGTTGGATCCTTCTGCCTTTGTCTCCTTTCAACCTCTGAACCTGCCTGATTCATCCTGATCCACCCTTTTTCTGCCTCTGCACCCCGAATATCTCTTGTAAATAAAACTCTAGATGAAACATGGGTTCACAGATTAAATCAGGAGGCCATTTTGTTTAATGTCCTTGCTTTACGGGTATGAGTAGATAGGCTGTGAACATGCATTATATTTAAAGTGTGATGGCGTACCATTTTGATTTAGATTTTGTCTGCTTACCCTGTACATAGTACTGCACACATAGTTCTGCACACATAGTACTGCACTTCATTGACTCCTTTCCTCTCCGATTCTAGCCACATAAGGTTAATTAAAACGGTGTGGCAATGGCAGTGGCACCCGGCTGTATCATCCTCCCCGAACCAGCCAGCGTTTTTAATCGAAACCTCATGATAGCGGAGAGAAGGAGGCACAGCACCGGGGAGGAGAGGCAGTACCATCCAAAGTTCAATGTCATTAATTGGTCAGCATTTGAATATTAGCTAAGAGCCTGCTTAATTAACGGGATAATAAAAGCATCCTGAGCTGGGAGGGGGAGCGAGAAGGAAGTGGAGAGGGGCAGGGGAAGGCGAGATGGAGGAAGCAGGCGGGGGCAGCCACAGCAGGAAATAGAGGGCATGCGGTGCCGAGAGCTTGGCGCCAGGCGATAAGAGCGATCCATCCGTGTGAAAGGTCCAGGCACTGTAATTTGCGTGAGCTGCTTTTAATTGTCATAACCTTTTAAATGGCATAGTTTATCAGAGTCCTCTAAATGTCCTGCCGGATTGCCATGCGACGTGGTGCATGGTAACGAGCGCTCCGCTTCCATTGGCTGGACAAGGGGGAAAAAAATCTCCCAGCAAGAAGATTGATAGAAGGAATTTTTGTTCTTCTATTTCTGTTTTTCTTCATTTCCTTCTGCAAACTGCCACCTGCTAATTGCAGTGTGGATTTGCTCTGCTTCTAGAGGCATGTTTATTTGTTTTGCAGTGCATTTCAAATGCAAATCCTGATTGTTTGTCCAGTCTTAATCAAGCAGCGAGCTGAAGGCGGGTTGCGCTTCAAGCTGCTCTCCCCTGAGGCCTCATTTAGGAAATGTTAGCTGAATAGGGCCTAAATTTCATTTTGTTAGCTGACGTTGTGTCCACGCACTCTAGACTCAGGGTTTCTGTGCTCACGTTCTACTCTTCATTTCCTGTCGGAAAGTGTGTGTGTAATTAGACGTAACGCCATGTCCTCATGTCCGTCATGATTCACGGCTCATCTCGACTCCTCTTTTCTTTCGGACGAGTAAGGACTCCCGTGATCCCGACGACAAGAACTGAAGAAGCTGCAATTGTTTCTTTATCAGGCATGTGCACAGGGGACCGTGATGTGATGATGCGATTTTATTCTCAGCATGCTCCAGGCGTGAGTCACAAGGTGTGTGTTATCTCCAGGGGGAAGTGGGTCAGTATTGTACCTGCTCCCTGTAAAAGGTCAGGGGGATTGCTTGGTTAAGAATCCAATCTGTGAGACATTGTATTGGAACACGGCAGTACAGATGTAGCCATTAAGGTGACCCAGAGGAGTGCACACGTCTGCACTAGTGAGAGGAGGACTATTGACTGGTGCTGTATTTTCTACACGATGGACATGTAGTAATGAGTGGAGGTGTTGCAGTCATCATGATATTGTATCCAGTTATAATAGCAGTCTTTATTTCTATAGAATTATGCAAAAAGGTACATAGGTACATACATCTTGGTACATAGATTAAAAGTTAAAATAAAGTTTACCTTAGGAATACAGAATAATCACTTCATTGTAAAAAATATAGTGTAAAAATGTGTAGGGGCACAAGAAAATGTCTGTAAAACAAAAAATATATATATACAGTACAGGCCAAAAGTTTGGACACACCTTCTTATTCAATGCGTTTTCTTTATTTTCATGACTATTTACATTGT
>JAOVVG010000002.1:19617974-19629233 GCA_028566375.1 Leptodoras nelsoni
TGCCCTACGATGGATTGGCGCCCTGTCTAGGGTTGTTCCTGCCTTGCGCCCTATGCTGCCAGCTAGGCACCGGCTCTGCCATGACCCTGAAAAGGAATAAGCGGTTAAGAAAATGAATGAATGAATGAATGAAATCTTATCCTTACATTTTAAAAATATAAGGTTAGCACTATACAATTACCTGAAGTGATTTATGAGGTTTAGCACTGACACATCTGAAGGGCTTCTCTACAACTGTAGCATTACTACCAGGAGCGTCAGATAAAGCTACCGGTCACAGGACATACTTTTTGAATAATTTGGTTCCAGTATTTCAAAAAAAATCACACACTCACCTCATTCATTTTTATGTGCTTGATAGCTTTAGCACATGCTTCAGTTTGTTGATTACTGTTTATACTGCTAATGCTAGTCAGTTAGACAAAATGAGCTAACTTGACAGGAAATTTAAGATCTAATAAAATGCAAGCTGTTCAAAAGATGTGAGCAGAATTAAAATAATCAGTTTCAGGCTAGCAGCTGACAAAATATTTAGCAATTTCACTCACTTGCTAGTGAGGTTTATTAGCCTGTAGTTTAGCTTGCCAGATGCCAGATACTTCTTGTCAGACAACAAATTTTGTGTGTACTGGTATGACTACCGGTTTTGTGTGGATCAATACGAACATGCTATATATGGGACAGGGGCCAAATTAAAGGAAAAAAACTATGTAAAGTGTGCTAGTATGGTATTGAGCTAGCACAATACAGCAGAACAGTGTCACTGAGTCCCCCATGTGTTAATTCTTTGTGCTGTTGGTGTGACGCACTTTATTTTCTCACTGAGTCATTCCATTTTTTTTATTAACCACACCTTAATATTACACAGAATTGTTACACTGTGGCGGTCACTGAACAACAGTTATACTTTGCACAAATATTAAATGGTTATTAGTCATACAAAAGCAATAGATGTATCTGGGTGGTGCTATTTTTTCAGAGACGGAAAAAACGGCACATTTGTTTGAATAAAATCTTGGTCGAATTCAAAGGCAGACTGTACAATAACGTTCTCCATTTCCGATTATACAATGGAGAACCTCTAATAGTAATCCTGCAATGAAAAAAAATTATTACATTTTGCTTACGTCATCTGTCGATTTGGGCTCATTCAGAAAATGGGGATGCGTAAACAGAAAAAAGGCCTTGGTGAAAATGAAGTCATGTTATGTCTAGAGAAAATGTTTGACCAGAGTGTTTGGTTCCTAATTAGCTAGCTAAATACCTGGGTGCTGCTTAGTCCTCTGTTTTTCATCTGATATCCCATTTTGTGCTGTCTTGATGAAGCCATGGTGAGACCTCCAGGCATTCTCACTGCTATGAGATTTTATTCTGCAGAAAGTTGGTCATCTTTGGTTGCAATGGCACTAAATGAGCTGTCATTAAGCATATCATATTATGTGTTATTTGTAAAACTGCGAATATAAACTCACAATAAATATGATTTCTAAATGATTGTGATTTTTGTCAGCAAACACAGGCCAAAAGATCATACAGGGGGTGCTGACTTTAGTACCGGCCCTCAGTACAATGTCCACCTGTTGATAATACTGCATTTCCTTGGATTGTGCTGTAATAGCAATAATGGTAGAGCTATAAAGTAATAAATATTATTTCAACGTTATGCAATAGTGGCATAATGTTAGTGGCAGACAGCTTGGCTGCTTTCAACATATAGCCTATGCGTATTGCTTTCCTTCTGAATTGGCCTAATTATAGGAGCAAGTTAAGACATAACTGATCACTTATAATCATGTATGATCATTTATAACACAAAACTCTTTTTTTATTGTATTGTATTGATGTTGTGCGTTTGCATATTAGAAGTTTGTCGTACTGGCTTGTTTAGTTCTCAGCTCATCAGTCATTAAAACTACTCAATGCTTTCATGTGGTGACAACATCACTGTTATTATTCTCATAATTAATTAGTTTGCATAATCTCTTGAGACAAATAATGCACACAGACCTTTGAGGAATTTTGTTGGGTGTGCTTGCTTCCTAAATGCAGATTTTTTTTCTTCTTTTTTTTAAACTGTGGTTTCCAGGACAGCACACACCTTTTGAGGCCTTTGCTGTTTGCACCAATAAAATGTGCAGAGCATTATTATTGCTGTTTCAGGCAGGGCACGGCATGTTGCCTAGCACTTAGAAGGCATGCATTTTCATGCATTACCAAAAAATCTGCTGAGACAGAACTGAATGTCTTATGAGCAAGTTAGCTGAAGCAAAGAACCAATTGAATATGAGCGAATTTTAACTAGAGGATTGTCTGGTCTTGCCTTTTGATGGGAGCTGCTTGTTCTTGCCGCCCTTACTCAACCCCACCCTGATTTGGATTAGTGCCTTCAGTACAGTCATAAATGCACAAATATCCTCAAATATCTTCCAAAGATAATTTTGTGTGTGTGTGTTTTGCACTATGTTTTGGAATGCTGAAATATTGGCTGCAATTCTAGATGGCTTGGGAGAAATTCTGCTCCCCTGTCACAACCCGTTCACTCCAAGAGCGTTTTACGGTATTGTTTTGCATTTCACAGAAGTGAGTCAAATTATGTATAACATCAGTTACAGCTACAGAGCAAATACACCCAGTTCTCTCGGCTGCATACTAAAAAATTGATCTCCATAAATTTCTGACTGGCCCTGTTCGTTTTATTGTGGGATTTACTGTCGCATTAAAGTGTAGTCCTGGCATTTCAGCACTTTCCTTACATTCTTGCGAGCTTTGCAAAGAAAAAAAAAATGTTGAAAGCTTCTATTAATGCATGCTGTTTTAGTGATTGAGCTGCGGGGTTTCAATATAAATTATTCTCTCCTCACTGTTTTTGGTGGCGTGAAAGCTAGAAGTGGAGAGACATGACCAGTGTTGGCTGTGGAAGTTATGAATGCTGAATAAATGTACACAGAGAGAGAGAGAGAGCGAGAGAGAGAGAGCTGTGTTTGCAGAAGTGGAGGGGGTGGAGCAAGGCTGTCCTGAAGCTTGCCTGCAGAAGTGTCGCGTGGCTACGGTCGATGAGTCTGGCAGCCACAGCTGCTTCAAATCAACACTCCCCAGAAATAAGCACAAAGAGCTCCCTCATCTCTGGGAGTGCAGACCCTTTTCCCCCTCTCCATCACTGCATCCTTTACTCCTTCACTCATGAATACTGCTCCTGGTGAAGGGTACAGTCACTGCTGCTTTTCTGGTTGATTTGGGAGCCCATCCTCATTTCAGTTCAATTCAGTGGCCCATGCTTTTCCTGGTCAGGGTTGTTGGATCCTTCATTGGGCATGCTTTTAATGTAGGATTAGAAAAAAACCGTAAAAGTTGTCCAGTTTGAATGCTGTTTAATAATGCAATACCAGATGGGACACCAGTTCATTGTATGGCACCATGCACACCCACATTCACCTCTAGAGCAATTTAACATCTTGTCCACCAACTGGAGGAAGCATTGAATTCTGATGTTACTTAAGGCGGTGCAGCACGCCTATCACATGAAGCGATTATTTTTACGGCCACGCTGCTGTCATAAGTTTGAGGTTATGCTGGAATTCTTGTAGTCACGGTACACCCATGAAATGCTCATATGTGATCCAAACTTTGCTTCTACCTCCGAAATTCTATGACCCATCTCACGATTTCTAACTATTAAACTTGCCATTTTTATGGCGGAAACAGCTCTAGAAGGTTCTACAGATGTCTGTCGCTTAGGTGCAAAATACATAGCAAAGTGAAGGTGGTGTTGCTGTGTATAGGCTCAGTGTACATTTAAAATATTTAAGCAAGTTGATGTCTGACAACCATATGCAGAAACATTGTACATGGCATAGACACCGGAATGGATGTAACATGCATGTAACCAGTCCTTCTGGTCCACATCAGAGCAGCACTTGGATGTCCTTTCGAAGCTCTTGAAGCCAAGGTCCAAGGCCAGTGTTTGGCTTGTTCCTGAGGAATGTGAGCATTGCAAAACTTGACCAGGAAAGTGTGAGGAACATACTGTCCTATGTTGAGAGCCGTAGTAAATCTGATAAAATGCTCAACAAGTGGGGGCTGTTGCCCTGGAGGAGTAGGACACACGTGTGCCTGAGCAGCATCAAGGGTCAGAGGGCTTCTTCTGTTTTGTTAGAAGAGCAAGTACAAAAAAGACAAAAATGTTAAGCTCATGTTGTAATATCTAGAGCTTAAAGTTATTCAGAAGAGTTTGGTATGGTCATGTCTGTGTTTTCTTACTCAAACAAAAAGCAAAAAAAAAAACGAAGCTTGGTAAGTTAATTGGGTGTAATGTGTTTTTTTGATACTCTGCTTTAAAGCCAAAAGATGTTTGTGTAATTTTGGCAAATAAATTATCATCCCAGCGGATGTCATCATTCAAATATAAGAATCTTATACTGAACAGAATATAAGATTTGTGTCCCTAGGTATGCACTGCCTTTTGTACTAGCACAATATTTTAAAAACCATTTTGCCTAAAATTAATACATTTTTATGGCAAGTTGGTCTCTGGGAGAAGCTGGTGTAGTTCCACCTATTGAGTAGAATTCAAAGGAAAAATCTAGCAATTCACTAGCTAGTATCTTGTGTTGTGAAGTCTTCTACTTCACAAAATCTCTCACTCCGTACCACTACCAACTTCTTTAGACGTCCACCAAATTTTGTGAAATTTCATCTATAGGGGGTGCTGCAACTGACTGCTTAAGACAAATTGTTTTACAAATTTGTATGCCTATTTCACCTTATTCTAGCTCTTTCTGTCTTTACTTGGTGGTCATGTTCCATAACACTATGCAGTACATCTAGTTTTCTTAGGCTTTACACTGAGATATGACATACAGTTGGAATTTTATAAGACCTTTGTACATTCTTGATATCAGGATGGGATATGCTGTTGCTGGTGGGATACTTTGACAACTGTAGATGCAAAGGAAATTCCTAGAATATTGTGCTGAAAGTGGAACATCTTGTGATTGACTCAGGGAGTCGACTCATACTCCAGAAATACACTCATACTCCTATTAAATGAGTTACATGTCTGCTACTAATTCTTTGGGGATAAGACAACGTTGTAACTGACCGAATCAGAACAGTTTGTTCTTGGCATCTCCAAGAATAAACAGGAAGTGTTTGTTTCAGTTTAGAGGCATAGGGTTAAATTGGATGCAGTTGTGGACCCTCTGTAAAGATGTGATCTTCCTATTCCACAGGCTGTAGCCTAATTTAGGGATGCAATCTGGACTGCAGCCCAAATGTCAAAAAAATTGGACTCCACTGATGCTGTCTGTAATGGCGTCATTAGAACAATGCCAGTCTTTGATTTCATGATGGTAACTCTGTAATGTTGACTTCCTTTTTCTGGTGATTGCTAATTTCAAATGCACATGACAACACTAAACTGTTTTTTTTTTGCTTCTTGTAAACACATTGCTGAGATTTTTCCCCCTCTGGCAGCTGTTTACAGATGATATGCCTTCCTAGCAGAGGTTTCATGTAAACACTTCCTATTTGTCCCCAGCCGTGTGATTTAATCAACTGGACACATATACACACACACAGCAGACTCGTTAATCTCCATGTCTTCACACAAGGCCTGCTTCTTTCAAGGCATCCTGCATCAACAGGAGCACAAGGTCATCCAGAAGGTCAACAAAGGTCTTGATTTGAGACATGCACCTGTTCCTTGTTTTACCGAAGATGACTTGCAGATGTGGTATCCAAAGAAATGTAATATACAGGTGTCTGCAGACATCCAGCTATGAACCAGGCTCAAGTTTCTACTTGTCTTGTGTCCATAAGACAAATCTGCACTTTATGAACTTGTGGGTGCTGATTTATAGGCTTCGATGATTCTGCACATGGAACACATTAGAACCTGTGTGCCTTTACGGAGCATATAAAAGTAAGGTTAAAAGTTATGGTGGTAAAGTACACAGCTGTCAAGTTGGTCCTTTTGTGTTTGGTATAATACCATTGATTATTGGTATGCATTTCATGCAGTTTGACCTGTGTGTCTGGAGTTGAAGTTTCTGATTCAACATGATGGCAGTTAGTATGTAGAAACCAGGCATTTGAATTACTCTACCAGGAAGAGAAATGCATTTCTGGTTCTGGTTTGATTGCTTAACACTATCCAAATGGAACCTGTAAAAGCAGTCTGGTATTTTACCGTCAGCCAGATTTATTAAGATAGAGTTACAACATGCAACCCCAATTTTACCCCAATTATAGCTGCAATGATGTTGTGCTGGTCTAATTTGAAGATTCTTTGGGGCAGTCAGAGTCAACGGTTCACTGTGGCTCAGACTCAAATTTCCTACCTTCTGGTCTATGTAGTCTGTTGTAGAAAGCAAGTATAGACTGTAAGCAAGTCTACACATTTCACTGTTAAAGTACAGCTGTTGATGATCAATTCATTGGCCTGCAATGATATTTGGGATGAGAAAATGTCAGTGAGAGAAGTATATAAGAAAAGCTTCTGGGACTGTTGTGTCAGTAGAGTGGCTCACTCTATAAATGGAGGACAGACTAGTTGGGTTGTGGCAGGAAGGGGAGTTCCTGAACAACATAAATTTGTAAAATTACCACAACCACACAAACAAAAGAAAAAAGCTGGGTTGCAGTTGCCAAAGGTTGTAACTAACCGGGTGTAATCGCTGTGTTTGTTTGGACATTACTGTCTCCAAGTAACAGGGATGCACTTGTTTTGTGCAAATTTAGGTTGAGCAATGTGTGATCCCTAATCATTACTGTGCAGTTTCAGGTTTTCAGTTGCCATGGTCTATAATAGTTAATTATTACAGGCTTCTATAAGGAACTTGTATTGTATTGTGTATCCAAGATTTAAGAGCAACTGTCTTGCTTCAAAAACAGGAGAAGTATAATATAATAATTATAATAACCACTACACTTCTGGGAAGGCTTTCCATTGGATTTTGGAGTCTGGCTGTGAGGAGGCATTGGGTGCCGTTGGCATTCCGATTAATCCTAAAGGTATTGGGGTTGAGGTCAGGGCTCTGTAGTTCTTCTACTCCAACCTTGGCAAACCACATCTTCATGGAGTTTGCACAGGGGCACTGTCATGCTGAAACAGGTTTCAGACTTTTATTTCTAGTGAAGGGGACTTAGTAAGGCTACAGCATACAAAGACCTCCTATACAACAGTGTGTGCTTCCAACTTTGTGGCAGTTTGGGGAAGGCCCATTAGGTTAAATTGGGTTATTGATGTGTTGGTCAGTTGTTCACAAACATATGGCCTTTGAGTGTAACTCCAACACCTGGAGGTTTCTAGGGGCTTTAATTAAGCAATAGTATAGAATAGTTAGATCTAACTGAGTCCTGATATTACAGTATACTTATATCTAGTAACTGTTTAGTAGATTTATAACTGTTTAGTAGATTTTTTTTTTTTGGGGGGGGGGGGTTGAAATCAACACAGGGTAAAAATGATACATAAAGATAATAAATATGGATAAAGAACACCAAATATTTGGTTAAATGCCCCTTGCTTTTGGTAGCCATCAACAAGTTTTTGGCAGGATCTGGTTGGTTATTTGACCATTCTTCTTGGCAAGATGAGTTCGGTTAAATGCGTTGGTTTCCTGGAACACCCAGTAGTGTCCAAGTTTGAACCATCTAGCTGATGGTTTGAGGTTTGCTGAAGAATTCTGAGGTAGTCTTTCTCTGCTGGCAGCAAAAGCATGATGCTGCCACCACCATGCTTGACGGTACAGTGCAGTGTACTTGGGGTTGAATACCTCAACTTTACTCCACCAAACTCCTCCTCATTGTGGCCAGACAACTCAGTCTTTGTCTTATTTGACCATAAAGCTTTCCTCCAGAAGGCCATGTGGTCAACTGCATACTGTAGTCAAGCTTGAAGTCAGTTTTGGAGCAGGGGCTTCCTTTGTGGGAGGCAGTATCTCAGTCCATGGCGATGTAAAACTTGCTTGGCTGTAGACAGTGACACTGGTGTTTCAGCAGCTTCTATTTCATGGTAAGCCTGTGCTCACACACAATTGTTTGAACTGATGATCTTGGAATCTGCAGTTGTTTAGAATTGGAACCAAGAGACATTCCTGGATTTTGTAAATCTGTGATCATCTTTCTCAGCTCTGCTCTGAGTCCTTGGACTTTCCCATTGTACTGCGTTTTGGTCAATCCAGTGAGTGCTGTTAAAGGCCTGGCTTTGGCAAGTTTCAGTACCGCTGAATTAATAAGCCATGTGGGTGTATGTATATTTTTGAAATGGTGAAGAAATCACCAAAATCCCAACATTGCCATGACACAACTGCAGTGACCGCATCTGTATTTTATGCAATGGTATTCCCTTTCCTGAACCCTTTCTGTGAATCAAAGTTTCAAATTTACATGGTCTACCACTATTTCTGTTTTCTAAATTGTGCAGCTGTACCTTGGCCAAATGTCACTACGTGACCAACAGAACAATATGCTCATCAGGAAATGAGACAACTCGACATGTTTGGATGACCCTTTTGTCAACGCTTTCTGCGTTTTCACTAGCGAGCATGAATTTTGCCGCCCCAGGAAGGTGAATGATGAAGATTGACAGGAAAAGGTCAAATCCATTTAACACCAGACCAGCAGTGGGTCCCTGCCTCTACACTGACACAGCTACCTAAACATGCTTCACACAGGCGTACCATCCCACATGCACAAATTCGTGCACACACGCGCACATTCTACTTCTGTCACAGTAGAAAAAAAATTACTCATCCCTCCCTTTTTATATATAAGCCTTATGCTGATTGAATTCATGATTATTACATTCGAGGAGGGCAGGTTGATTTTGGTGTGGGTTTGCTCATTTGACACGGTGTACCACAGGGCTCACTGCTGGGACCTGAGAGAAAAGACACAGACACAAGAGAATGATGCGCTGTCTGTTTGAGCCATTTTGGGCTTGGTGATAAATGGAGGTTAGAGGAGTTTCATGGCTCTTGAGGTCAGTCTGCGAATGCCAGGGATTTGACTTATTCTGCAGTTTGAAAGAATGTTTCTGCTTCGCTTCCCATTTTCGGCACTCTAACACCTTTTGATTTGAACTGAATTAAAGGAACGTTGATTTCGTTGACTGCAGGCTGCCATTTTGGCGTGTCCAAAACAGAAGCAAGAATACACAGTTGGGTGTTTCTGTGTAACTGACAGTATATTTGAGTGTATCCTGCAGGAGCTAAGAATATTGTCCAGATCCTTACCAGTTTCCAGTAATTCCTAAAATGCCGTCAGCCGTGCAGTTTGGATTGCTGTGTTACGGGTATTTGAAGTCATGGCGTCCAAGCCTACTATTAAGGAAAGAAGCTCTGTCTCTTGTTGTGTTTCATTGGGTTTAATTGCTGTAGATGTTTTGGGTTTTTTTGGGTTATGATTTAAAAAATTGGTAAAAATGGTAGAAAATATGGTTGCTGTTGTATAGACCAGTCCATGGCGTTTTACTTGATTTTAACGTACACGACTATTCAAGATTTTTCTTTTATGTCTTTGAATGAAAATGTTTGGTTTTATACTATTAAACATAAGATGCCTCAAGGGTCCTTTGGTTAAGGGTCATATCTTCCTGAAGAAGTTCTACTCAGAATGTTTGCTGAAAGGGAAACCTTCTGTTCAGGCTCTACATACGATCTTGAAGGGGTGTCTCAGAACCGATTCCTTCAGGATAGTCAATGGAACCTTGTTTGTGTATCAAATAAACAGATTTGAATTCAAGATGACTGATCACTAATCGGATTCCTTCGGTGCCAGTGGTGGAGCATGGATACATTTATCATCCATTTTGTTTTATATTCATAGTAATCCACTTTCCCTGTTTTTCTGTGCTGCTTCTTTTTGGTGTTGGTGGCTGCCCTGCTGTAAGACTAAACCATAATCATTTCCAGTATAACACAAGTTCGCCGTGCTTGTTTGCAGTTCTGTGACGAGCTCTGTTGCGGTGGAGTGTGACCACTTCTGCTGTGGCCTCCCCACCTAGCATCTTGGATAACATCATGGTGTCGAAGATGACTGCTTTTGCCCTCTCATTTTCTTTCACTGGAAAGTGCATGCTATAATAACGCTGGATCAAAACAAAACACACCCGCCATGGGAGAGCATGGCTAGTGCCACACAAATAGATCTGGGTGGAATGGAATTTCTCTCCTCATTAGGGTTTGATATATAATTGGAAGCCATAAAACATGATTATTTATATGTCGGGATAGCTGTTTCTGCCAGCAGCGTACAGTTTAAGATAAACCTTTTATGTGTGCTGAGTTACTCCGATTCCAAACAAGGCAATAAGAGGACAGATGTGGTTGCCACTGAAGAAGAAGTGGAACAGACACTAGATACTGGAATAATGGATTAATGGAATAATGTCCCTAGAGATACAAAGAATAGTGATTGAATAGTTCCATCCAGCTGTATTAGGAAAATGGATTTGTTTCTTGTAGTGACATTTGTCCAAACAGGTCAACAGTCAGCAAATTGGTGGATCTATTGATTTGGATTGCTGCTATCTGCCTTAGGGACCAAAGCTGAAACATCAGCATAACTGAAAAGGTCAAAATGTATGGAGCTTAGACAGTGACCAAAAGTATTTGAATATGTGTAGTTTAGGAACACTAGGGTTCTGGGACTTATAACGTTTAATAGGTAGTACATGGCTAAAATTCTAGCAGTATCATAGCTCAAAGTAACTTGAATTCAGGGCTACCAGCCTTAGCATTGAATATTCCTATATAAGTTAATGACTAAGCACTCTTGTAAGTCACTCTGGATAAGAGCGTATGATAAATTCCATAAATGTAAATGTGTTTAAATACGAATTAAATTAAATAAAACTAGCTTTTTTCCTGTGCTGTATATAAATTACAAATATAAATGTAATTTATGTAAATTATTAAACCCAGCATTTTCCCCAATCACATTCATGCCCATGAAGAGATGTTCGGTAGAGTTAAGTGGGGCCAGAATGTAAGATATGAACCATATTTCAAGAATTGCTTAATAATTATTTAATTATTATTGTAAACTAATACTTATTTTCTACGGAAATGGTCGAATCCCTATTAAGCTACATAACTTTGGCTGGTAGTTGCTAATGGTTGCTAGCAAGCCAACATTAACTTAGCCTGGTTAGCTAGAACAGCACTTAAATACAGTACAGGCCAAAAGTTTGGACACACCTTCTCATTCAATGCGTTCTCTTTATTTTCATGACTATTTACATTGTAGATTCTCACT
>JAOVVG010000002.1:19969339-19981890 GCA_028566375.1 Leptodoras nelsoni
AATGTAAATAGTCATGAAAATAAAGAAAATGCATTGAATGAGAAGGTGTGTCCAAACTTTTGGCCTGTACTGTATATGGACTTGGTAACACACCCACATTTACATTTCTATGCAATCCAACCTGTACATAAACCTTATTCCTGCAGATCTCCCATTTAAAAAAAAAATCATAATTAATATAATGCACATCCAGGCCTTGTGTTTGAATGTTTGATGTTTTTTAGTATGTGTCTTCTGTAACTCTGAGCCATTATGTTTCTGTTAATCAGCTTAAAACATAATTATTACATAATAGCTTTTCTCCTCTGCACATTCAAGAACCTCCATTCTGTCTACAAGGGATTGAATGTCCCTTTTATTTGATTAAGGTAAAGAGGAGACAAGGAGCGCAGCATGGCAAGAGCCCTGGTGTGTGCGTTTCTGTTGGGATGAAGTCATTTTCCTTTTATAGAGCACCTTCTGTTGCAGGTTCTCCAGGATCTGGAGAGAATCATAGAGAAGGGTTTTTTTAATCGCACTTCCTTGCATCACGTCCATGTTTTCAGCTATAGCTCTTTTTATATATTCTAATTGCCCCCTCTTTGAAGTGGAGATCACCCTACTATCTGTAACTTTCATTCTCAGTGTCTTTTTTTCCTCCTTTACTCTTTATTGAATCCATGTCCTTCATGCTCTTCCCACACCCAGACTTCATGTCTTATGATAGATTCAATCCTGCTTTTTTTTCCAGGCTGTGTTCCAGGTGAAAGTTGCTAGAGGGGGGTGTGGTGGTTACCAAGGGGCCCATTAGGAGCAATTGTTATTATCATGGGGGCTGAGTGTGTGCCTCTGGAGTTGTAAGATGGAGGTCTGGGGAATGCAAAGGAGACAAGGAAAGGATAGAAAGAAAGAGTCATCTGTGGTTGAAACCAGAGCAGATAAACACTCTGAGCTGAGGATGATATTCAGTTTGGGCAGATGTTAAGGGTAGTGGGGGTTAGCGTGTTCCCATAGACTGTGTCCTAGTTGTAGAATAGGACGTTACTGTGAAGGTAGAAAGAAGCAAAATGTTGAAAGCTAAATCTGCCTAACTTTCTCTTTGCACATTCAAATCAGATCCAGAAGTATAACCAAACACAGATTAAATCCATTCTTTTATTTTTTGCTTCTTCAAAAAAGGCCTACAGCTGGTTCCTCATAGATTCTTTTGATTAAATGCTGGACTGATCCCACGGCATTGACGGTGGTTATGTGAGAACAAAGATGTGTGTTTGGCTCTCTGCTGTACATGCTCACATCATTTCAATCGCTGCTGGGGTTTTAGCTGGGGCCATAGCCACTCGTATGCAAAACAGGTTAACCTTTAGTTTCATTCCTTTTCAGTGGAAACTGATCTTCCCACACCTCTTCTCTTAAGCCCTGTAGGGCTTGAGGGCTTTTTTCAGGCAAGACATAATAATTTGACCTTTCATAGGCATGTATATGTAATATATGTGGTAGTCTGTGTGTCTACTTTAGGCACCATAGAAATATTTCGCCAAAAAACGTGGAATGTTTTTGCACTATGACAAAGTTCTTGCCCCTTTCCCAATTTCTTTTATTTTTTGCTGATTTGTCACATTTACATGTTTCAGATCAACTTTAACATAAGATAAAGACAACAAGTGCAGCTCTTAAATGATTATTTCATTTATTGGAAATTGATTTATTCAAAACCTCCACCACCTATGCCACAGCATCTCAATGGGACTCAGTTATGCACTCGGCTGCATAACTCTGGACTGGACTGCACTTAAGCTGTAGGTCATAAACTGACAGGTGGACATTCTGCTTCAGGATTGTCTGATACAGAATTCATGCAGAATTCATGGATCCATCAATTATGACAAGTCGTCCAGGTCCTGCAGAAGCAAAGCAGCCCCAGAACATCACACAACCCCCACCATGTTCGACTTTAGGTGTGATGTTCTTATGGTGGAATGTTGTGTTAATTTACACCACATGTAACAGCACTCAGGTCTTCCAAAAAGTTCCACCTTTGACTCATCAGTCCACAGAATATTATCCCAAAAGTCTTGTGGATCATCTAGATGTTTTTTGTCAAACGCAGATGAGCCTAGCAGATTCCTGTAAATTGACTTTAACTGAGGCAGGTGAGGCCTGCAGGTCTTTAGATATTTGTCTGGGTTCTTTTGTGACCTTCTGGATGAGTTGTTGATGTGTTCCTGGGAGGATTTACCACTGTAATACGTTTTGGATAATGGCTCTCATTGTGGTTTGCTAGAATCCCAGAGGCTTAGCAATGGCTTTGTAACCCATTCCAGACTGTTAGATTTCAGTGATTTTGTTTAGCATCTGTATTCTGATCTCTTTGGAACGTGGCGTCATGTGCTGCTTTTTTGAGACTTCCTTGCCTGCTTCACATTTCCAGACAGGTTCTGTTTAAGTGAGGTTTACATTCAACAGGTCTGGCACTAATCATGCCTGGGTGTGGCTAATGAAAGTGAAAGCAATAGTCAATTGAATTTAGTTAACTGGTTGATTTGGTATCTAGGGGATAATTACTTTTACACAATGGGTAATATAGGTTTTGAATAAATCTTGAATTTCAATAAATAGAATGATCATACTATCTAGAAAGCTGCATTTTGCATTTACTCAGAAGGAGACCTTGAGATAGTGACAGTGATCAACTTTTCAATTTTTCATATTCTCAAAATAATTCTAAATGCATTATGTTGTCTGGTGCTATGTACTTGTACATGTATTTTCTATGTATTTGTCTATGTATTTGATATACAGTATAAGGTAACACAGGCAAAAATTGACTTTTTATTTTTTTTTTTAGCTCTTGGGCTCGATTTGGTCTCACCACCTCCAAAGACAGTCTTGACTCTACCTTGGCCACCTCAAAAGTCTTGGTCTTATAAAGTCCACTCTTCTGTGAAGGGTGTCATTAAATATGTTAGACTGTGGTTGTGGGGACTTGTCCGTTCAGTCATGAGGATGAGGATGCCTGGCTTGCAGTCATTATTAATTTCATCAGTTTATCCCAAAATGTTTTCAATGGTGTAACAGTCAGGGCTATCTCATTGACAGAGCCTTGATAGAGCATCTCATCATGCTGGAATATGGTTGAGCCTCTTAGTTCCAGTAAAGGGAAATTGTAAAGCTATAGCATATGAAGACATCCTATACAATTGTGTGCTTCCAACTTTGTGGCAACACAGATGGGCGTGAAGGTTAGATGTTCACAAACCTTTGGCCACAAAGGGTATCTTTCCGTTATACCTAAGCTATTCTCCTACAAAGATCATGTTGTATAAGGAGCCAGGTTAACAACCTCAGTGGTAAAACCAGTCAGTTTGACTAGAGATCTAAAACCCGACTTAAGAATGATTTCCTCACAACGTTTGATGAAGCTGTGCTGTAGTGAAATGAACTAATTAGTTCCATTCATATTCAGATTAAACAATCAAAATGTCCACAAAATGCTTCTGCTCTGTAGCTGTTCTCACTTCTGTCAGCAACCAGATATTAAAACTTTATTTACATTTAAGACAGAAACGCTTTATGCAAAAACAGAAACTTTCAGTCCAGAAAAGCCTTCTTCTCAACATTTGAGTACTAAGTTAAATGTGAAAAGGGTTTTCCCAGACTGAAGAATAATATACTGAATAATATCCCAGAATAACAAGCAGAACATGTATATTATTAGATTAAGCATGACTGTTGAGAAGGGGGAAAGAAGCAAATAGTTCTAAGCCTTGACACAGAGATCATTAATCTAAATTTGGATTACAATGATGTTGGACTTTGGCTCTGAATCCAGCCTTTATGTAGTGTCAAATATAGTTTTGATGCAGTTTTGCCTTATAGAGGTTCGTTTGGATCCCTGGTGCAAATTTTCTGCCTTGTGGTCAGAGATTTGATCCATAGGGGGGGACTGCTGCTGATTACAAAAAAGGAGCAAACATAACCCATGATCTCCCACACCAAAAATGACTAGGGAAAGTGTTGTATCAGTGCCAACTCACACAAACCCTTTTCCTCTAAGGGAGAGAAGTAGTTCAGAGTTGCTAATACCAGAAACAGGCTCCTGGCCATGGAAAGAAGAAGCAGGAGTTTTGTACTGGAACGAAAATGTTTGATTTAGAACGTATTTTTCCAATTACTGACTTTTCTGGCCAAAAATGCATTCGAGTTGAAATAACTGGTTGTTTTCTATATGAAAAAGGGTATAGATTTAATTAGCAATGGCCATTTGTATTGGCATGAAATTTAGTTCTTTAGTTCTTAAACTTCCTTGCCAAAAAACAGAAGTTTGAAGTTATATTGGTCTACAGTAATAGGCAGTCTCTGTAGTAAATTTTGTCCCAACCTACTTGATTCATGCTTTGTTGAGAGATCATGCTACAAACTGAGAAGTACCCCAATGAATGAAGTACCCCTACTAAATGAGTGATATAAGTAATAAAGTCAGTAATGTGGGGATGTGTACCTGTATGTGGGTTTGTTTTCCTTAGTCTAGTTAGGCATGTTTATGCAGGTGGTGTGGAAAAAAACACTGAAGGAAATATGAGACTCTGCCCTGTACATCAGCCGTTGAGCTGGCAGAACATTACTATAATTGAACTTGTTGATAAATAAATCCTTAGCGCATGAATGAACTGAACTCAACACTAAAGCGCATTACTGACATTTTCCACATGCGAATCCAGCTGCTACAAATGATGCAGTTAGTACTGAAAATGCCAAGACATTTGTAACTGCCATATATTGGCAACATTTATGTTAAATAAGATCAGTATGCTGCCATCTCACAGCAAGGTCCCAAGAAGGTTCGATTCCCAGGCAGGGCAACATGGTTCCTGTTTGTATGGAGTTTACATGTTCTTCCCATGTCTGTCTGAGTTTCCTCATGGGCTTCCCAGTTTCCTCCCACAATCCAAAAATAGGTACATTAGGTAACTCGGAGAGGACAAGTATGAAACGTAATCTAGTGTGAAAACTTGACCTAGTGTGGAAACCTTAATATTTTTTTTTGTTCATCTAAATGTTGCTGTTCAAGTCTTGCTCAGGCTACACCCAGGTGTTGTTAACTAGCTAGCTAGTGTTAGCAACGGTGATTTAGATATATGGATACGACTTAAAATTTCTCTCAGAAATCCTGTCTTTAGGTTATATTAGCTAACTTACCAGTCACAACAATGAACATTCATAACTTAAGAAACTAGCATGCTTTAGTTGTGAAGGTAATAAACATTCATAAATATGACTTAATCTTTTTTTTTTTTCAGAAATGCTGTTATAGCTGAAAGATAATAAACATGTTTTCATGTTTCCTAAAATCTTGTCGGGTTAGTTTGTGTTAGCTAGATGACTTTATCAGTAAGGATATTGAACATTTATACATTTTATATTAGTTAGCTGGCCTTAGTGGTGAAAATAATAAACATAATACATTCATTCATTTTCTTAGCTGCTTATTTCTTTTCAGGGTCACGGGAGGGCCGGTGCTTAGCCAGCAGCTTAGGGCGCAAGGCAGGAACAACCCTAGACAGGGCGCCAATCCATCGTAGGGCACACACACACACACACACACACACTCACACACGGGACCTTCTTGCTGTGAGGCGACGGTGCTACTCACCGAGCCACAGTGTCACCCAACATAATATATATGACTTAAATGTTGTTTGCATACAGTATGTGTATATGAATACCAGTGACTTCCTTCTTCTTAGTTGAGAACTTCCTATATGTGAATCAAAGTCATATTCTTATTTCCAAAAACATTGAATGAAGAATGCACATTAGCCAAGTAGTGTACATCGACTTGTATAAAACATTCACTTCATTCAGTCAGGCGCAGTGTTGTAGCTCAATGGTAAAGATGTTGGACTACTGACCAGAAAGTCTTGAGTTCAAATCTGCCAAGCTGCCACTGAGTACCCCAACCCTCAACTTCTCAGTTGTGTAAATGAGCTAAATTGTAAAGTCATTTAAAAGCTGTAAAAGTTGTGTAAAGTCGCTCTGGATAAGGGCATCTGCCAAATGCCATAAATGTATTTTCAGTTTGTCGTGGAAGCGAATGCCAAGGATCATTAACTTAACTTCTTTACTATATCATTCGTTTCTTCTTCTCTTTACAGAACATGACCGGCGGTCGTCACCCTCCCAGGTACTCTTATGATCCCTCCATCTTTGCCTTCCGCTCTCTGAGCACCGCCCCTCCGTGCAGTCCCCTGCTCTCGAACGAGGAACCTCCCTGTGCTTGAGGGAAGCCACTGGACTTTGAGATGAAACAGCACAGCTTGTTGGATCACCCTGTTTCTCACATTAGGACAGGAACAGTTTTATTATCCTGTCATTAAGCAGGGTGTCAGCCCAAACTAAGTGCCCAAGTTTGACAAAAGCAACAAGTCCCAGGAGGTAGAGGAGCATCAGGGAACTGGGTAATGTTGTCTTATATTGTTTAACCCTTTCTCAGGAAAAATCCTTCAACACTTTCACAAAGACAAGGCCATGGCCACTGTACTATGACAGAGCCGTGGCAAAAGAGCTGCATTTTACTGAAATCAGCCTTCTCAGTAATAATATCATGGTTCTTGAATGGCAGTTATGGCATTTGATGTGCGGGGTTATGATGTTCAGGTATAGTTATCCAATTGCCATTGGACTATGTGCATCTTGGCTATTTGTAGATCATGTAGTCTACACCAAGAGCTTTGGGATGAAATGGAAATGTGAGTCAGTGTGATTTGTAAAGTGAGGATGGACTTCAGGATTGAAAGAGTGGATTTTTTTTCAGTTTTAAAAGGTATTACTACACCTGTTACTAAAAAGGCTGGCGTACACTTCCTTGCAGTCATAATAATAATCAAAGCTGAATAAAATTCATGCTTCTAGGCTTGACCAAGAGTTGAACTCAATATTAATTGGTTACCTTGTGTAATCTAAAGATGCTGTATTGCTTGCCTAATGTGTACTGTTTCATGACAGCAATACGTAGATAAACAATGGAATTAAAAGGAACCCTGGTACTAGTCCAGCATTAGACTGAAGCCGGTTTTACACTGTGATTACAGCCATATTTTTTTTATCACTTCTCACGCTGTATGAAATGATCCCAATAAACTCTTGGCTGAATTCTATACCAGATGGAGCGATAATGGGTGTTTTCCGTGTCAGATTATATGACAAGAGTCCTCTAGCATTTAAATAAAATGACTATGTTCTGCTTACATTATTAATCAGTGTGATCAGGGCTTGTGCAGAAAATGGGGTCATGGGAATGGAAACATCGTACATAACCTAGAGGTAATAAGGATAGTTTTTTGTTTTGTTTACGTTCCACCATTGCCACTAATGCGTTTGCAGCCATCCTTTGAGGGTTTCAGCATGCTATGCCGTCCTCCTATTGGTGGTTTTCAGGCGAGCGTCATAGCAACGGCCACGCTCAGAGATTTTTACGCAGACTTTTTGGCTATCTTTGGTCGCATAAGACACATTATGTGCTGTAAGTTTGCAACGTTATTGCAAAACAGGGCCAAAAATGGACAGTGTAAAGCCGGCTTAAGCATGTGAATCCATGGTTTGGGACAGTTAGGAGAGTGTACTCCATGTTATGTGCCTGATATACTGGAGCTGCAGTATACAAGCTCCTTTGCCATGTTTGAATGTTTTGGACCAAGTACCAAAGTCAATAATTAAAACTCATCATATTTCATCATGATCCCCTTTCTGAATACTCTATTTTGACTGCACACTATAAGTCTTGAATTGTTTTTGATAAAGAACAAACACAACGTTGCACCTAAACCACGGGAAACGTTTTGTTTCAAGTATTTTGCATATGTAATTGTGTAGGTTTTAACTACGTTAATGATGTACTGTATTGATTTGTACCTAGCTTTTTCGATGAATGTAGCCTACTCTTGTGGGGGTCGATATGCTTTTGCAAAGTGTAGGATAGCAACAAGGAACTTTTTGTTAAATGGTTCCACGAGTTTTATTTAGTTACCTATTCAAATATATCCACGCGGAATAAATATATACACCTGCCGGTCGGACAGTACCTACATGTTTGTAACATGTAAAAAAGCCTCTAGTCTTTTTGTTTTTTTTATGTTCCAGTGAGATAAATAAATGTCTCTTGGCTCCAGTGATGTGGACTTTGTCCTCATTCTTTTGTTCATCAAGATCACATTTTTGCCTCGAACACAGTTCTTTCAAATGTTTTTGCAAAACACATTCCCCATATCTGAAATCTCTTTACCCTCATTTTGTAATGCGAGTGCTATCTTTCCAGCAGTCAAGTGTGGAGTTCATGCACAATTTAAATCCCATGAGCTGTGGTTTCTGTGTCCTTCAGTGCTCGAGAACTGGTATAAAAGGGAAACAAAACAGAGATGACAAATTTGGTAGGACCAGATGCTTCCTCACTGGTCTTAAAGGCTAATACTTGTATTCAAGTATGACTTTATGTATGCCATCGTGTCCTGTGAGCATATTTTGATTTGTTTTCTGCTGTGCCCTTATCTCTAGTTCACAAGTATGAAAGTCTCACAACGTCATCATCGTGTACGCTTTTGTTTTTTCATTACATAAGGTCCAAAAGTCCTGCAGCCAGTACCAGGAACTGGTTTGTTTATTCAGTTATGTGAAACTAATACAATGAGGTCAAGTTACTTCTTAAACAAATCACTCTTTATTAATGCAAGTAAGGCATTTTTGTTCTTACTGACAAAGAGGATAGTGTAAAAAGACAAAAGTATTCACTCACCCATCCAAATAATTGATTATAGATGTTCCAATCACTTCCAAGGCCACAGGTGTTTAAAATGCAAGCACCTAGGCATGCAGACTGCTTCTACACACATGAGAAAGAATGGGTTGCTCTCAGGACCTCAGTGAATTCTAGCGTGGTACCATGATAAGATGCCAACTGTGTGGATGCAGTGGTGTAAAGCACACCGCCACTGGAATCTAGAGCAGCGGAGACGTGTTCTCTGGTGTGACAAATTGGATTTCTCCATCTGGCAAGCTGATGGATAAGTCTGGGTTTGGTGGTTGCCAGGATAACGGTACTTGTCTGACTGCATTGTGCCAAGTGTTAAATTTGGTGGAGGGGGGATTATGGTGTGGGATTGTTTTTCAGGAGTTGGGCTTGGCCCCTTAGTTCCAGTGAAAGGAACTCTTAATTCTTCAGCATACCAAGAGATTGTGGACAATTTCCTGCTCCCAACTTTGTGGGAACAGTTTGGGGATGGCCCCTTCCTGTTCCAACATTGACTGCACACCAGTGCACAAAGCAAGCTCCATAAAGACCTGATAGAACACCTTTGGGATGAATTAGAGTGGAGACTATGAGCCAGGCCTTCTCATCCAACATCTGTGTCTGACCTCACAAATGTGCTTCTGGAAGAATGGTCAAAAATTCCCATGAACACACTCCTAAACCTTGTGGAAAGCCTTCCAAGAGGAGTTGAGGCTGTTATAGCTGCAAAGGGCCGACACCCTATGGATTAAGAATGGGATGTCACTCAAGGTCATATGCGTGTGACAGTAGATGAGCGAATACTTTTGTCAATGTGTTGTGTTATGTTATGGAGGATGAGAAATTACTTGAATATAAATACATAAATTCACAAATACACAAATATATATATATATATATACAAATAAATTCACAAATAAATAAATATATATACTGTATTTAAATATATAGTATATAACTTAATAAATACAATTTTGTTATGCAAAAGCGTATAGGAAAATAAATGGAAAATAATTTCCTTACACAGCATCTATTTGGTCTATTAATGTATTTTAATATTTATGTCTGTATTTCTGTGTCCATATGCTAATTGTGTGGGCGGTCCTAAACTCACCCTAAAGCAGGATTGGTTAAAGCTATAGGATTGTTTTGGCTCTATAACTGCTACCTTACCCTGCAGTGGCTGCTTTCTGCTACACTGGAGCATTGCCAGCCTTGCCTACAAGAAACCGTACTTAGATGCTGACATTCATTTATTTTATGCAGTCCTGTATTACTGATGTCATTTTTTTAGAGCCATTGCTAATCATTTAAGATCATTGGTGAATGATTTTGAGAAGCCATTGTGTAGTTAACTTGAACCATGTATTGTTGTTAGGAATCGGTTCCTTCTGTCTGGTTGAAAAAGCTGCTGACCAATCCTGCTTCAGACTGAGTTTAGGACCGCCCACTTAATTAGCATATGGATGCAGAAATGAAGAAATGTGGAAACAGAAATAAATAAATGAAATAATGTGGAAATACAGAAATAAATAATTGTAGAAAAATGGAAAGAACAAAAAACAAATACATAAATAATAAAATATGTAAATACAGAAGTAAATAAGTGAAGAAAATAATGTGTAAATACAGAAAGAAATAAATGTAGAAAAATGGAAATAAAATGTATAAATAAATATGAATAAATAAAATACATTTATAAATAAATAAATAAAAATGTGGAAATATAGAAAGAGCTAAATGTAGAAATAAATAAATATATAAATGTAGAAATGCATAAATAGACCAAATAGATGTTGTTGTATGGAAACGTAGAAATAAATTCACAACATTTATTTTCATATGCCCTGTTTCATGATAAAATTTTTTTTTTAATTCTAATTAATTAATTTAAATAAAAACATTATTTATTTATATATTAAATATTAAGAAATAAATGCACAAATAAATAGTTTAAGTTCTCGTCCTCCATATATGTAGTGTTATTAAATTTGTCATTAAAGGGTGGATTAATACAAGTATCACCTGAGTAAAATGTAGCACAGTAGTGAATTGATATTTTTGGCCCCTGCTCTGTGCAGCGTAACATGCATAAGCCTGGCAGTAATATAAGTTCCGAACCCACCCTCGAGCTGCACACTGGTTCCAGCGTGGGCTGATTCCACTCTTGCCAGATACCAAGCAGAGTGATAAGCTGAGTGTGTCCGTGCCCGCGAGCATGGAGGCTGACGTCAATACACAGCAGTATTGCTACGCCAGAGGAAACCAGTTGGGAGTGGCACAATTATAGTAGATGGGTGATGCACGACTGAACAATACCCACGAAGAATGCGGCTAGACGCGTTTAAAATTGGTGGACTGTTTTGGTGACTGGATCCTGACACTCATCCACTCCCAGCATGTCCTTCACTTATCACTACAGCTCCAATTACTGTAATTATAGCTCATTAAGTGCAATCCAACCACTAAGAGATGTTTTTATTATCTGTGAGCAGAGGAGTACTGAACGCTCTGAAAAAGCTGATGTGTTTCAGTGCTTTACATATTACGTTTCACTTTTACAACTGCAGCTGTTAGTGATGACAGTGATCAGCACAGAGCATTCATTCCCCATATGAAGTATAATCATATTACATAAAGTATCAGTTTGTCAGCATAGGCATGAGTAGCCAAGTCCCTACATATGAAATAGCATTTGTAGATGGAATTACACTGAAGTACCAGAAAAACTGGTACTATGCAAAATGCATAGCAATGTCACTGGTTGCTAGGTTTAGAGCAGCTCCTGAGATGGGTCATAGGTCAAAAAGCAAAGGTTTTATTTTCACATATGAAGATTTCAAAGGTGTACCGTGACTACAAGAAATCTAGCAAAACCTTGAACTTGCGACAGCAGTGTGGCTAAAAAAAGACTCTGGGTGAACATAACCAGTGTCGCCTGGTAAGAATCGTTTTAGGTGATAGGCGTGCAGCACTGCCTTAAGTAACATCAGCATGAGGACTGTGCAAAATCCCATGGGGGACTTATCAAGTATTAACTGGTATACCAGTTTTTCTGGTACTTCAGTGTATGTTGCACTGTTCAAGCCTAATAGGTTCATTGTCAGCCTGTTGACAGATATCAGGTTCTAGCCCTCTCTTCCTGGATGACTGGACACTAAAAAGTGGCAGTTAACAAACGTCAGCATGAGGAACGTTCCCTCCAAGGTCCCTACCATGTGCCAGTTTTTCTGGCACCTCAGTGCAGACTAGAGGGTTTTTTTTTTGGGTTTTTTTTCACTGACTGGATAATCATTTCCTCTGGAGTCTATGAGAATGTTTACTGATTCCAAAACCACAAAGGACCACAGTCATAGTGATTTTCAAGATGCCATAGTTAATCGGGCTGATGAAACAGGCTGAAGCAATTTGACACCTGATGGTATTTTAAGCCACTTTCTAAATAGTTGGCTGCCTCTCACAGAAGTTCCGAAAGGATTTTTTTTTCCTCCAACATTTATATTAGAAAGATACCCTTTTCCCAGGCTCTGAGCTTACTGTGGCACAGTGCTCAAAACTCCCACTGGAACCTGCAATGTGGAGGTGTGGAGAGCCAACAAGACTGCAACCTTCAAAATCCTGAGGCTTGTGGCTAGAAAAGTGTGCAAAACAAATCAGATGCTTGGAGCCCCACGGCTGGAGCAAAAGAAGGCTGGGACGACGGAATGTCATCTTCTTCATCTTCTTGGCCGCTTATTCCTTTTCAGGGTCACGGGGGAGCCGGTGCCTAGCTGGCCACATAGGGCGCAAG
>JAOVVG010000002.1:20142243-20155170 GCA_028566375.1 Leptodoras nelsoni
GTGCCAGACGTGTCCCCCTGCTTAAGCCAGTACATATCCGGGCGCATCTGAAGTTTGCTAGAGAGCATTTGGATGTTTCGGAAGAGTATTGGGAGAATGTCATATGGTCAGATGAAACCAAAGTAGAACTGCTTGGTATAAACACAACTCATCGTGTTTGGAGGAGAGTGAATGCTGAGTTGCATCCAAAGAACACCATACAAACTGTGAAGCATGGGGTGGCAACATCATGCTTTAGGGCTGTTTCTCTGCAAAGGGACCAGGATGACTGGTCCATGTACATGATGATAAATATATATAAATCTAATAATAATATCTTCTCACGTCTGCTAGCATTATTCTTCAAGTCTGCCTGTTTTTTTTTTTTACTCAATAAAGTTCTCAAAGGTCCTCAAAGATTGTTTTGCTCACAGTACACCTCACTTTTGATTTGCAGTATAGCAGCTCTATTTTTACTTAAATTCATCAGTGAAACATGTGTGGCTCTCGCTAAAAATGCCTAACTGGAACAGAATGCATAAAAATAGCTCCGTGGGTGTGCCCTAACCTTTTCAAATGTGGTTTCAGGGTGCCTTTTATTCCAGATGGGTCTTCTCTAGGGGCACATTTCTCCTCAAAGGGAAAGGTCAATTCTTTGGAACACACAGAGTTGCAAAGACATCGGTGTTTTACGAGGCATGCCAGACAGACACATACAGTACATACATAAAGAGAGAGACTGTGTATTATGCTTCCTGACAGAGAAATGTGCAAGCAAAGCAATTCAAGTTGGTGGGTTTTTTTAATCAGTAATCTCAGTATTTACTCAGAGGTCTCATTGTATTTTTGGATTAAAATGTTACAATTGTAACAGTGGGACTTTTATGGTGGCTGCTTAACATTAACAGATTTACAAACTATTGTAAGCAAAAGGGTTCCTCCTATCATCTAGAATTTGTGAGTTCAAATCTCAGTGTGCTACAGCTATCCAGGACTGGAGTCCAAGGGAGCAAATTGCTCATGGCCTTTAGCACCTTTATACATTCATCCCCATCTCAGTGACACTATCCATTGATGGGTACCTGTGAGAAAAAGGATGTGGAAGATAGTAGATATTCCACTCCTCCAAGTATTCTACACTGCCAGCAGTGTTTTCTGTCAGCAAATGTATACTTTGCGATGTAGAAACATTTTTTGGAAGGAGTCTTCAGTATTAGGTTTTGTAACAGTCTGAGGTGTAGCTGTTCATTTTTTAACCACAGCAGAGTTTAAATGGAAGGTATAGTGGTTTCTCTGTAATGTGAGAAGGTGTGTTTTTTGTCTTGTTTGGCCTCTATTACCCTTTCATGGTTACATGAAGGACAACAATACAGGACAACATTTTTTGACTTCTTTGTCCACAAATTAAAGTAGGTGCACCTTATAGTTCTATTTAGCCTGCAGAAGCCCCTGTTGGATTAATCATTTGGTGCACACCAGTGCTCTCTTTGTGTCTTCCATATTTATTAGCATGACATTGAAGATTCATACACAATTTTAAATAGCTTGACCTATAAGGCACAAAATCTGTATTTCAGTGGTCTTGTTCAACCTACAATAATTAAAAGCCCTTGATTATACAGAGGTTATGTCAGGTCAAAATTGACATAATGAGATTAGTTCTACCTGTTCACCCCTGATCTTTTACATAACTTATTCTTTGTCTCCAATTAGGTCTCCACTATCACATGACAGGTACCAACCATGGAGAGCAAAGGCTATCACAACCAACAGCAAATTTTCAAACTGCTGCTCATACATCATCAGTAGGCAGTATTGGAGTCATAATCAGCTTAACATTGTGTGATTTTGATAAATTTGTTAGCCACCATGCACTGAGGTGAACTCCTGTAAGTACTAACATTACCAGTTGTACTTTTTCACCACTTCAGGCAGTTAGCTTTTGAAGTTAATGTTAGCTTGGCCAATGTTAGGCACACAAGGTATCTAAATACTAGACTATGTTTTGTATATAGTTTCTGGAATATCTGTGTGTTGCAGGCATCAAATTAAAAATGAGTGAATATTTGCAAAATAACAATAAAGTTTATCTGTTTGAACATTAAATATCTTGCCTTTGTATTGTATTCAATTGAATATGGGTTTAAAAGGATTTGTAATTCATCATATTCTGTTTTTAATTATGTTTTACACAATGTCCCAACTTCAGAGGAATTGGGGTTGTAGTATTTATTACTAGTATCTGTATACAAGTATAGAAAAGAAATGCTGATTTTGCATAATGGTTATTTATTCTGCTTTAGGCAAAAAGCTTCAGGTTCTTCTGTTAAGTGTGGATGTTGGCACAACTACTACAGATGCACCTTGGACCACAAGTCTCACACTGGCATCACCACCAATCAAGGCTCCAAGGTCAGCAAAAAGGCCTTGGTTAGATGTAGAGGAAGATATCCAAGAACACAGAGATCCACATGATTCCGTTTATGATCCTGCAGAGTAATCACAGACTTTGTGAGTGCATTAGCATTTTTAAAAGAAGGCTTGTGCTGACTGGAGCATTTTTCTTATCATCAAATAAACAGTGCCACATTTAGGGCTACCTATGAGGACTCAAAGTTCATAGTGTTCATGAAGTGCCTGCTGGAACTCTTTGAAGGTTGCCCTATATATTTCAGGACACCCAGGTGTGGAACATTTTAGGTTGTTGACCAGATTTGTCCATGCAGTTCTTGAAACAGTGGAAAACTCAGCTTATTGGTGGGAGCACTCCTACTGGTAACCTCCAGCTCTGCAGGCATTTATTTCACTGATGCTATTTTTCAAGATGAAAAAGGCATTTGAGGCAGAAATAGGTTGTACTGCATGCACTGTCAAGCAGAGCTGTAAAATATATTTATTGTGGGGAAGTTTTATAATCTAATAGTGTGTATGTGTGTGTGTGTGTGTGTGTGTGTGTATGAATGTGTTGTTTGATCTTTCTCCATCTCTTTCCCTACATAATGTCTACCTATGTGTTCAGAGGAGAGGGTGTCCTTTGTTTCAGACATAGTGTTGTGTTCCATGAAAGCTAGAATATGGCCTATTGTGTTTCTATCCTGTTCTTGAGGCTTGTCAGAAAGTTAATTTAAGTTGTGTGCATAGAGAATTTGCCTTGAACTGAACTAAGGTAAGTATGTTTCCTTTAAATTAGCTTAGTTTCGTTCATTACTTTTCCAATTTTCCCTTCCTTGTTTGTGAGATAATCTGTCATAGGCCTTTGAACTCTTAAAGAATATAAACTGAGTAGAGAAGAGGACATTTTTTTGTATTGCATATATAGGACACTCTATCAGTAATGTACATAACCTATCCTGGTGTTGTTACAGTGAATAAAAACTGTATAATCCAAAAATGTCTAAAACTGACTGGATGGGTGATTTCTGTGAGTGTTTCTGCAAAGGAATGTGTCATTCATTCGGTTCTCAGTGTTTTCTTCATTAAAAACACTTTTGAAAATTACAAATTTTAACAACTGAACTGACCTCAGACAAATTGAAGCTACATCTTTCATAGTTTTGTAGTTTTGTTATGTTAAAAACTGTTATTTAGGGAAAAACACCATTAATAATACACTTTATTTGTTATTATCCACAACAATTAATTAAAAACTAAAACTATACATAATCTCTACAAAATGTTTTCAGTCTTGCCACAATTACATAAAACACTACATAATAAAAGTGTGCAATTCACCTTTATAGCTATGACTCAGAGTAAGTGACATCCTTTGAACGATATGACACTGGGACTGATTATTGAATTATTGTCTATTGAATTATAGATATTATTGAATAGTGATTTGCCTTTGCATGTTTTTTGAAGAGGATGGGCTAAAATGTCAGACCCTGTCATGCTAAAATACCCCAGAAAAAATAAAATAGTTGTAAATCCAATATCTAAAAAGAACAGTCCTGTGTGTGACAAGACTTTTCATGTGAATGGTATTGTGCCTTTTTATTAATATTATATATTGGTGGATGTCTATGCTATCCTTGAGCCCTTGTATTGGACTATATCAGTTGTCAGTCATATTCTAATAAATTAGGTCCTTATTATATGTCCTTATACAGAAAGTTTCATACATCTTCACAAGAGCACCTAATCTATGTCCAGTGGTTACAATTAGGTGTTCTGTAAATCATGTAACAACAATGTGATTGTACTGTCACTGTCAAACCAGAATGCATTATTACCCAAAGCAAATTAGGTAATGATGCAGCATTTTTTCTTTTCTTTTCTTTTTTTTAAATTTCTAATTAATTTCTGTGGGCATGCTGGCACAATTCCCAAAAGTGCACCTGCAAAGACAAACGGTATAGTATTTGGCAGCAATATTCCTGTAGTTTATGATGGATATGCAATTTCAACTTTGTCCTTCATTTAATTTTAATGTCAAGCCAAATTTAGGGTTTGACGTCAACCCGATTTTCATTTTCAGCTAAAATTCAATGTCTGTTTAACATTTGATTCAACATCAAGTCGACGTTGTGTTTTGACATGACGCCAATGTGCTTTGACTAATATTGATGCAGATTCTCATTTCCAGATACTCATCTGATATAATGCAGGCATGCATGTGTTGGAAAGGTTATTGAGATGTTATAGCAATATTAAATGATTCCCCATTTCACAGACCCAGAAAAAGGCAAATACAAGGCTCTTAGAATTCAGCACAATCTGAATTTGTTGACAAAAAAATAATTGCTGCAACTTTCATAAATGGGTCATGCATATTCATAATATACTGTATTGTGATGTCACAGGCGGGGGCACACGAAGAAGCTATTTTCTACATCAGTTTCTTTTTTAACAAGGTAACTTTATCTAGTAATCTCAGAACAATAGGCAGAATGGCCCACACTTACACACATAGGCATACACACATTGGGAAGAGGGAAGGGGGCAACTCATACCAATACACATCCCACTCAAGGGGTACACATTTTTACCCTCAGCCCCTAATGCATGATGGGAACTATCCCCCAAACCTGATTGGCCCTGCCCAGCCAATTCTGACTCAGGCCTGGTAGCAGACGCCTCGGTATATTCATCATAAGTGACATAGATTACATCAAGGGTATTTGACCATGTGCCATTGGTGGCTGAGTGTAGCTCCTCCTCTCTTGGTGAAGGTTAATCAGTAAAATCAAGTAGTGTAATATTTGGTTGGGATGAAAATCTGCATACTCAGACTATAGCCCTACACCGAATATGTTTGAATACCCAATAAAGCATTACATTAAATAAAGCATAGTTAAAAGGGCAGTCTAGTACCCTCAACTAGCTGAAAGACATTGTAAACCATTTTACTGGTGGAGTAAGACAGCTGACACAAGTGAGCAGTTTCTTGTAAGCATATAATTTGTATATATATTTATATATATTCTCTTAAATTCATTAATTTCTGTACAAAATAAATTTTAATAGTGTTGTTTTATTTTTTACAGACACAACAGGTTTTCATAGCTCACCATGTCTGTGACACTTCCACCTAGAAACACCTGGAAGAAACACATGGAAAGGTGCATTATCAGAGAGACTCCACAATGCTTTGGTGCACTTCAATCTCAGTAAATGTTGGAAAAAGGATGTGCATAAATATCTATACTTCACGTAAAGTGTTGCAATATTTTTTACAGTTTATTTTTTAATAGTATACATTTTCTGTTCAATCAGATCAACAACAGACCTAGGGGCATTTTTAGAATCATATTCTGTTGTATGCCAGCAAGTGAAAAGCTTTCAGTCCTCCGATTCATGAGGCAAGAGTTCTGCTTGGAATATAATTTCCACCAGAAACAGCCAACAATGAAAACACCTAAAGGCATTTGAAGTATTTCCACTTTTACATTTGAAGTATAGCACACGTTTTTATAATCAATATTTTGTATGCAAGTGTTTATGTATGTCCATGTGCACTCTAGGCAAGTCAGTTGTTATAATGAATAACTGATATTGAATGGTTGACATTTGTGTAATTACAGTTTCAGACAGCTGTACAAGAAAAACATCAGAAGATAGAGTTTATAAGCCTTGAAAAAAAACACCTACAGACACATCTCTGAGTTGCAACAATTGTGAAGAGGAGAATCACAAGTGGAGTGTAGATGCCTCAAAGGAGGAGCCTTTGATCGGATAAGCACAGAGGACTTGGTATGGTGCCCCCATACTTATAGCCCAGCTTAAATGATTGTTTACTATTCAGTAGTAAGGTAACTGAGTAGATGAAGGTATTAAGCTTCTGCTATGCTGAGGACCAGTATGTCTAATTTCTATAATGAGGTGGGGTTGTTCATTCATAGGACACAAGAAAATGATTAAAAAGAGTTGAAAAGAGTCCATACCACCAATCTGACAATCCACAACACTATTTGATGCTCCCCAATATTACTCCTATGGTCCTAGCACCACTAGCAGTGTTTATATTACCACTCTTATCATCCACAAAACCACTTTAATGGTTGACAGTACTACTCTGAGGGTCCATAACTTGCACTGTCACAGTCCACAGTGCCACACTCATAGTGCAAGTGTTACTCAGACTATCCACAATTCCATTTTCAGTGCCCATACAAATAATCTGCTGGTCCTCAACAACAGTTTCTCAGTCTGAAGATCCACTTTTATGGTCCAAAACACTTTTTTGATAATACACATGAGCACATACAGTGCAAAATGCTACTTCCATACTTCCACTTATAGTAGCCCATAACAGCTCTCTATGTTTTACCACATCCCCTGTACATACATAACACCACACTGACCTGCCATTCTCATGGTCCATGAGAAGATGCTTCTGGATACTATGTTTTTGGTTAGAATATTTGGAAAGATAATGCACTGTAAGTTACATTGTAAAATTGACAATTTTCCCATGCCAACTGCATGTAAGCGTTTCATCAAATCACAATTTTTAGAGCTGATTCATAAGTGAAATAAAATCTAGGCTAAGGAGTTGCAGAGAAAGGGCCTTATACAAGTGCCAGCAGTGTCTTTTTTTTGCATTTTAGGAATTTGACTTTACTGTGCAATCATTGTAACAGAATCTTAACCCCTGAGTCACCACTACATACTTCATTGAACTCTTTTCTTACCTAAACATCACCTAATTGCCTAATATGCTGAAGATGCCACACATGCTTTTGTATGATAATAAATCATTTTTCACATCATAGCATCCAATCAAATTATACTAGAACGTATTCAGGAAATGTAGAAAATCGTTCTTTCCCTTTTGAGTCATTAAAGACAAATTAGCATAAAATTATGTGTCTGAGGCTCTGGAATGGAAGTAGTTGATAGTAGAAGGCTGGCAGGTGGAGGTATATGGAGGCTGTCTTACCATTTTTCCAGTGCCACAACAGGGGCATCAAATAGGCAGCGAGCCATGTACTCTGACCATGAACTTCCTTTTGTGTCGAAATGAGATGTCCAAATAGTTCTTATGTTATAATAGCCAATTTAATAGCCACTTTGTGTTTGGTTGTATTCTCTTTTCATTTTTGTATCTAACAGAACAGAACTCAGAGATATCTTTTGAAAAGCCTATGGCATTATGCGATTTTCATTGTCAATAATACACGACTATAACTGCTTTCTATTCAAATTTCCAGCAGGGGTTTTTATGTATGCTGCAGTTGTTCTTCACTGCATTAATGCATAATAAATCCTACTATGTGTAAGTTAGGGCGATAGCTATGGGAACATCCAGCTGGACAAGTCCTGCTCTCAAACAATAGGCATTCATACTTGAGTCATATCTTGATTCCATTGGCAGTAAGCCAGAGAATAGAAGTGTACAACCAAGGACTACTTGGAAGTAAGTGTGACTTAAAAAGACACGTGTAGCTGAAAGTATGGAAATAAAATGGAAAATCCCAGAGAATTCTCAACTGCCACTCAGACTGGAAAAGTATCACATTCATTCTCAGGCCATATCTGGGATTTCAAAAGAGGTAATATAAGGTACCCAGTTAAGAAGTTAATATGAGGGAGAGTTTACCATGGTGTAGGATCATATTAATAAATATGAAATATAATGTAGGCAAGGTATTCAGGCATGGACCAAAATAACTGGTCTAAGACCATCTTAGCAAATTCCAAGTGAGCTCTAATGCAATTCAATTGCAGTTAGAAAGCAGTTCAACTATGAATTGAAAAGAAATCAGGAAATGAACCAAAAATGGCAACATTTTTCTGTAAACACCAGATTTTATCTTTCTTTTTCAGACCCACATGCCCCCAGGTTGTGCTTTTCATTATTTTTATATTATTATTATTATTATTATTATTATTATTATTATTATTAAAATTCAACTAGGTAGCAAATAACTTGGCCCCTGATTTGTACTCAGCAAACATAATTTACAACCCCAATTCCAAAGAAGTTGGGACGTTGTGTAAAACATAAATAAAAACAGAATACAATGATTTACTAATCCTTTTCCACCCATATTCAATTGAATACACTACAAAGACAAGATATTTAATGTTCAAACAGATAAACTTTATTGTTTTTTGCAAATATTCACTCATTTTAAATGTGATGCTTGCAACACATTCCAAAATAGTTTGGACAGGGGCAACACAAGATTGGGAAAGCTGAGAAATGCTCAAAAAACACCTGTTTGGAACATTCCACAGGTGAACAGGTTAATTGGAAACAGGTGAGTTATCATGATTGGCTATAAAGTGAGCATCCCCGAAATGCTCAGTCTTTTACAAGCAAGGATGGGGCGAGGTTCACCACTTTGTAAACAACTGCATGAGCAAATAGTCCAACGGTTTAAGAACAAAGTTCCCCAATGTGCAATTGCAAGGAATTTAAGGATTTCACCATCTACAGTCCATAATATCATCAAAAGATTCAGAAAAGCTGGAGAAATCTCTGCAAGTAAGCAGCAAGGCTGAAAACAAACATTAAATGCCCATGACCTTCGATCCCTCAGACGGCACTGCATTAAAAACCATCATTCTGTAAGGGATATTACCACGTGGGCTCAAGAACACTTTAGAAAACCATTGTCAGTGAACACAGTTCCTCGCTCCATCTACAAGTGCAAGTTAAAACTCTACCATGCAAAGCAAAAGCCATATATCAATAACACCCAGAAATGCCGACGGCTTCTCTGGGCCCAAGCTCATCTGAGATGGACTGACGCAAAGCAAAAAAGTGTCCTGTGGTCTGATGAGTCCACATTTCAAATTGTTTTTGGAAATCATGGACATTGTGTCCTCTAGGCCAAAGAGCAAAAGGACTGTCCGGATTGTTGTCAGTGCAAAGTTCAAAAGCCAGCATCTCTGATGGTATGGGGGTATGTTAGTGCCCATGGCATGGGTAACTTGAACATCTGTGAAATAATTAATGCTGAAAGGTACATACAGGTTTTGAAGTAACATATGCTGCCATCCAAGTAGCATATTTTTCAGGGACGTCCCTGCTTGTTTCAGCAAGATAATGCCAAGCCACATTCTGCATGTGTTACAACAGCGTGGTTTCATAGTAAAAGACGGAGGGTACTAGACTGGCCTGCCTGCAGTCCAGACCTGTTTGTGAGTAGACCATTGTAAGTAAGTAAACTTTAAGTCTTACATTTATTGAATTTACATTATATGGGCTTTGGGGGCAGTGGTAGCCCAGAAGGTTAGGACTCCAGGGTGAGGTTTGGCAGGTTGAGGGTTCAAGCCCTGACAGGGACTGCCAATGTTGGGCCCCTGAGCAAGGCCTCAACCCACTACTCAACCCTGTCCAAAAGTCCCGCTTGAGGGGGAGGGCTGCGTCAGGAAGCGTATCTGTTGTAAAAACTGTGTCAAACCAAGATGCAGACTTGATCTGCTGAGGCGGACCCAAGCGATGGGAGCAACTGAAGGGAAAACGTACATACGCATTACGCTTTCTTTAGAAGTAAACTACTGTACATTTCTGTGCTCCAGTAGGTCTCCAGTTGCTGTGGTATTATGTGAAATTATAAAAGTTAGCTGTGGAACTGGCTAATGTTAGTTCTTACATATGCAAAAAGTTTTGAGAAACTGTTTTTAATGGAGAAAATGGCAATCAGTGGGTTTAGTTTAATGAAAGAATATGTCTACATCAAAGTTCAGCCTGGGTTACTAACTACTGCACAGAAACCTTGCAATTTCAACACTGATGGAATTTTTTAATCAGCTGTGATTTGATGAAAAGCAAGGCTAAAAGAGGTGCTTCAGAAAAGGAAGTGGGAATTGTCCAGAGTGAGCATCATGTGCATAGCAAGGTGTTTTAAAATGAAACCAAGATGGATATGTACTGGGGGATTTAGTTGCTTTAAATCTCTTATACATTTTTTTTATTTTCTTAAAGAAGTACCAATCAAAAGCCCATTGAATCATGAACTAAAATGCAAAATGGCCACCTGCTGTCTGCTTGAACAGAATAATCAGCATTTAAGAAATTAATTAGTTTGATGTGAATTCTAGCAGTTTTTCCCATCTTTTGACTACATAATGTATTAGTTACAGTTTGCCCTTTTACAGCATGTGATAATTTGGTAATTTTGGAGCTATGTGACCTGCTTCCTCAGTTCATCAGCCTTACCTTTGGGTCATCATCTTCATACAACATTTGGAAAAACAATGGATTTGCTTACTCTTTACTTTTGTTTTTTTTTTCTTACACCTTACTTAACAGGTAATTATCCTGTAAAAGTGGACTTATATTTAAAGTGTTGCCCAATAATATCCTAATCTCCCTAAAATAATTTGATAACGGACAAGTACTCAAACAGAGGCATTTAAAAAGAACACACATGTATCTCTGTCTGTTGATCTTCAAGAGAGTAAATGAGCTGTTCCAAGTGCTTAACTGACCCTTTTGCTAAATGCCTTCCCAACAGCAACTTATCAGTCATGTCTTTGAAACTGTATGGACACCCATGACAATCAATGAGGGGGAGTGTGATTTTTGCTTTCCCAAAATGCTGTGTAAGGGCAGTACTGTTATTTTATTTCACTGTGAACTGCATCAATAGATTATTGATGACTTTGCTGTTTTCTTGAGCTGGAGAGGTAGGCTATATTATCTTCTTCTTCTTTCTGCATTTCCCTTTATCAGGGGTCGCCACAGCTAGTTAATCTTTTACACCTCATCTTGTGCTCTACATCTTCTACTCTTACACCAGCTCCCTGGATGTCAAAATTGTTAGAACAGTGAATTCTGGTATCAGAAAATCCTGAAGAAGAATGTCCCCTTGTCAGTTTGTGACCTAAAGCTCAAGCACATGATGTTAAGAAATCAATTTGATGTCAGAAAGAAGTTAGACTCCAATGTCAGCTTTGCATTGAATTTTAGTTGAAATTGAAAATCAGGATGACATCAGAACCTGACGTCAGCTTGACATTGACATCCAAAGTTGGACGGATGTTGTATTTTAGTTGAAAATGAAAATTGGATTGATGTCAAAATCCAATGCTGGCTTGATGACAAATTCCAAGTTTGGACAGACATTGTATTTCACTTGAAAATGAAAATTGATGTCAAAACCCAACTTCAGCTTAACATCAAAACCCAACATCAGCTTGGTGTCAAAATCCAACGTTGGACACATTTTATTTGAAAATAAAAATTGGGTTGACATCAAAACCCAATGTAGGATAGATAAAGTTTGGTTGGATAGTGTTGGGTTGCCATCACCCACCCTGCAAAACCCACCTAAAAATCAGCTTTGCTAGTTGAGACAGTTTCAACAATATTGTGATTTGGTGCAAAAATAAAAGGTGAAAAGCAGTCTTTTTTATCTAAAATGCATTAATCTGCATATACATTTATATGTAAAGTGAATACTGGAAATTTTCAAGAAGTCAAGACATGAGTTCAATATTAGATCATTCCAAATAAAAGACAATAACACAGAAAAAAAATACTAATTAAACATGTATTGACATGTCAGATACATATCTGTCAGACTATTACTGTTACTACAAACAAAGCAAATCAAAATGCTATAAAATTAAATTGTTATCTGTAGTTGCCATTTCATGTGGAAGCTTAGACAAATGTGTGTCATTTATATTAGCACACACAGTGAGTGATCAAAAGTGTCTCATTGTAACGCAGAAAGCAATCTTTCTTAAAGTAACCACATCTACACAACAGACAGACAAACTGTGTGTGTAGAAAATGCACCAAACAATAAATTATGGTGAATTCTGCAGAGATGGGGACTTAAGTTTGTATGGAGAATTTTGGGACAAAATGAATAAAATAAATCAATCAATAAATAAATATAGGGCATCATGTGGCAATGAAAAAATAAAAGTAAAATGGAAACTGTTATAAATAATGCATATATAATTTTGGTTACTTAACACCATAACTCAAAACAACAAGTTATCCATGTCATATACAATCAATATTCTACGTCAATTAGTGCTGGTGTTAGATGGTCATCCAGCGTCACGACCTACATTCAACTGGATATCAACATCTAATGACATTGGTGGCCGAATGCAGCAGGCCAATGATCTGAAGCACACAAGCAAGTCCACTTCTGAATTTCTCAAAAGAAACAAAATTAAGGTTTTAGAGTGGCTGAGTCAAAGCCATGACATAGATCCCATTGAGATAATGTGGCAAGATGTTAACTGGACAATTCATGCTCAAAAACCCTCCAGTGTCACCAAATTAAAAGAATTCTGCAAAGAAGAGTGAATCAAAATCCATCCACAATCATATAAAAGACTCATTGCAAGTTATCCCAATGTTTGTTTGCAGTTATTACTGCCAAGGTGCCATGACCCTGTTATTAGGTTTAGGGGTTCAATTACTTTTTTAACATAGGTGATATAGGCTTTGGGTGACACGGTGGCTCGGTGGGTAGCACTGTCGCCTCACAGCAAGAAGGTCCCGGGTTTGATCCCCGGGTGGGGCGGTCT
>JAOVVG010000002.1:20266997-20277931 GCA_028566375.1 Leptodoras nelsoni
TAAAAACAACAAATTGCTTCATACAAGAACTAGGCTTAGGCTAGCTGCCTATTTTCTTCATCCTCCATACTTTAGCGGCACAACAACAAACAACGTAACACGACACTACACTACACACCCCTCTGTAGCCTAGGCTTGCATGCCTGTACATAACCAATGCTGCTTCCTTGTTTTGCCTAGCACTACGTTGGCTGAGAAGGCACACCTGCACCCGGAAAAAAATCGATGTTTTAAAAATGAGAATCGATTCTGAATCGTTCAATGTTAGAAATGCGATTTGAGCTCAAATCGACTTTTTTCCTGCACCCCTAGTAATTAGGCAAAATAAAGGTAAAGGATGTTCTAAAAATAGGTAAAATGTTGCAATTTAGAAAACAGCATTTTGGTCTGCCCCAGCCCACTGAAACCAGCTTACCTTAACTTAACTTGCTGGTTCCATGCAGAAGTATCAGCATTTTTGTATGACACAGTATCATGTCTCAGTAAATGACCAAAATATGTGGAAACTTTACCAACGCACATATGTGGACCCACCCATATGTGTCTTGAAAGTCTTTGTATATGCTGTTGAATTAAGATTCACCATCACTGGAACTCAGGGGCCCAACACATGACAATGTTTCCTTGCACAAAAAGAGTTATAAAGACATCATTTGCTAATGTTAATGTGGAAGAACTCGACTAGCCTATACAGAACTTTGACCTCAGCCCTCAGGTGCACCTGTTGGATGAACTGGAATGCTAATAGCCTGACATCAGAGCCTAAACTAACATCATTATGGCTAACTGATTACAAATTCCAAAATCTAATTGAAAGCCTTCCCAGAAGAGCAAAGGACACTGATGCCATATTAATTGCAATGGATTAATTGCAAGCCATATATTGTAAGTGATGTCTGTATTCCTTGTTGTTAGTGCTTGTTATTAATCCCAGAGGTCCCAACACTTGTGATTTAACTGCAAATTGACTGCTTGTAAGATAAAGAAGACACTTAAAAAACATGTACAGTGACAGAAAAAAGGGGTGGGGGGGTCGGGCAGGGTATAAAGCTGCATACTGACTACATAATAGCATACTCCTTAAATGTACTCCAACACAAAAGCAACAGTAAATAATAAAACACATACAGATAATATATGCAATGTAGTAAATTAAGGTGTTTCACCTTTTACCCCTCTATAAATCTTCTGTAAGTATAAACTCCACTTCTGATAGTATTTATCCAGTTTTCCAAATATTCTAAAGGACATCTAATCAAGAATGTAAAGTCTGGGACAGAAGGAAAATGGCATTTTTGCTATTTCCAGTATATGCTCATAAACACAAAATTGTTGGACTTTAGAGCAAGACCACAGCTCCAAGTACATTCCTCTCTTTTACACCACCAGGATTCTGATGATTCTATAAGGCCAAGTTTATAAAGTATGCAAGGTGTCCAGTAGAATCAATGCAGAATCTTGAACTGCATAAGTCTACCTCTAAGATCCTTAGACATTTCTGAAATATTCTGAAAAATCCTACTCCACAGTTCATCATTTAATGGCAGTCTATGTCCTACTGTCTTGAGACCTACTGCCTTGTTATTAGACTCTCTTATAAGCAAAAAGTAGTAAGCAAACACTTCATGTCCCTTTCTATATATATTTAGCATCTCGGATAACCATTCTGCCTCTTGGGCACGATTTTTATATGGCCCAGAAATTCCTTTGGGCATATGTAGCTTTGGATTTAGCCAAATGCTGCACAAAGCATTAATTTATGAACAGATTCACCCACTGTAATTCCATGAATTTTTTTATCCTTCCCAATAGCTGATGCAAGAGTCTCCAGAGCCAAACAAAATAACGAAGGTGAAAGTGGGGATCCCTGGTGAGTTCCTCTGGAAAGCTCAAAATAGTCAGAGATATATCCATTAGTCTGTACTGCTGCTTTGGGCTTATTATAAAGTAGCTTAATCCATTCCACCTGGTCAAACGCCATTTCTGCATCAATGGACACCACAGCTATGGGAGTACTGGCATCAGATACTACCCACATGATGTTAATGAGAAGCCTGATATTATCAGAAGGATTTCTATTCCTAATAAAACCAACCTGGTCATTATGAATCAATGAAAAAAATTACTCCATCTAATCTGTTTGCCAGACTTTTAGACAATATTTTAACATTGATAGGTATTGAGATTGACCTATATTTCTTACAGTCACCTGGGTCTTTATCCTTCTTTAATATTAATTTAACAAGGGCCTGAGATAGAGTGGGCAGCAACTGCCCTTTCTTTAATGCCTCAATGTACATATTATACAAAAGTGGAGCCACCTCAGTAGCATAGCTTTAAAAAAAAACTCTGCTGTATAGCCATATCTATGGTACCATCAGAAGCCAGAAGCAAAATTCTATTTTTGGGGACAAAACAGAGTTATATTCATATTTTAACTGGGATAAGACTCTTTGTTCTTTTGCTGAGATTTGTTGTTTTTCCATAATTCTAATTCTTTCTTCCAACCTTCCAAGCTTCAAGTTATTTTTTTTTTTCTGAAATAATGCATGCTGTATAACAAAACCCCATATTACTGCCTTAAATGTTTCCCAGGCAACCCCAGCCGATGGTGCTGATGGTACATTATTTCTATGTATTCCTTAATCCGAGTTCTTAATGCTTCTTTGAACCATAGATCTTGAAGGAAAGAGGAATTGAATCTCCATCTGGAGGACTGTACTTTGTCAAGAAAATAAATTATAATCACGTGCTGTAGGATTCTGCAGTTTCCATACATCTACTAGGCCCATATCATAGCACATACCCTATAAAGTATGATATGCTTTAGATGTCTTGCAAGTAGCAGAACCAGAACGGTCCAGAACAGGATCCATAATCATATTGAAGTCCCCTTCAATAATCTTAGGATGTTGCCCAAAATTAAGAATTTTATCCTCCAGGTCTGCAAAGAAACTTGGGTTATCACAATTAGGTGCATAGGTATTTAGAATAAGTGTCTGCCCTTGTAATTCAGCCAAAATGATATTGATCCTGCCATTCCCATCTTTGGTCTCCTTCAGACATTTAAACTGCAGATGTTTATTAACCAACATAATAACTCTTCTACTTTTACTGCTTCCTACACTGAAAAATGCATTACCCACCCAGTCCTTGCACAGTTTTTTACATTTATCTGGTGACAAATGAGTCATGTCATACTTATTAGGTTTAAGGGTACTCATCACTTTTTTCCTTTTTATTGGATGTCCTAAACCCTTTACATTCCATGAGGTGAAGCACAACTTCAAACTAGTTACCATCTTACTTAAAGTTTAATAGACAAAACTGTTGGAGTCACTAATGTGCAAGCTTTACCCCATAACCTAAAACAGGCTGGACTGTAAAAACAAACAACTTAACCACACACATAAATCTGAACTTGAACTCTATCTAAACACTTTAGATACTAAGTGATCCGCTCCATAGACACCACCATAGGTCCACTACAGCTTCACTTTTTCCTTACTGGGTTATTGAGCGAAACTGTCATCAGAACATGGATAAATTAGCACTCACTTTGAAAGGGAGAGGGAAGTGAACTCTCCTACCACGTGCCTCACCTATTGAATCGTTTAGTACCCCCTTTTATTTGGATCCTCAGAATCACTGGATACATCATGGCAAATGGCACATTCCATTCATGTAGCTGTTTCTTGCAATTTTTAAACTGCTTCTGCTGTATGGCTCTTGGAGAATCTGGAAAAAACCAGCACACGGGTATCTTCCAACTGGAGATCTTTTCTCTCATGTGCAGTCCATGTCTCCCGATCTCAGAAAGCGGACCAGAATAGCCAAGCACGTCCAAGCTTTATGGGCCTCATCAAAATCTCAAACTGTGTGCCTGCAGACTCAATGCTCAACACCTTTGGAATTACTTTGTTTAGGTATTTTATCATATTTCCTGCTTCGTGCCCTTCGGGTATTCCAACAATACCCACGTTGTCTACTGTGATTGTCCATATCTTCGATTTTCTCCTGAAGCATGTCCACCTCCGGCTTGGTTGCAGGTGGGTTAGCCTTAGCTAGTTCCCGTTGCCCGCACTCTGTGTCCTCAAGAAACTCCACATGTTTTTCCACTTCGTTTATTCTTGTAATTAAGGATGATAGCTTTACCTCGAAGCAGTGGAACATTTTACCTCTGCCAGGCTGCTCATACCTACTGAAAAAGTGTTGTGTAGATGTTGGAGATAACCTGTGCCAGGTTGTGCTGCTCACAGATGGAGGAACTTTCGCCATCTTGGCCGGAGTCAGCATCGGGGCCTTGTAAGCGAAGTTGCATTTTTTTGTCACTGGATACATGAATCATCGATTGTTTGGACATCTTGAAGATTAAGGATACTTCCAACCTAAAATGCTACCAGAGTTGACGAAAGTCTATGTAAAATTACAGTATTATGTAGTAGTGCCACCCGGGGCTCTCTTCTATGTGATCATCGCTCTCACAATGTGACATGACTCCCCTTTTTACTTTAAAAAATAACTTCCCCTTTTTACATAAAGCAGCATTATTGTCTCATAATGTTTTGTCTCAAAAGGAGCTACCAATCATTGTATAGTGGCTACACTGGACTTGCCTTGCTGTTTTCTTTTGCCCTGCTACCCTCATATCTCAAAACAAAGAAAAAATAGGCATAATTTCCAACACAATATTTTTGTGTTACAATTCTGTTTTTATATATTTTTTTGCCTACTAAGATTTTCTTTTTAGTAATGTTGCCACTGCCACGTTTGTGAGAATGAGAACTCTGAAAGTGGTAATTGCCTTCATCTGACTGTGTGAGAATTGATGGTCAAGCTGCTAAGAACAGCCCAGAATGGCTTGGGAGAAAAGATGTTTGTGAAATAAAATTTTGAGTGCATTGCTTCACTTTAGTGAGTCTTGACTTCAGGTCTCTCACACCCTTCTTTCTCTCTCTCTCTCTCTCTCTCTCTCTCTCTAAATTACACAGATGCTGGAGCTGTCGAATGTTAGAATGTCATACAGGGAGTGATGAATGGAAAATGTTTGGACTGGCTGATCTGCATCTTTACAGTCTGTAAAAAGGTACTCTTGGGTTCAGATGGCAGCCATTAATCATGCAATTTTCAAGTACACTGCAGTCTCTTTAAACAAGAGAGGCCTTTTCACTGTCTCTGTTAACATTCCAAAATAATGGACCAAACCTGTACTCCATTTTTTCCTTACTGAGCACTGCTTCTTCCTAAAAGTGTTGTTCTGCTGAATTCACTCTCTCAAGAAGCTTTATTTTCTCTCTATCTACTTTGCTCTTGAGGCTGCAGTACTTTCATGTTGAGGCCTGCCTGCAGGCACTGTGTGGGATGTCAGAGCTCAAATGATGCCTGGGACTTTACAATAAAAGAAAAACTCAGGCTTGTGTTTGGAGGAGGAAGGGGGAGAACAGTGGACACCCTCAGCAGCAACTTTTTTTATGAGGGGCTAGTATCTTGGGTTGTAGTATCTTGCAGCCCCAAATCAGTGGTGTCAATACCCATCGCTGGTGATCATATTATACAGTATGTGGAGAGTTCAAATACATCTTGTAATCACCCAGACCACATGAGAAAAAGATCTAGGACATGTGGCCATCTTATTTTTTGTGACTGGCAAAACTTTCTTTTTAGAGGTAGCTAGTATAAATGGGATAGCAGGTCTTTCAAAAATTAGATTGAAAGCTGTTGAAAACTGCCCAGCCAAACTTTTAATATACATACCAGACTTGGACTTCCTTCATATACACATCATCCCACTCCAAATCCATTAATGCCATTAATATGGAGTTGGTCATCCCCTTTAACCTATAACAGCCTCTATTCTTCTGTGAAGGCTTTCCACTAGATTGTGGAATATGACTCTGCAAATTTGTGGCCAATCAGTGAGGTCGAACAGATGAGAAGGTCTGGCATTCAGTTTGTGTTCCAATTCCATGTGTATGTATAGGTGTATGTGTTTATTGACCACATGCATCCAAGACAAACATCCAAGGATTGTAGGATAGGCCAATATGAAGCAACATTTAGTCAGTGATAGGACACAGAGCCATAAGGATCTTTCAAACTATTTTCAAAGTGTTACTTTACCCAATAATATAACACTCCCTGTTCTTCAGTGGTAGTTCATAATAATAAGTGGATGGCATTTTAGTTAAAGTCCATGTGATTCCTAAATAAGACTCTGCAGTGAGATCATAACCAAGTGGTGACTTTTTGCAACCTGTATGCACATACAACAAGGAAACACTGAACAGGTTTCTTATTCTCATAGCAATTTTACATATATGCAATAATGCAAGGTTTGTTTTCCACATTGACATCAAAACTATTTTAGGAAATATTATATAATTAATAGCACTTCATTAAGATGTGCGGTATGATATTGCATGTTCATTACAATCTAATTTGCAATGATGACCTTAATATAAGATAATCTTTTAATAGTCCCACATCTGGGAAAATTATTTGTTACAGCAGCAAAGCCACGGAAAACAAGGATCGATACATCCACAGGATAGATACATCCATAAAAAGACAATAAGAGAGAAGTATATAAGAGAAAGGCATAGTGAAAAATATAAAAATATAGTATAAACATATAGACACCTTTAACAATGTATACAAAAGAATTGGCATAGAATTTTGCCCTAATAAGATATTGCACAAGTTATGATGCACTACACAGAATGATAATATACTATACAGTACTATTATTTATTGATTTATTGCATGCTGAGATTGGCAGTTGGCTCTGGTATGTACAGTGTGTGCAGTGTGTGGTCTACATGGAGCAGTGCTGATTATACAGTCTGCTGCAGGAAGGAATACCTCTCCTTCAAACACTTTAGATGGAACATTTAATGTTTAAAGTTTTAATAAACTTTAGAATTTTATTTAACTTTAAAATAGTATAAGTGGCTTACATGGAAATGCTTTTCTTGGCAACACATATTGAGTTGATTAAAGGGTTTATAAAGGAAATGTTCAGTTGTTGGACAGAATTGCGTTATTAAAGCAGCTGAGCATACTAAATTGCCAGAAACAATTTAGCAAGAAATCTCTAGACTTGAGCTTGAAACGACTGTGTGTTAGGCACAAAATGCAAAGCTTCAATGCAGGCCCACTGTTATCAATATATTGTATATAGGTGTCACGAATAACAGTCAGGAGACAGGTTTGGGACTCAACAGAACAGGTTTTTATTTTCTCCACAAAACCAGCTTTTTGGCTTCTCAGTTCAAGTTCATTTTCAAAGATTTGTACAAATGTACTATAACACCAGTTTTGCATATTGCACAATGATTATTTAGGGCTTAAATTGAAGAAGGCACTTGGGCCCAGACATTCATTCACCTCCACGCTTTTTTTTCATTAATGTAAGTTCCGTTTGAGGGCAAAATATACAGAAAAAAATTAAATAAAAACAAAAAAATGCCTGTTACTTTTGGGGTTCATAATGTGTACATGGTTGTTGGGAATGAACTACCAGTCAGGCTCTACACACCCTGCAACTCCTTGACTAACTTACTAATTTTGAGCAGATCTATAAATGTATTTAGGTGGTACACAGCAATTTCCATTAGGTTTACTCAGGCATTTCCAAGTGACCTCCAAACATCTCCAAATATACAAAGAGAAGTCTGTCTCTGTACATGTGGTGTGTCCATTTGGTACCAATATCAATAGTTTATTCAAACAATCCAATATGAAGGCCCATAATCCTATCCAACATGTAAAAATGTACCCAAACTTCTCCAACACCACATATTGTACTTGGGAGACTTGCCAGAGGCTACCCTGCAGGGAAAAAAAGATAATACAACATGAGAAAAAACACAAACTGACTCAGTATCACAACCATCTTACTTTTCCTGGGCTGAATTTAGCAAGCAATACACAAACAAATTGAGATATAATTGTCATCAAAATGAATATACACAATATTGCCAAAAGTATTTGCTTGCCTGCCTTCATATATATGAACTTGAGTGACATCCCATTCTTAATCCATAGGGTTTAACATGATGTCGGCCCACCCTTTGCAGCTGTAACAGCTTCAACACGGATTAGGAGTTTCCACAAGGATTAGGAGTTTGTTTATGGGAATTTTTGACCATTCTTCCAAAAGCGCATTTGTGAGGTCAGACACTAATGTTGGACGAAAAGGCCTGGCTCACAGTCTCCACTCTAATTCATCCCAAAGGTCTTCTGTTGGGTTGGGTTCAGGACTCTGTGCAGGCCAGTCATGCTCTTCCACACGAAACTTGCTAATCCATGTCTTTATGGACCTTGCTTTGTGCACTGGTGTGCAGTCATGTTGCAACAGGAAGGAGCCATCCCCAAACTGTTCCCACAAAGTTGTGAGCATGAAATTGTCCAATCTTATCTCTCTAATTGTCCAATATCTTGGCATGCTGAAGCATTAAAAGTTCCTTTTACTGGAACTAGGGGGCTGAGCCCAACTCCTGAAAAACAACACCACACCATAATCCCTCCTCCACCACACTTTACACTTGGGACAATGAAGTCAGACAAGTATCGTTCTCCTGGCAACCACTAAACCCAGACTCATCTATCATATTGCCAGATGGAGAAGTGTGATTTGTCACTCCAGAAAACACTGCTCTAGAGTTCAGTGGCAGCGTGCCTTTCACCACTGCATCTGATGCTTCGTATTGCACTTGATGATGCACTTGATGATGACTTGGTAATGTAAGGCTTTAATGCAGCTGCTTGGCCATTGAAACCCATTCCATAAAGCTCTCTTCACACTGTTCTTGAAATTCTCAAAATTTGACTAGAACCCAATGCGGTGTGCATAAGATGGGGGTGGTGTGATAATATCTTCTGGTTCTAGTAAGGACTCTGGAGTCTGAACAAACTGGAGTTTGTTCATACACTTACTGGAACATCCAGAGAGCAAGACATTACAATAAGCCAACCTAGAGTTAACAAAAGCAAGAAGTAATATATCTGCATTATGCTGCAGCATTATATTTCTTATTTTAGCCATATTTCTAAGGTGATGTCTCTCGTCTGCCTTTTGTGAGACATACATCTGTGTGTCATCAACATAACAGTGGAAGCTGATACCATGTTTATGAATGATTTTACCAGAGGTAGCATATAAAGAGAAAAGATCAGGTTTTTAATAAGAGTTTTGATAACTGTTTGATTAAAGTATTTAGGTATGTAGCCAATGCTAATTGTTTCTTTTACTATCTGTTTGAAGAAACTTGTAGATAAAGGATCTAGTACTAGAATCTAAGTTTTTTTTTGTCTTAACCAGAGTGAATTACATTTATCTTATTTATACAACTGAACAGCTGAGGGTTAAGGGCCTTTCTAAGATTGGCAGCTTGATAGTGCTGGGATTTGAACTCATGACCTTCCAATCAGTAACACAGTGTCTGCCACTGATGATTTTGAAGAGGAGATTTTGTGAAATTAGCTCACTATCTTGAAGGGGAATAAAACTTTCAAATTGCTGACCTGATGTAGTTATACTGTCATCTACATGGTTTGTTATCAGACTGTCTGACTTGTCTTTTAGGATGATAATGACACTAAGCATAAATCCAAGTCAACAAAAGAATGGCTTCTATATATAGAGCATTTTTTGTTGTCTTGTTTGACTTTTTAATTCTCTAATTACTGAATAAACAAATGCTGGAATGGTTTTATATAATGGAATTGTGAACTCCAGAGGATATTATTTTTTAAGCCCTAAGTCTTGTGATAAATTTTAATTTCAGATCCATCCTTTCAATGTTGCTGATGTTGCCTCTCCATATTTTCTGGAGAGGAAATGAACTTTGCATTTTATTTGGCCTGTAAGGCTTTTTGTGAGTTACAGGTAAAGAAATGTGAGGCATCATCCACACATTCATTATAGAGAGAAGATTGAGCACATGATTTCCTATTTTCCATAGCTTAATTTTCTGTGTAACACATTCCAAAAAATCCATGAATCCTACTATTACAGTCATTCAACAAAGTAGGACTGCTTATTTTTATGCATACAATATCCCAGGGCCTGTTAGGCATATTTGAAGATGAAGTCCATCCTTTGCTCCTTGGCCAGAAAGTGGAACATGATTTGTCACAGAATATCCCATTCCTTTTCAGTTCAGTTGGCAAATCCTTCTTGATCATGATGAGTGCCATGGGTGACAGTCTGACTTGACCTGTTGTGCTTCTTTTGTAGCTTCTTATTCTGTTCATAGCCGAGAAGCTCTATTCAATGGAGTGTGTTGACATGGGGATCATGACAATTAATCACATGAGAGTAGAGTTTAGGGTAGAGTATAGTCTTCTTTCATTGCATCACTGACAATATTAGCAACCATGGTAATCAGTTTGTTCTGAATTTGGTTAGGGGAATCCAGACATACCTCTCATAGTTCCTCTTACAGAAAGTATGTAGTACATAACATTTTCCTTTCTGACTTTCCAAAATTCCCATGAACACACTCCACACCTTTGGGGTGAATTAGAGTGGAGACTGCGAGTCAGGCCTTCTTGTCCAACATCAGTGTCTGACCTCACAAGTGCGCTTCTGGAAGAATGGTCCAAAATTCCCATGAAGACACTCCTATACCTTGTGGAAAGTCTTTCTGAAGAGTTGAAGCTATTATAGCTGCAAAGGGTGGGCTGACATAATATTAAATGCTATGGATTAAAAATGGGATGTCACTCAATTTCATATGTGTGTGAAGGCAGGTGAGCAAATACTTTTGGCAATATAGTGTGTGTATATATATACAGGGGTTGGACAATGAAACTGAAACACCTGTCATTTTAGTGTGCACCAGTAAGAGCAGAGTGAAGGTTCAAATAGCAGGGTAAGAGCACAGTTTTGCTCCAAATATTGCAATGCACACAACATTATGGGTGACATA
>JAOVVG010000002.1:20305179-20317001 GCA_028566375.1 Leptodoras nelsoni
AGAACCTGATGGCTTTATATGGCCCACCACATTCTCCAAGTACGACAGAGTCACAGGCTCAAACCTATCAAACACAGTCAGGCAAGGGGCAGAGTAAGAGGGGTCTGTGATAAGTGCAGAAAGTTATTGCACATTTCAGGTGATGCTTCCCAACAGATAGATGGGTTTAAATAGCAGACGCAGATTATGACAATTTTCCATAATAATATTTGACAAGTGTTCCTTTTTGTTGTCTTTAATAGTGTTCTGGTAAGAACGCCAGCAGTCTTTTAAAATTTGGTATGAAACCTGCAGCTTGTCCTTCTTCCATTTACATTCAGCTTTACGACACTCTCTCTTTGCTGCACAAGCTTTATCATTGAACCAGGGCTCAGGTTTAACTTTCGGCTTTGTGGTTCTTAATGGAGCCACAGAGTCCAGAATATTCCGGCAGGAGGTGCGAGACCAAGAGCTGAGCTCCTCTGTGTTAACAGAGGCTGAGTCAGGAGGGGGACAAAGCTGATTAAAAGCAGCTGAGAACAAACCAGCAGTGATGGGGTTAAAACTCCTACAGAGCTGAGCAGGAGTGTGAGATTTAACTGCAGCACTGGATAAAACAACATCAAATAAAACAGACATGTGATCAGAAAACCCAGTATCGCAGATCTCAGTATTTAACAAAGACAAACCATGGGAAAGAACAAGGTCTAGAGTATGTCCATGTTAATGTGTGGGACCGGATACACACTGAACTAAATTAAGAGTCAATAATGTTTAAAAAGTCCTTCACTAACGGCTTGTCAGGACAGCACACATGAATGTTAAAATCCCCAACAATAAGAACGCGATCATAATTTGGCATAAGTCCAGCCAAAAAAAGTCATTTATAAAGTCCTTACTGTATTTAGGGGGTCTGTAGATGACGGCGCACAGCACCGGGTCGGAGCGACCCACCTCGAATAGAGTGACTTCAAAGCTGGAGATTAAAGTTGAAACAGCGCGCTGTTTACATTTAAAGTCATTTTTAAACACAATTGCTGTTCCTCCTCCACGGCCAGATGTCCGTGGGGAATTAAAATAATTACAGCCAGCCGGCAGAAGCTCAACAAGAGCACTGTAATCACCAACACCAAGCCAAGTCTCGTGACCCAGAGACACAGAGAAAATCCAGACTTCGGGAGGTGAAGAAATCCCTCAGGATGAAAGTTTTGTTTGCCAGTGATCTGGCGTTCACCAGGCCGATCTTGGCAGGAGCTGTGGCCTGTGGTTCGGTGGATCTCGGAGCCCGAAGCAGCGTCCTCAAGTTATGGGGATTCACCCCGCGCTGGCGGAGCCGAGGCGAGCAGGGGCGTCGAGGCAGGATAACCTCATCCAAGTCGGTGACGGGGTCGAGGAAAAATTGGTGATCATACACCAGTATAGACTCAATACGTGAAGTGGCAAAACTTAACAACACTAGCAACACTAACCAAAACGAGAGTAACAGACGGCCTGCCACACACACTGGCGCCATCTTGGATCTCTCTGACAGCGAATAATCTCCGATGCCATCACAAGCCATAGCAGCCGCAGCAGAGCAGGGCACCGCCATCTTGAGCATGTAAACCTAGTGTAAGCACCTAGTGTAGTTAGCTGTTCTGTCGCCTCGGAGCAGTGTTTACCAAAACACAATTTGTGCACCAACCTTCGTTAATGTACATGCCTAAGCCTTTAGCCTGGTTAGCACGCTGTCTCGCTCCCCCCTCTGTTTTTTATGCTATAAAGTTAGGTTCAGCTACAAGTCATACACTTGGGGTGCGTGAAGTTGGAAACAGAACCAATGTAGGAATAACTAAAAAACAGGTTTTTTGCTGTTAGCGTGAGAAGCCGCTGCACTACTGCGTGCCACCAGTTTGAAGTCTACAACTTGACTAGTAATACTAACAAGTCTGCATTGACTAGTAATACTAACTCCCCTTCTGTAAAGCCATATCGGGCACATTTCCTGTTTATCCACGGAATAATGAGGTTGACTTGGCATATGGCTCATCTCTAAACCATCAGCCTAAACAAAATGTCAGGGTACTATGAGTGTTTCAATTTGCTTCAACCATTTTCAAAAATCTCCCTTCTTATAACTGTAATTCTAAGAATGTGTCTACAAAATATTAGGGCTGTGATGATTGATCATCCACATTTATTTTTAATGAGCGGTGGGCAGACAGGCAAAGTGAGTTTGGAGAGTGGCATGCATTATGGCAAGCGAAGTCAACCCAAGAAATGATCATTTCACTGCCCAAGATGAGTAAGTATCCTCACACCTTAGGGTTAAAAGTCTCAATTTTTGAGGTGGTGAATCAAGATTCATGTTGGTCTATTTTTCCAGATTCAGACTCAATAAACCTATTAAGTTGTTTAACTTTCAAGTAGTAGAAATGAGTGTTGTGAATTAGCATGTGAGGTTGCTCTTAACGTTTGCTATAATAAATAAATCAGTGAATTATTGTGTATATTAGCTAAGTACTATCTAGCTAATTCAACTCAACTGCAAGTTTGGCTGATTTTAAGAATAATATAAATCTCACTCATTCAGCCATTTTCCCATTGCCCTTTTCTGGTAGGATTTACCATGCCAACAGGCTGGGAAGGTCAGTGCAAACTGTTCTTTCCCTAGCCAGCTCCTCCTGGGGAATCCCTGGAAATGCCCAGGCTAGAGAGACAATGGGTCCTCCATTCAGTGAGCCTGATACAGTTCTAGCAGGAGACAATCAGGGGACAGGCATGCACAATTTCCAAATCACCTCAACCATTCCTCTCAAGTTGGAGGATTAGCAACTCTACGGTGTTTCTCCCAGGTGAGGATGAGATGTTGATTGATCTGTACACAACAGTTTACCAGTACAAATTGATACAGCTGCTCTAACATGGCTACTGACCCAAACCATTTGTCAAACTCTGTTTTCCATCACTTGTGACCAGGATCCTAAAATAGTGAAAACCCTTAACCAGGAGCAAGTCCTTTGTCCTTAGAATTTACCTCCAAGCAGCTTTACACTCCTGTGTGTGTGTCAGAGGTCCAATTCAGATGGTGCCAAGTGAATATCTACGAACAATGGGGCAAATTGCTAGTAGCCCCACATACTGGACACCACTCCAACCTTGACTGTGCCTTGATATCCTGTTCATGAATAATGGTTTTAATTTATTACATTTATGTTTCAGTATACCCTAAGGACAAGTACTTACAGTAGTGTTGCCATCACCATGGTTACCATGCAAGGAAGCAAAACATTTTCCTGCCATGTGAAAATGTGATAAGCTGGAATATTTATCTTTCATGTTGGAAGTATAGAGAAACAGGCAGAGCTGCAAGCATATTTGTTCCCTCTATTTTGAATACCCATTATTCATACTTGTGCTGCCTTATCTCTTGTTAATTTTAGCACAGTATATCATTACATATCTCAAAAGGAAATATCTGACTTTGCTTGTGTGGATGTGTGTGGGTGCTGATGAGAGTCTGCCATGAAACAAAGTGTAGATCTAAAGGTCTAGATGATAAAGGTTTCTTTGTTGGTTCTCTGAATTAAGGTACTTCAACTGAAAGAGACCATCTGGCTGATGATTCCCATGGGGATCGATTCAATGACTTGTTAGCTTTCCACCCTTCATCATGTATGCTTGACCACTTTGATCTCCACACCAAAACTCATTTCACACCTCAAAAGGCCACATATCTTCTATTTTTTGCTACTTGTGAGAAGGAGGCTTCTCGCTAATGGTGTCTCCTCTGACCTCTGCCATTCATTTCATCTTCTGTGCACTGGCACATTTGCTTTGATCCTTGCTTGTTGCTCACTCTCAGCTCATCTGTTTATGATGCCAGTGTATAACGTCAATCCAAAACTGGACTTTGGAAGCCATGTTTAGGATTTGGGGAATTTATTAACACACAATCATCAAGGATGAGAGTGACTGGGTCCTTGATACAATTCACAAGTGATTTCAAGGCAGCATTAAGCTTATATGGATAATTTTAGGAGTATAATGTTAGGGGTCATGCTGTGCCACAGACCAACACTAGGGGGCTGTGGCAGCATAGTTCTCCTGCCAGAGGAGAACTCCAGCTCCCAACAGACTCCGGGGCATTTTGACACCCGTTTCTTGGCCCAGTGCTCTCGTCGATGCTACAAACGCTACAGTGTCGATTCAAGACGTTCTCTCAGATTCAGCTGAAAGACCAGGATTGGAAAACTGCCATTTCCAGACAAAGTCAGAGTGTGTTGAAGGTTGATGGAGTTGAGCTGTGCTCTTGTACTGCAATAGATGAGGCCTTCATCATAACCTTCTATATGTATTACACCTTCAACATTGCATACCCTGCATGCCTGAAAAATACAATGACATTTGTCCAGAGGCGTATTCTAAACATTAAGGACAACGGAGACAAGCCAGTGCAGGTAACTCTGACTCGTTTGATCAACCTTCTCTACTAAACTAGTCATGCCTTCAGTGCACCAGTACACAAAATGGCCACATAGAACATTTACCCTTGTAAAGCTCATATAGCACATTGGACTTGTACATACACATGAACCTCACTTCAGCATAACTTGTGGTATAAATGACTGCCAGCCCACTTTTTCCAAGTACCATTCTTACAGAAGACAGAAAACGCAAACACAGTATTTTTCCTTCCTCTGGGAGCAATGAGAATGTTACTGAAAGGAAAGGAACTGGATCATCAAGCTCTTATTCATTGAAACAAAAAGATTATCATAAACTGAAGTATTTAGTCTAAAGACATAGGAGCACAGAATTGGCAATGGATTTGTTTTATTTTTATGGTAGGAGTATACACGTTCATAAATTGTCATTGGATGTTTTCTATGTTGTTGGTGTCATGTTTAGTTGTGAAGCTGTTTCTTGAAAATGTTGAAAATGCAAGTTTGGTATTTTGAAGTATTTTTAAGAATGTTAGTTTTGTATTTTGAGGGTTTTTTAAGAGGCTGATCTTCTCTGGTGCATTACTATTACCTCTTGAGGTGGAGTTTTATTTTCATTGAGTATACCATAAATTCTGGCATATTTTGCTGAAATATTAATTTTTTAAATTACTAAAATATTGACATTTGACCTTGATTTGGATTCATTGTTTTATTCCTGTTTATGCCACATTTTTAATGTATGGAGAGTTTCTGAAACTGCAGTGTAGGTGGGTCTTTTTTTACTATTTTATCTCACCTACATAAACATTGTTAAGATGCACTTCTTTTTCTAATGCTCTTTGAATTAATGCTAAAAATGTCTGATTACTAGGAAATAAACAGTGTAGAAAGACATGAACATTGGTATAGATATTACTGGTACAATTTAGTCACTATAGGGACCAAAATGGCTTGTGGCTGGGGTGGGAGCTCTAAAAGCACATGTTTGTACCTTTTGGAAAGGATGCAATTATACCATAATTTAAAGGTACATTTTAGCCTCTTGGGGTACCCAATAGTCCCTTAACTGGTACAAAAAGGTCTTGCAGTGAAAGGTACTCTATTGTACCTTTGTAGGGCCAACAGGGCCTTTGTACCCTCAAGTACAAATCCTTACTTAACTTTCTTAGTGTGCTGAACTTGGAACTACTAACATTTCCTGGAATAAGGCACATTTTGGAACCTTTGCTAACTGAGCTCTGAGACCTTCCTACTCAAGCTACGTCTTTTGTATCTTTCAAGAAAGATGTGTGCACACAATAATTGTTGAACTCTGCTTTAGGTAGTATTGTATATCTGCACTCAGGATTTCATGCTCTGCTCTTGGGATTTTAATAAAGAGAGAGCATTTTTACATTACAGGCTCTTGTCATGGTCTTAAAGACAAACGGAAGCAACTGCAACCCAGCTGTTATTAAAGGAAAATGTCTGAACCCTTTTCCCAGGCTACATGAAAAATATGGAGTTATGCACAGGCATCCTAGGGCTCTTATAAAATGTGGAATGGATTTTAATCTATTAAAGAGTCTACAGTGGCAATCATTGTCAGCATCACTGGCCATAGGTATGATAAGAGCTTCTTAATATACAGTCCCTCATTAATAAATCCACGCTACTGTACAATTTATCACATTTTGGATAAGAAGCTTCCTGACTTTGTGCTTAACTGAAAGGTGCCATCAAAATGGAGTTCATAGTGTGCTGAATGAATGTTTCCCTTCTATTTCTAAGACAGTGAAAAAGCATACAGATATGGTTGTGGAGGTGGTTTAGCCACCCTTCATTGGGCTGAGCTTGTAATGTCTTCAGTGACTCTACCTGAGTCATCATCTTTTATATCTTGCAATGAAATTCAAGAGCCCATATCTTTTCATTTATCACTGCCCCAAATATAATTAATCATTTAAGCAAGAGTTTCAGCAGCTTCTCCTGTGTACCACCTCCATTTATCATAAAATCATTTTAGGAGATTTTAATCTTCATACTGACAACCATTCTTGTCACTTAGCTGCAGAGTTTCTCAATGTGACTGAGTGCATTGGTTTCAAACAATGCATTGATGTTTCTACTCACAATAGAGGACACATCCTGGATCTGGTTTTTACAGACTCAACTCTGGGTAGCACATCGCAGGTTTGTGATATCCATGGATTTATGCATGGACTCAATGTGATATAAATGGAATTATCAGTCCAGTGTCTCTCCATTACAGCAAAGCCCAAGCGGCTTATGGGATATCATAATTGGGAAAAAAAAGACCCTGGTCTTTAGACCTTTTAAGATCTATATAATATCACCTGTCATAATTGTACAATAAGTGTATAAGCAGAATTGTACAACACATCTCTGGGTTATCTGTTTAACCAGGATGCCCCAGTCAAGACAAGAGAAGTGACTTTCAAATTCAGCTCCTTGGTTTACGAAGTTGTGGTAAATGGTATTTGGTATATAATGGTATAGAGAGGTATTTTAGACATGCTGGGCTAACTGTCCATAAAATTGCTTAATCATGAGCACCAGGCAGCATATTTAAGCTGCATATCTCATAAAGTGGCAAGATCAAAATTTTACTTTAATACTCAGGAGACACTCGTCCTCTTTTATGGAGGCAACAAAAGAGAAGTACAACAAATTTACATATATATTTTTAAAATCTAATTAGTCATTAGTATTTGGAATCAGATTTCAAATTCTTCCTCTCCCACCTCTCAAACAGAAATACAAGCCATTACTCCTCAGGCTCTTCTCTCTTTCCCCAGTGTCACCCAGAAAAATGCAGAGGAAATCATTATGAAAATGGAACCATCTACATATGCTGTGGACCCTATGCCTACATGTGCTCTGGGCCCTATGCCGACAGCTAGTGGAAACCTGTATGCAGTTCCTTGCATAGTCCCTGGATTACAAAAGTTATAAATTGCTCCCTTCAGACTGTGAATGTTTCAGCATTTCTAAAAACTGCAATCATTCAACTCCTCTTCAAAAAGCCTACACTTGAGCCAGATGTTGTTGCTAATTCTAGGTCTATTTCATATTTGACGTCAAAAGATAGTGGCTGCTCATCTTCAAGAACACCATCATCTGTATGAAAAAGTCCAATCAGGATACTGCACCTCCCACCGACTACAAAAGAACAAAATTCATGTTCTTTTGCTAGGAACACCACATCAAGTGCAAAGGAAATCTACAGATCTTCTTGCCATTTCTGTCCAAGCCATTCCAATTTCCTGCACAGTTTCTGTTCTGGGTGTTAGATTTGACTCTCATCTGAATTTTGAGGCCCACATTAAGGATTTATGAAAACTTTATTTTTAACTCTGGAAAAATATTTCCAAACTCTGTTCTACTCTGTCTAATGCAGAGATGCTTGCCGAGTTTCATCAAGACTGGATTACTGCAATGCACTTCTTAATGGAGTATTTGTTAAGAATATTCAGAAGCTTCAATACACTCAAAATTGTGCAGCCAGGATACTCAGGGAGGTACAAGCCCCAGTATTACATTCTCCGTACTGGCCTAAAGCCATTTTTATTTAGACATTTTTATGTATCATTGTATTGTGTACTTTTGAAACACCTTGAGATTTTCATTTAAATTAAATGTGCATTATAAATAAAATGCATTATTAGTATTCAAACCAAAAGAAAAGACTCAATTCTATTCTATTTAACATAGGCTTTTTTACAGTTTGTCTGAGCATAGTATAGCATTTTACACTGAGAGTTAAAACAGTGCTGTTCTTTAATGCACTGCATCTTTCACATTCTTTGTGAACCTATAAATAGAACATGCTCTGTTGCAATCCACCATGGAAAAGACAGGTTGTCTCTGCACCCCAAGATTTCATGTAACCTCCTGCTGCACAGGTGCAAAATGTTTCTCCACTGGTTTGAAACACTAGAAAAAAATATCATTTGAGTGCAACAGCACAGGTCATTATCAGCTTCCACAGTTTGAAGGAGAATGATACCTTGGGCTAGTAGTAAGCTTCTTTCCTACCTCCATTTCTCCTTTCTCTCCCTCTCTCTCTCTCTCTCTCAATGTTGTGTGTGGCCCTCTATCTTCACATTTTGTTTCTCATGGGTAAAGACAGATAATCAATAGCAATTCCTCAGCATCCCAGCTCATATTAACTTTGTTTTCAGGAACACACTATAAAGACACAATAGGGAAATTCTGCCTCTTTCAGTTCTCTCCCTCACAGCATTTTAACCATCTAAACCACTGATATAATACACACATCAACAAGGGAATCTGCATGAATGAAATGACTGGATAGATGTATGGATGGACTATATAGCCAAAAGTATTCGTTCACCCATCCCAATCCTTGAATTCTTGTGTTCCAATCACTTCCATGGCCACAACTGTATAAAATCAAGCACCTAGGCATGCACACTGCTTCTACAAACATTTGTGAAAGAATGGGTCACTGTCAGGAGCTCAGTGATTTCCAGTGTGGTACTGTGATAGGATGCCACTTGTGCAACCATGAAATTTCCTTACTACTAATTATTCCACAGTCAACTGTCAGTGGTATTGTAACAAAGTGGAAGTGATTGGGAATGACAGCAACTCAGCCATGAAGTGGTAGGCCACATAAAAAAAATGGGGTGGGGTCAGCCGATGCTGAGGCGCAGTGCGCAGAGGTCACCAACTTTCTGCAAAGTCAATCGCTACAGACCTCCAAACTTTATAGAGAGCTTCTTGGAAGGAGTTTCCATGGCCGAGCAGCTGCATACAAGCCTTACATAACCCAGCACAATGCAAAGTGTCAGATGCAGTTGTGTAAATCACGCCGCTACTGGATTCTAGAGCAGTGGAGACGTGTTCTCTGGAGTGACAAATCACGCTTCTCCATCTGGCAATCTGATGGGTCTGGGTTTGGCGTTCTGACTGCATTGTGCCAAGTGTTTATTATTATAGTGTGGGTTTGTTTTTCAGGAGTTTTTCATGGCCTTAGTTCCAGTGAAAGGACCTCTTAATGCTTCAGCATACCAAGAGATTTTGGACAAGTTCATGCTCCCTACTTTGTGGGAACAGTTTGGGGATGCCCCTTTCTGTTCTAACATTAAGAACGGGATGTCACTCAGATGTCACTGGCAGAGCTTGTGAGAAACAAACTCACTTAAAGTCTGAACTTGAACTGTAAACCTGAAGAGGATGAAACTCCTGGCTTGTGCAAGAAACATTTCAGTTAGACTTTTCCTTAGTTTGAGAAGCACAGTATGAAATAAACACAAGCCCAGTGCTCTGCTAAAATTCGGCTTGTCCCCCAAGTCTTTCTCCACACTGTCTCAGGAGGGTTCTACAAGGAGTATATATTTTTTTGATGGCAACGTCAATGCACTTTGTAAGTCACTCTGAAACAGGGCATCTACCAAATGCCAAAAATGTATTATATAGTCCAATGGGACAGGACCTCATGTTTCACATCTTATTGTACTTTGGATGGAATAAAAGACATTTACATTTGTTAATTTGGCTGACACTTTCATCCAAAGTGATGTACAATGAACAAAGCAAAACAAGAAAGTTCTGTTGTTTCATTAGACAGACATTTGGGGATTATTCATGATGGGCAACTCCTCCACCCATAGCCGTCACAATATATTAAAGGACATTAGCTTCCTCAAGTAGTCCAGTCTGCTCTGTCCTTTTGTGGATACTGCTATGGTGTTATGCATATAGTTAAGGCAGCTGTCTAGAATGCATCCCCATGTTCTCCTCATCCTCCCAGGAGAGACATAGATTTCAGCATGGTCCTGAATTGGTCCAGCATCACCATCTCCTTTGCTCATATTAATCTTTAGATTGGTCCTTTCACATCACTCCACTAAGCCATTGCTCACCGTCCTGTAGTTTGACATCTGCCAAACAGTGACATACCCCACCTCAGTGTGATCAGGACATTTCTGTACATAGTACATGTCTGAGCTCTAATATGACATGTGAACAGGAAGGGAGGCAAGTATGTTCCCTATATTGCTTACCAACTGGCCCTAAACTAGTTCCATAAATGCACAAACTGGGGTCTGGTTATCAGGTAACCTTTGACCCAAGAAATAGTGTGATATGTGTGTCCTCCTTAACTTCTCATGAAGTACAGAGGGGGCTGTGTGATGTAAAAAAAAATCCCAAAAGAACCCCAAGATATTTGGGTTATTGGTCTGTAGTCACTGAGGTCTGTGGGCCATAATTTCTTTTTGTCACTGAATCCAGTCAGTCATGAATATCTCCTTTCCCTTTTTACAGGAACTATAGTACTTTGTAGAGATTACTAGCACAGGTCAAAGCACATTATATTTTTACAGGATAAGTTTGTACAGGTACAGTAGTATTTCACAGATATGGTTAGAACACACCTTACACATCCTCAGTCTAATACCTTCCAACGATGCAGCCTTGCTTTGACCAAATCTTAATAGCTCTGTCTTCACATGGAGACAGTTAATGCAAATTTGGCTCATAGAACACCATGTCTATCTAAGCAGGTGTTTTTCCTGTCTGTAATTAAAATCTGTAAAATTGTTGTAACACTTGTATCTCTTCTGAAAGCTAGAAGAAACCCAGGAGGGTATGTGAGGCATAGGAGCTAACATACTGATCCCACAATGTTGGTAGCAGAAAAGAAGAAGGAGCAGATGGAGTGAAAGTCTCAGCATTGCACATATGTGTCAAGATGGAATGTTTTAGAAGGAACAGCTTAGGACCTAGTTCTTTTTCAAAGGGTAATTGCTTTCATTTCTTCTCCCTTTTGGGTGTCTCTATACACGCCTCATTTCCTTCATATCCCCATCTCTCTTCTTATTTTCCAGAAGTACCTTCAGAATGCTTGTAATCCATGGTTTATTGTTTGGAAAGCAGAAGACTACTCTGCTGGGTATGATGTTCTCAATGCATAAGTGAATATAATCAGTTATACAGATGGTCATGCTACTAATGTCTTCTCACAGAGTTCATCTGATTCTGCATTTCACACACAGCCACGTAGAGTCTCAGAAGCTTCATGAGACCATTTTCTTAAATATAGTGTTTGGAGAGTCCCATTCCAAACACTATAGTGGTAAAGAGTTCAATGTCCATTCTAAAAAAAACACTTCATAACAGTATAATATGTCCATTGTAACTCCATATGTTGTCTGTGAGCACAGCAAGGCTCAAGCTCATCTATTTTATTAGACAGGTACCGCATAGTCGCCCATAATTGATTAAAGGGAGAAATGGTAGAAACCATGTTGTCTTTGTTTCACTTCAACACTCCCTAAATACAGTGGTGTGAAAAGGTGTTTGCCCCCTTCCTGGTTTCCTGATTTTTTGCATGTTTGTCACACTTAAATGTTTCAGAACATCAAACCAATTTAAATATTAGTCAAA
>JAOVVG010000002.1:20744350-20757324 GCA_028566375.1 Leptodoras nelsoni
CCTACACCATACTAATAAATTATTGTGGTCTAAAATGACAGGTGTTTCAGTTTCATTGTCTAACCCCTGTATATACTATACACACTCGTTCACACCTAGAGGCAATTTAGCATACCCAGTGTGGAAGAAACCATAGAACCTGGAAACCCACAAGGACTATAAAACTCAATTTCTGCATAAACAGTATTTGTTAGTATTTGTCATAATACACAGTTTCAGCAGTCCAGGAACCTGCTTTGTTCTGCCTGACCCTGATAAGAGGCAGTCTATATGATCTGCCCATACAATGACCGCTAGATGAACCTCCTAAGAAGATCCAGAATAATGCCTGTCATGATCATACAACTGCTGACAGCCAGACAAGAGAACGGGAGTCCAAGATACTGAATGAATTTGGTGAATGGACTAGAGAGAGAGAGAGAGAGAGAGAGAGAGAGAGGAGATGTATATAATTTTGCTCTAGTAATTCTGGGTTGTCAGGTCTCACTCTAAAACTCCTCACTCCAAATGAGATCCCCCGGGAAGAGGACAGCTCAGATCAGAAAAGCTGTCTACTTCCCTCCCCAAGAGACTCTCAATCCGTGGCCTTGTCTCACCAAAATATCTGGATAGTGTACACTTGTGTGCTCTGCAACTTTGGGAAAAAGATGACAGAAAAAGACAAAATGATACAGAGAATGTGTTCAAAACATACGGCAAATGTAAAGTAATACAAACAATCCCTTATTCATTTGCCAAGGTAAAGATGACAGTAAGATGATTGTATGGTGGAGTAAAAAGGAAAGCGAACTAATCTGGCTTCATCTATTAAATGTGACGCTTCTCTTAATAAGAGCTGACAAGCTGGGGAAGGAGAGCGATAACCTTGCCCTGCTAGTGAAGGAGAAAATATAGAGAATATGCGGCAGTACTGGGGTTTTTCTAGAAGCAGGACCGACCTGGATGACTGTACAATTGTGTAAAAAATACATATATTCCTACGGTCCTATACGTCCTCCTGATCTTCAAGAAATGTTGGTTTCCAGTCCAGTTTAAGAACAAGAGAAGCATGAATAATGAGAAAACTTACACACAGGACAAAGCTCGACATTTATGTATGGGGTTGTGCATGCCTTGTGTAAACACATATATCCTACGGATGCCCACGGGACATTTGGTGAACAACTGAACACAAATAAGGTAGCTCATGTGAGTAAGAACCATGTAACCAGGTTGCTCTGGTTATTGAACTCATATGTATATTATATGCTATAAAATATCATTTAATTTAACACTCACATTATTCACATTCTCCTCAGCATGCCAGTATTTCAGCCCCACCTCTGTCGGCCGTCCTTCAGCCATCTCATCAGGGGGTTACCTAGTAAGCTTAAGAACAGATTTGCTTGGCTTACAGGCTTTTGAGTACCACTTGAAGATCCTTTTTCAATCCAAAGTGAATGGCAGTTATCCCCTAGTGAGGTGAAGCCAACGCAGTGTAGTCATTAGTGGCTCAGCTAAAGTACACAGCAGAGAGCAAATCCAAGTATTGACAAAAGGTGAATGGCAGAGACAATTAAATGAATCAAAATCTGTGCTTGAGGGCACATCATTCTGAATTCGAAACCTCAATCACCTCTATCTGCAAGCCATGAGGGATAAAATACAACCGAGAAGCAAGTAGAACAGACTGTTGAAGTTATTCTAAAGTGTTGGTAATGTGCAGTTACTGTAGGCAGGAGGCAAGGTTGTAAACTCAGCATATGTTTTATTAATCCAAGAATCATTGTCAGGGTTTAGAGTGTAATCCATAATAAAAACAGGTGCAAAACAGGAATAAAAAAAAGGTAGATCTAAACATACCAATGAAGTCATACATAAAACAGGTGAACACATTAGGCTAGAAATGTCATAAGAAGGACAGGGTCAAAACTATAACAAAAGCCCATAGTTTGAAAATCACACTAGCAGCACTCTTGCTGTGTACCAAAGGGGGGTTGAGGATTTATGACACCATTATTGTACAGTTCTAGCCATTAAACAGGTCATTCATAAGGAATTACATTGGGTAACATAATGGTAAGCACTTTTAAAAGTGTCAGCCAAGCTACTTGGACAGTATAGGGAGCTGAACTATAACTTACACTACATGAAATGATATGTCACTAAACTGAAGCAGAAATTTAGCAACACCAAACATGGAAAAAGTAGTTTTCTAAATCAGAAGCTCCTTTTTTAAGTTGAACCAACCTCATGCTAAGTCATGCCATCTCAGCCATCAACATAAGCTCCAGTCAAACAGATACGCAGATGTTCAGTTGAATTGTTTATTAATCAATAACTCAAGAATGTCACTCTCACTCTCACTGCTCCAAAACCAGTTTGAATGCAACCCCTACCCTGTCATAGTCATCAGTCCAAGGATTGATATGTGACTTTGCCATCACATGACAGTTTATACGGAATACAGGAATAACTTCCTCTGGCTGTTCAAACCGATGAATTGTCGGCACACTTTAAGCACATAAATAAGCGTTCATATAAATTCATTGCTGTAGTAATGCCTCTCTAAAAGGGCTTTAAGCTTGATGGTATTCTTAGACCCTGACCTACTTGTACTAGCATGAGAATATGTTTTTGTGGAGACCACAAAGCAGTTATGTAAATCAATTTTGATAAAGGTGTCCACTTAATGCTGTAAATGTACATCTAAATTATCCCCGATGAATTTCCCATTTAGTTTAACTCCCAGTTGGCAGCTGGTACCTGGGAAACTATTTTCAGAGCAAGCTATTTGATATTTTTAGTGGGGATATATCTGGTTAATTATCATGATGTAAAAAGAAAAAGTACCAATATGTATTAAAAATACAGCCTAATTGGATATTTGGAGAAGGAATGTGGTAAGCAGAAAGACGGTAAACACTAAACCTCAGTGCAAGACCTTTACAAGCAATTAAATGGGAAATTGTTTTGTGAATGGAATAAAACCCCAAAGTAAGCAAGCGGGTCAAGTTTAAACAAATGTAACAATAAAATAATTATAAAATAAGTAAACACTACAAAAAGCTCCAGTTTTTGTGTGTTGTGCATCCATTACTGGTAATTATTATTATTATGCATTTTCAGAAACTTGAGGAAATAGTAATATTTTCTGAAATAAGGTTTTGTTTTACTACAATTGTTACATACTGCATACAGCAGAGCCTTTTCTTGTATGGTTGTTTCCAGTTCTGGTCTTAGCTCTTTCTTTGTTGGGTTATAGTGTTGTACATGTGGGCAGCAAAGTGGCTTGGTGGGTAGCACCGTTGCCTTAGAGCAAGAAGGTCCTTGGTTCGATCCCCAGGTGGGGCGATCTGGGAGAAGTCTGCATGTCCTCCCTGTGTCTGCGTGGGTTTACTCTGGGTACTCCGGTTTCCTCCCACAGTCCAAAGACATGCAAGTTAGGTGAATTGGATGTACAAAAGAAATTGCTCTATAATCCTGGTGTGAGTGTAAATGGCTGTGTGTCTACCATCCAGTGGTGGATGGTGCTCTGACCTGGGTGTTGTCCACTCTCCATCCTTGCACCCCATTCAGTCCCCCTTGGTGGCTGTGACCACCCATTCATGATGTACTCCTTGTCTTGTGCCCGGTGTACCAAGGATTGACTCTGGGGGAAGTAGTAGCTCAGTGGTTAAGGCTTTGCTTTACTTATTAGAGGGTTCAATTTCAAGCACTGCAAAGTTGCCACTGTTCTGTCCTGTTTCAATTATAGGTTACTCTGAATAAAAGCATCAGCCATAAGAGCAAATGGAAAATTAACCCCAAGCCAAATAAAGCTAAGTTACTCCAGATGGCTATGGAGCCTTCAAACGCCCTTGTGAAGACAATGAGCTGCAGAGTGGTAAGACCTATATAAACACACCCTATGTTCAAGGATATAGTAAATGGACTCATTCATTGTTATTCTGCAGGGTCTTTACAATAACTGCATTGCAAACCCTAGCACTATGAATGTACTCGCAAATTATTCTTCAAGTGCACAACCAAAGTTTGTATAGGTCATCAATCATAGACGGTACATAATATTTCCATCAACTATTCACATATTCAAATACTGCTGCAAAGTGAGGATGCTATCAAGCCCGCTGCCTGTATTACTATAACTCAGACTTTCTCTCATTGGCCCAAATGCAAATTGTAGTGGAGTAATGCTGATGCAGATAACATTTGTGAGGAGGCTTTTATAACCTCTGCGGTGCAATATCTCCATTTTTGTGCATAGTCTGCTGTACTTTCTGGCTATAGGCTTTTGCTTTTTGTAGTCTCGTCCTGTGTGTGTATGTCTGTCTGTCTGTCTGTCTATGTGGATGCCTGTTTGTCTGTCTGTCTATGTAGTCTGTACATGTTTAATTGTGTTGTTCTGTTAAACAATATAAAGCTCTGTGCTCTTTTACTAACATTTTAATCATCTTTGGGCATGTTTAATAAAATACCATGTCCTGCAGCTTGACCAGCTGAATGAAAAAGGTCACTTTTGATGACCAGTATTTATGAGATTTGCAGAACACAGCCACTTTATCACGAAAGGTTTAATGGATTTTTCAACATTATATACTGTAATATATCAGTAACAATGAAATCCCTACGGTCCATAAGGCTTACGCGTAGGGTGTGTTTTCATTTTGGGGAACAAGAAGACAATTTGGGGATGTAGGGTGGATATAGAAGGACAAGGATGTTTGGTTTGGATGACAGTTTGAACAAAATCATGGGCACCACTAGCCAGCTGGAGGAACAGATACCAGTCATGCTGTTGAGTTGATGCCCTTCTATGGCCTTGTCCAGCTCCCCTTCTGTAATGGTGCATGTCCTGGTATCTCCTCCATGCTCTTGAGACTGTACTGGGAAACACAGTAAACTTTCTTGTGAAGGTACTTCCTGGAGGAGCTGAACTACCTGTGCAACTTGCAGGGACCACCAGTCTACCAGTAGTGACAAGGTCACCAGCAAAACATATTACTAGTGAACAATCAGTCAGGAAGGATAAGGAGAGAGTAACCATCTGTTGCTACCACCTAAAAAACATTCCCATTTTTTTAGTTGTTTTGCTGTTGCCTCCTCCAGTGCACCTTTTGTTACTTCATTTACACCAAAGCAGGTAATTCACAATCTATATACACTGCTCAAAAATTAAAGGAACACTTAATCACAGTATAACACCAATTCAGTTAAACTTCAGGGATATCCCATCTGTCTAGTTTAGAAGCAGTTTCGGTGCAATTGAAAGTTACAACCGGTGGAACCTTGCATGTGTAATTATAAACCAAGAGAATTCTCACTGAAAGCATTTCTAAGTTGTCTGTATTCAGCAGTATGAACAGCTCTGGTAACAAGCAATTCTGTGTAACTGGCTGTTATAATGAACAACGTCCACCATAGAGCCTTACGCTTTATATAATTATATTTATTACACAAGTTGGTGTCCTTGTAGCGTATTCCCCAAGGTCAAGAGCTTTGTCACTGCCTTCCACCAAGGTCTCACTGAAAGCAAAACACTGGACAGCATGTACTATAAGTAAAATTTGAAATGATAATACAAACTGTGAGGAATTTTACTGTGGTTCACTGTGAAACCAGTAACCATTTCATGCCTAGTGTTACAGTGTGTGTTACAGGAAATACTGTAAATTCAGTATGAATCTTTTGGTTTGGCTGTGAACCAATTTGCACAGAACAGCAGCTGTTTCCACACCAAAGTAAAGCGCTCAGTAATATACTGCATCAAGAATTTCACTGAGTGAGGACATTCACTGATAGTTATATGAATAATTGAGCATTAGTACCAGTGGACTGACATATGCGGTAAGTGCTGTGCTTAATATGTACAAACCCACATGCATAGCCTCAGGCTTGAACTACAGTAACACAGCATAATAATACTGACTGTACAGTATTGTGCTCATGTTAGGCCATTTTAGGGACATCATACTGCACGGCCTGCATTTCTTAACACTTGCACAGCCAATTCATTCCATGAGCCTATAACAGAATAATGCAGTGACTCACTCTTCCAGTGCAAAGTTAAATCAACAGGAAATGTACTGCCATGCCATGGTTGGTCTTTGGAGAAATAAACAGATATCAGGAACGAAAGGTGAAACAGCTGCAGAAAAGGTGAAAAGATGCAAACGGCACAGCGGAATCGGTCTCTGATCATTAAAAACGCACAGCCTCCATGGCATCTTGTTATGCAAAGCTTGCAACATCACTGAGGTAAATGAGAGAAGGAAGGAGCTGATAAAGTTGAGAGAAGGGGGTCTGTGATTTTAATTGGCTTTTTGTTTCCATCAGTCCCAGCTGAGCTGTTATTTATGAGTTTGATCTTTTGCAGTTGCTGGAAGCTAACAAGGCTGCATGGTAAAAAAGCTAGCCTGTAATGAACACCCCTATGTGTTTGAAACCCTACTTAACTTCATATTGAACATAGAAAATGTTTCAAGCTACCATTGCGAGTAAAAGTCTTGACCTTGAGTGTGGGTATATATTTATTTAACTGCTAGATATGGCTTTAAGAGAATGAAGGTTGAAAAGAAATATGCATAATTGGCACAATCCTATAGTAGCACCACGAGCTGCTGCTGGAAATACTAATGTTGCTGAGATATCAGCTGAGACACCCTTGGAGCTTGGACTGCAACACAGAATCGTGTGAAAATATTGAAACAGTCCAAGTGGCAGCAAATCAGCTTTGCATATGCAAGAAAAGGGATTGAATAAGCAATGCCCTAGACAGATACATAAAGTGGGTCTGACTATTCTTATATTATATATAATATAATATCTATTATTTATATTTATGCAGGATAGAATAACCGTGACCTTGGCAAAGCTGAATTTAGGGGGATGGAAGTAGGCTTGATTCACAGGGTTGAATAAATCATGCAAAGCTGCAAAGACCTGGTATACAAACAGACATACACCCACTTAGTGGATACGTAGTGCTTATTCTCATGTGAGAGTGCAGCCTGTGTGCTAATTTGATTTTTTTTCTTTTTAAACAAGGGGCAATAGAAGATCGATGAGTCATTTAGCTTCCTAAAGACTTGCCTTGTTGCCATCATTGCTCACCTGATGGTACTGAGTGCCTAAAGGAAATACACATTCATTAGGTATATATATGCGATACATAAATATTTAAAGCACTGTCCACTTTATTAGGAACACCTACGCGCCTGCTCTTTCATGCAGGTAGCCAATCATGTGGCAGCAGTGTAACTGATAAAATCATCCAGGTCAAGAGTGCGTTATCTCAGTGACTTTGATTTGCAGCATGATTTGACTGTTGAATATTGAATATAACTGATCACCTGGGATTTTCATGTAGCGCCATACCCCCGTGTCCAACATGAATGCCATGTTTTGTTTCGCCTCCGGAGCTAACGGCACTTGCCAGGACCTGCTATGTATACCTAATAAACAAAACCATGACAAGCCAGCTGAACAGTCCAGAGCATCATCAATATGAGGAATAGGGTAAGAATCTACCTTAGTCACTGCACTCAGGGGACAGTAGTCCAAAAAAAACTTACTGAAATTTTCTTTTTCACCAGAACCACCGGAGTGGCTCATGAGCTGTTAGATGGTTCGATAACCCCCACAGCTGCCATCTCTTTGATTTTCTGCACGGCAATCTCTCAGAAGTCAAAGCCGATACAGCCTTATTGGTGCAGCATCAACAGTATGCTGAACAAGATCAGAGTGCTTACAGTCCTCCTCTGATGCAGCAAAAATGTCAGAGAAACTGATCAACAATTTTTCCCACAGTTTTTGTTTCTCTTCTCTGTTAAGCTCCATGCTGCTTCACTCTTAGAATTCATGAACAACACTTGTGTTAACAGTGCTCTTTTCTTGGCTATATGATGGCATGGCAGTGGCTGTGCTTCCGGTGACCCATCCACAATGCTGGCATTGCACATTCAGCTCCTCTGACACTGGTGACCCCAAGAAAACTGTGGCGATCTTGACCCAATAGTGCCATTCCCAGCCACCCCTGGTGCTCGGTGTTCAACTCCTCCAGGAATGACATCTTCACTTGGGAAGACTGAGGTGCCACTGCCAGGGAGCTCCAGGACTCTACTGCTGTACCACCTTCGCCAGTGACAAGTATCTGTTAGTGATAAGTGTCAGCCCCAATAGCAGTCAAAAAATCCAAACCAAGGATGCATGGCTCCCTGATAGGTGCTAACCAGAAATTGTGCATCCACTTCAGGGTCCCCAAGTCCACATAAAGCTGCTTTTTACCCACTTGTCCACCTGGGCACCAGTTTCCATCCACAACTGCATCTCAGTCAGCTGCCAACCATCTAGACAAGTACCCTTGCTCTTAGGGCATAGTCCAGGCCACAAAAGCAAAAAGGTAAACCCATTTCCAGGAGAGCTTTAACTCATAGTCCATTCAAACAACAAATCCATAGTCCATGTTGAAGATTAGTAGGGTGACAACGGCTAAAAGCTGTAACTGGCACTTTATCCAGAGCTAATTCTTCTCAAGCGGCACCTGGAAATGATTGGTATACCTCCCAGACCATCGTGCTATGTGCACATTTTTACCTCTAGCCTGTAATGCATGCTGGGACATTTTGCTGTAACTCCACCTAACCAGCCAACCCACTCCCACTCCCCAGTTCTGGTGGTGGACGCCAAAATATGATGGGGTATGATACATATGAATTCCAATAACAGCACATCATGAAGTATTTTATTCTTCTTTTAACACAGCAATTAGACTACCATTAAACCTTTGCATTAATTAAACATCAAGAAATTGTACATACTATGTTGTACAAGTTGGCAGGTACACTGGTACAACAAGGGGCAGGGGTGGCTCAATGGTTAAGGTATTGGGTTATTGAATAGAAGGTCAGGGGTTCAAACCCCAGTACCAGCTAGCTGCCACTGTTGGGCCCCTGAGCAAGGCCCTTAACCCTCAACTTGCTTAGTTGTAAAAATGAGATAAATGTAAGTCACTCTGGATAACGGTGTCTGCCAAATGCCATAAATGGAAATGAAATGGAAATTTATGGGTATGTTTTATGTTCTGGAAAATCTGTGAAAGTGTTCATGGTTTATGTATAACTGTAAATAGTCTTCACCTAATTGGGTAACTTACTAAGTCAAAAAATGTTACTGACAAACCATAAAGAGACTCCTTCCAAGAATGCTAACTAAAATATCTTAATGGAATAACTGTTCATGCTGTTCAACTGTTCATTTGGTACATAAAATACACCCTTCTATGCTAACATGAACTCTTTTGTACAAAAGTACTGTATATAATGTCAATATTGCCTGAAGAAAAACACACGTTTAAATCTTCAGCATAAAGGTTTGCTTTTTACGGTGACTGGAATGGACTAATATTTGTTGGGACCAAAAGCTAAAACACCGTACGAGTATCAGTATCCACTAGGGAACTATACCCAGAGTTCTATAGTTTTCTAACATCCATTCTTGGATCAAAACAGCCTGGAGTGAAGAGTTTTATTTCAGTGAAGCATGTGATCAGCCTACCATGTAGTTCAGCAGTGGAAACTGAAATAAAATAGGCATGTGAGGAATTGTGTTGAGCGTTTCAATGTTGCCAGAATGTTCCCAGAGTGATACAAAGCACAGGATCACATGGACGGAGTATACCGTATATAAGGTGTCATGTGTGTAGGAGTAATAGCCTTACTTTGCTCAAAATGAATCATTTTGTTAGGTCAAACTTTCTGAGCTCAATTTTCTGATTTTCTTTGCATTAAAATGCATTCCGTGTTCTGATTATGACCAAATAACATAAAAACCAGTCTGCCACTGCATCAAGAAATGCAACCTGAAACTGTTATACAAAGAGGAAGCCATATATTCATTTTGCGCATAAATGCTGGTGAGTTCTCTGGGCCCAAAGTCATCTGAGATGGACCAAAGGACAGTGGAAGTGTGTTCTGTTATCAGACGTGTCCATGTTTCATCTTGATTTTGGAAAGAAAAAGAAGAAGACATGGGCTTTTATGTGCCAGAGATGAAAAAGACCATCCAGATTGGATGGTCTGCGTATCTGCAGGCATCTTTTCCAAGGAATTCCATGTCTACTTCAGCAAGACAATTCCAGTCCTCTTTCTGCATGACTTCCAACAGCATGGCTTTGTAGACATAGAGTTACGAAAGTAATAAGAATGAAATTCCCGTAGGGCTTACACGTGGGGATGGTGGTGGAGAGTGGGATCTCAGATAAACTGTTAAAGGTTGCATTCTAGCCTTTGCAGTGCCCATACGTTTGTTTCTGTAACCATACTGAAGTGTTTCATCACTGGAACAATGCGAGTGAGTTTGGAGCAAAGCTATGTGATCAAATTTTATGTAAAATTGGTAAAACTGTTGAATGGTTATGGACAAGCTACCCTATCATCAGCCCATACAGAAGACACAAAGCTTTCAAACAGTTGTGACGATTTTGAAAATGACCCACGCATTGGATGCCAATCCCCATCAAAAACAGGTGAAAATGTGGCTGCAGTGATGTCTGTGCTGCCCAACGACTGAATGTCAGGATGCTAGCGTGTGAGACATGAGAAATGTCTAGGGGACATTAGACGTTATTGACTCTTTCATTTGAAGCTCATGTCGATAATATAAGTAGGATACCCTTCTTTCATCTCAGAAACAAGACAAGAAATAGTTTGTCACTGCAGGATGCAGAAAATCTCTAGATTCTGGATTACTGTAATGCTTTCCTTCCGGAATGTTCCAGAATAATCTTGTATAAACAAGATTCAGTTAGTCCAGTATACAACAGCCACAGTCTTTACCAGATTCTGGTAAAGATTCCCCATGTTATTATTATTATTGGTTGTTTCACATTGATTACACAATACTATGATTGAACTATGAAGCACTGCAGCTCCTGAGTGAACTTCTAGTCTTTTATGATCCGCCATGCCTACTTCAATGAAAAAGGTACAGGCTCTTTGTTGGTACCTCAGAACATAAAGGCTCCAGCAAGGACGGAGCTTTCTCTTGCCAAGCCCCACAGTTACGGAGCAACCTTCTAATTAGTGTTTAAGAGTGTTTAGAGTCTCAGTGTTTAGGTCTAGGCTTAAAAACCTATTTGTTTAGTCACATCTTTTGTTACTAGCTATTTCTTGTTTAAAGATCCCAGTTCATAGGCATGCAGTCTGTTGGTAAACTGGGATGTTTGGATGCTGTAAACCACCCCACATACCCATGTTCACTCAGGTCTGCTGGGACTCCCTCATGTTACATTCCCTGTGTTACCTTCTGGCTCTCCCTTTTAGTTATGCTTTCATAGCTAGTCTTGCCAGAGTCCCTGCTTGTTCTCTGCATACAACTCCTCCCCTTCCTTTTGTTGCCCCACACCTCTCTCTGTCAAGCTACACATACTATGCCCAAGATACCAGTGATCCTGACTCCTTCAGCTGTTCAGACTTGCCTGATCCACATATGTCTTCATTCTCATCATCTGTAAATCACTTGCTGCTGCTGAGGATGAACATGAACGGCTTAAAGATCACCATGACATTACATTTGGCAGATCACTGAGGATGGTACCACATAGCAAACCATAAAGACGGCCGTTGATGTTCTTCCTTTAATAGCCTTAGGACTGCAATTGCTAGAGAACAGTTTTTGCAATAAAGTTTAGTTAAGATTAGCATCAACAAACCCAGTTGTGTTTTGTTTGATCCTAAAACGTAGTGGTATTTTATTTTAAATCATACAAATCTATGTTTCTACAAACATGTAATTAAAACCTGGAGACATACACATGGGTTTTATGCAGAATTAGGAACAGTAAAATGGTGAAACATTGAGTGATACAGCTCACAGCCAAAGCAATTAACAGCTCCACTGATTCTCTAAATCTTGATATTTTAATGCTTTTGTAATTAATAATAATGGTTCTTCATGAACAAATATAACAAAGATTGGACTGTATTGCTCATATTGTCAGAATATATATATATATATATATATGAACAATCCAGTATAAATGAAGAATTTACAGCAGTGGAGTGTATGAGGAAAACAATTCATTTGCATTTAGTCATTCCATAGACAGTTTTCTTTTAAAATAATATTTACTGCAAAACCTTCACCCTCCCAGGCACTAGTATGGAACCTTAATCTCTTTGCCAATCTCTGCTGTTACAACCGCATGGTGGGTTATAAACCATGTCTCGTGATTCTTGTATTTTTTTTTATAAGATTTATAAAAAAAGCTTTCCCCAAAGTTTCCCCTACTCAAGATCTATTCATTAATAAGTGAGAACTGGGAAATTGTACTTCCTATTAAGAAAAGACCAAGTCTCTAAAGCAAGTTTTAAAAATAGTTTGCTTTAAGATAGCTTTAAAGTAAACCTTTATGTTACTAAACATAGCACAAAAAGTAAGGAAATGTGTGTTTGGTAGATTATTTCTTTGTTGTAACAATGCTTCTTGGCAATAAATATTATACAGTTGGAAAGCCTGTTAATTTCCTTTTTAAAAGGTGCCACATTTGTAAGGAACATGCATTTGTGGGTTGAGCAGCAGAGCTGAGAATGTGGGCTGCACGCATGAAAAATGTGCCAAATCCTCTCTGCCATTGCAAACCGCTTACTCTGCCCTTGACTCTTGAGGTTTGGTGGACTGGATGAATGAAGTTTGAAGAAACAAGACATATTGGCAATTTACCAATTTATTCATTTAACAAACAGGAGCCTCAGTAGTGTGTGGAAGAACCATACACAGCCACAACAGCCTGTCACCTCCTCCTAATGCAGGTCACCAGACTGGTCACAAACTGCTGTGGGATGGCATCCCATTCTTCAACCAGCATTTGTCGCAAGACAGCCAACATGGTTGTGTTGGTCACTCTGACAAGAACAGCAAGCCCAAGCTGATCCCACAAGTGTTCAATGTGGTTGAGGTCAGGACTGCTGGCAGGCCATTCCATCCTCTCCACTCCC
>JAOVVG010000002.1:21674672-21686322 GCA_028566375.1 Leptodoras nelsoni
TGTACTGTATTTTAGTTCTAGCACACCACTAGTGTTGTGGTTTGAGGGATAATAAAACAGTTTGGGATGTACAGTTATTGGAAAACGATCCACTTTTTATGTTGGGCCACATTGCAGCACTTTGTCCTTGATCACTTTCATTTAACACAAGTTTTCTCCTTGCGTATGATATTTAGAGGTGCTTTAGTCATTCTCATAGACAGTCTTTCACATTGTGCTGTATTAGTCTTCATTCCTTCAAATGTCTAACACCCTTGAACAGTATAATAGTGCTTCTTGCTGATGTTGATGTTAATCGTTTTTGATTCATTTATGACTATAAATAAATGAATGAATTCAGAATCCATGACTTCATGTACCATTAACCATTAAATGAAGCAAACAAATGATTCAAGTGCATCCACAGTTCATTTTGGCATTAACAGCCTTCAGACTCATTCACATGGTTTGTCATGTTGAATAGAAAAGCCTGTAGGTTTGTTACTGAGCAGTAACTCGGACCATCTGAGGTTAGCCGACGAAACATTTTTCTTCTCTCCGCAGGCCCTCATGCACTACGCCGGGAGTCGGAACTCGGTAGAACACGGACTCACGCTGCTGGAGGTCTACTGTCTCTCCATCAACTGCTTCGCATCAGCGAGGCCGCACCTGACCGCCCATTCGTCCAGCGTGGCCCTCGTGCTGAAGAGACTTGCTTTGTAAGTGCTGCTTTCTGAGAAATGTGGATGGAACCGTGTCGGTTATGTTGTAATGCCTGAGCTAGCATGGGTTTAAACATCACAGCATGATTATAGAGCTCTTTCTTATTTCTTTCTTTTGCCAGTCAGTCAGGAAGGATTAGGGTTAAGGAACATGAAACAATATCGATTATTTTTTTGTAGTCACGATGAGTAGTACAGGCAGAACTCCTAATGGCTGATATGACACAAATATAACACTTTAAATTTTTACTATCCAATCAGAGACTGGAAAAAAAAGATAATACCCCATAAAGATCTTTTAAAGATATTCTAATGCCTGTCATGTCTCGGAAGAGTGTATTGTGACACAATATATAACAATATCCATATTATATCTCATTGCTCAGCTCTAATTCTCCCCACAGACAGTGAGACGTGAATGGGAACCAATTATGAATTATGTGCATGAAGTAAAGGTCACTGGTGGCCAGAAGCTTCCATTCATTACTTTCCTTAATATCTAATTGTGTAGGCTGTACTTTTAAATAAAATAAACGGAGACTTCATATGTTCATTTTAAAAAGTCACTTTACTGAAAATTGTGCTACGGTTTTAACGTTTTAAGTATTGGAGCATGGCATCTTATCAATCAGCAGTTTATACAATTAAATGTTAAGTGTTTCTAGAATAATTGGAAATGGTTGCATTGATTTGTCCTTTTCCCTCACATTATAATCCCTTTATTTAAAGGAGACACCATGAAACATTCACTTTTTAAGCTTTTGTGGACTTACAGTTGGAGTGCCTGGAGTGCCTAGTACCAACAAAAATGCTGTGAAACATAAAAACCCCAGCCAGTCCTTTATACCCTGCTGCCTGTTTCAGAACCTGTATAGCATATAAGGTCATAAACGAAATCGTTGGCATGATGCCACACCCTCCATGTGAATATATCCACCCATGGCTTGTGAATCACATGTGCAGGGTGCCTTTTTTGTTTAGTTTGTAGCTCATTAGTTGCGGAATGCACCAGCGTTAAGTCACAGTGCACGGAAATTCACAACACGCATCGTTACATTGGAACACAGGCTCAGGTGAAGCCTTACTCCTGTACTTGCTCCCACATAGATTGAAAACCCTAAAATATAAGAACGACTGATTATCTGCGACTGTTATCTGAAAGGGTCGATTTTTACATGTCCAGAATGACACACTTCGGTCAAAGCTAAGCAGTGGCTCGTAGTCATTTAAAACAACAGGCACTGAAAGTGTTTCGAAAGAGTCGTATTAGTCAGGCTGAATAGAGAGCTGTAGTATTTGATCCATGTGGTATGTCGACCAAAGAGATACCAGGGACGTGTATGAACTTGTGTGGAAATGAGTATAGTAGGTCCACTTTAATTCCTCACCTGAATTCACTTGAATCCATTACTCAACCCTAATCCCAGCTTTCTTTCCTCAATTAATGACTCTTTTTCCCTCCCCCAGCATTACCTAAATGCTGCTCTCTTCTGCTTTATTTAGGAGCTGCTTTGAATTGCTTCTGTCCGTACCTCAGAACGAGATCCCGCTTGAAGCTTGGCTCCAGTTTCACGGCTCTGTTCAGGTGAGTTGTGTGGGTCTGTTTTACCCCCATCGTTACAAATCTGCTCAGGAATAGAGTGTAAAAAGTAATGCTGAAACCTCATCTGAAAGAGAAAGAAAGTGAAATGTTGACCTACTGTGGAGGAATTGAACAGTCCAGGGCGCCCGGGGGGGTTAGGTGCCTTGCTCAACGGCACTTCAGCAGGGATCAACCCGATGACCTTCTGGTCACAAGGCTGGTTCCTTCAACCACAAAATTCAGTAAAATACAGAAGTTAAAGAGAACGTCTGCTAAGCAAAGAGATGCTGGTTGTTTTTTTTTCCGCCATATTTAGAAAGTCTGTTCTTTCTTACAGAAACCCGTGCAGAGGAATATTATTTCCACTCTGTTTATTCTTAGAAAATTACTAAACCACATATAGACTTTCAGTCTTTAGTTAAGTTTATGAACTGTTATTTAGAAGGCAGTAATAAGAATTCTGTGTTTTAGCTTTTATTTCTCCCAAACTATGTTACAGTATTAAAAAATATATATATATTCAACTAGTCAACCATCTGCATGAGCCGAATGAAGCGTCGGGGATGGGATGCATTACTTCAGCGCATCTACATGATATGCCAGAACTTGCCTGTAATGTAAAAAGCAAACAAGAAGCACCTTCAGTATTCAGTGAAAAACTGAATAACGTAACCTGAATAAAACTGACCTACAATCCTTTTCTGTTCCTTCCGTTGTTCTTTGGGGAAATCCACTCGCTCAGTTCTGGCACGGATATTTCAGATTTATTTTAGGACTTACAGAAAAGGACCGTTCTCTCTGTTATTAATTGTGTAAGATGAATTATTAATTGTGTTATGTCTGTGACCCTTTTAGAAGAAAATTAAATGATATTCAAATACCCTGCATTTCTTCTAAAAACATGCAGTGATTCAGTTTAACTCTGTTTGTGTAGTTCTCTTAAAAATAGATGAGTAATGAACAGATCAGACGTGAGAGGTAGTACAAAGAAAATACTCACTTGTAGGCTCGTATTCAGAAGTGTTATTTTAATGTGTCTCGTTAGGCGGCGCATGAAGCGATGCTGGAGTACGGGAGCACGGACCTGCAGGCACTGGTACAGATCACTGGAGAGGGCGGGGCATGGAGTAACTCCGCCCTCGTCGCCCTCCTCACTGAGCAGCCCACGGACGCAGATGAATGTCAGCAGTTTTACATTTCTTCATTTTACACTTCTAACTGCCGTGTGGCGCTCTGTGCTTTCACACCTTCATAAGTGTTTTCACACCTCCATAAACTGATAGGCAAACCTGAGAGGACATCTCTGAGGAGATCGGGGTCTGAGCCAGATTAAAGCCTGTGCCTGGTTTAATGCTTGTATCTTAATTAAGGCATTGATCTTCATGCTTATATGCTTGTAGGTCATTTTGTGAAATGCTGCTATAATTATATGTTAGACTCATTACTTTATGATGTGTTATAATAATCTTTTGATTATTCTAGACCTATATTTTTCTACTTGCACATCATTTGTTTGAAATGTAGAAATTCTTTTTCCGATGATGTTGATGTTTCTCTTAAACAGTAAATTCCTACCTGGGTCTGGAAGGAGGGGACTTTTTGGAGATGAGGATCAAGCATTTGGAGAAAGTAGGAGAGGTTGAGAAGGCTCTGATCCTCACTAAAGCTTGTGGCAACTGCAGCTTGTTGCCCAATCAGGCCACTTTTCGCCAAAATTATGTCACACAGCTCTGTCAGGAACTGCCCAGTGAGGACGCCATTCTAGAGGTAATTAACTTCCTATACAGGTCTGCCACTAAAGGCAAGTATTTAGTCTTAATACACTTTTATACACACCAGACATGCAAGTATCAGAAGTAACACTTCTGTAGAGAAGACTGTTGTCTTGATTGGGGATAAATCTGTTGCAGTAGCTTCATTTCAGATTGTGTTATCCATAACATGGTGCTCAAGTGTGACTCCTCATTTTTCCTAAACTGTCCAGTATAGCCTTGTTCATCCAGGGCCACAGTTGTTTCCTTCATTTTAATACACTTCTCTCGTCCTGGTTAGATTTCTAGGCTGGATGGTAAGGATGTTTTGGACATCATTTGCAACATGGAGACGGAAGGTGATGAGAACACAGCCTTCATCCTTTGCACCACGTACTTGACGCAGCAGCTGCAGAAAGGAAGCCTGTACTGCTCCTGGTGGGTTTTAATACTTCTGAGCTGCCCAGATATCCTCTAGAGCAGTCTTTCTCAAACAGTGGGGCTTGGGGGGGCACATGTGACCCCATTTTTAATTTTCTTATTCTCATTTTGAAAGTAAAATGGTATAGAATAAACACACAGTGCAGAGCAAGTGATATTATGGGAGGGCCCAAAGTGTTTTCTTCGTCCTAGGGGGGGCTTAACAGAAAATAATTGAGAATCACTGCTCTAGAGCCTGAAACGTGCGTTGAGATGAATGAAATACGCTTTTTCTTCAGGGAGTTGACACTGTTTTGGAGTAAACTCCAGAGGAGGCTTGATGGTTCCCTCGAATCGTTCCTGGAGCGCTGCCTCCAGTTTGGCGCTATAGCGAAGATCGCTTACCATCTGCTGTTCCTTATTCGAGTAATCCAGACTGAGGTGAGGAATTGTTCTTTTACTTGTGGGATTCCTCTTTGTTCATTGATGTCTCCAGTGATGTTTGTTTATTTATTTATGTTTGTTTTATGTATGTTTATGTACCCCGACACAGGTGATGCACCTTGGTCTAGCGGTGTCTGTCGAGCTTTGTGTGAAAGCCCTTCAGCTTCCAAGGCAGGAGAATCCAGAAACCAAAACCACCGTCTGCAAAACTGTGGCCTGCCTCCTCCAAGAAGATTTGGAGGTACTGCGGGCATGCCAGCTCACAGAATTCCTTTTAAGCCCCTCTCCAGAGGTGTTCGCCGGCCTTGAGGAACTTTACAAGCGTCCAGATCAGAAGTACGACGAGGAGAGTGCTATAATCCCAAATTCTTTACGCTGTGAACTGCTGCTGGCACTCAAAGCGCACTGGCCATTTGATCCCGAGTTCTGGGATTGGAAGACTTTAAAGTGCTACTGTATGAAGTTGCTTGGACTGGAACCTCAGGAAGAGGAAAACGTCCACAGTGTGCCAACTGGGGTGAACGGAGAGAAAGAACACGTCGAAGACGAAAAGCATGAGGTTGAAGAATACAGCAGTTCTGAAGAAAGGAGCGAGCAGAACAAGAATGATGATGAACGAAAAAGCTCAAAAGTGCTCCTGTGGACGTCTGAAAGATCCAGAAGATGGCTTCAGTACAAGATACGTTGTGAGATATGCCAGAAGGAGGTGATCGAGCCACGGTTGTGTCATCATGCCAGAAAGCACGTGGAGAACGGCATGTGGACGTGTCCCGTATGCCTGCAAAAATGCTCAAGCAAAGATGAGTTTGGGCAGCATTCCAAAAAACACCTCCAAATGCCTACATACCATCTGAAAAGGAAAAAAGTAAAAAATAAGGTGAAAAGCGAACAAAAGCTGGAAACTGCCGATTACATTTTGAAAACCTCGGAACCTGGTGAGATCCACTTGGATCCGCCTTCCCGTGGTGAGCTAGAGCGGGTCATGGAGCCAGCTGCCATTGTGCCTAATAAGGAAGCAGTTGACGATTACATCACTTTCGATTACATCAGTACTCACTATAAGTTACAGGATCGTGAGGTTTATGTATGTCCCGCCACTGACTGTTCAAAAAACTTCAAGCTTTTCAAGTACTTGGGTGTTCACTTGAAGAACGATCACGACGATGCAGACCCAAACGTCAAACATTACATCGAGATGAGTAACCGTCGAGAGAAGTGCACGTTCTGTCGGCGAACATTTATAACAGCGCATCACAACCAGGAGCACCGGCGCGCACATGGCGGAGATTGTCCTTACTTGTGCGTGGTTACAGGCTGCGGCGCTCTTTTCAAATCCATCAACGAACTCATCATGCACAAGCACAGGCATGGCTTTCGGCTGTCCTACCACTGCGAACTGAAAGGGTGTAGCCTCTCCTTCTCTGACCTAGGTCAGCTATACCACCATGAGGCTCAGCACTTCCGAGATGCAGCGTACACCTGCACCAGCGTAGGCTGCAAGAAGTTTTACTACTCTTGTCAGGAATTTCTAAAGCACATAGACACCCATGGCATCACCTTCACAGAAAAGGACTTTGAGGCCCAGAGGAATGCAAGAAGGCAGCAGTTGCTGCCTGTTCAAGAGGAGAACGATGGCTCGAAAGGGGAATGTGTAAACGCTGAACAAACAAACCCGTCATCTTCACAACACATGGAAAGCAAAGACCCCAAGGGTATACAGGCTTCCGTGGCTGTGTGTTTCGATGGTAAAAAATTTACCTGTGGCTTGGAAAAATGTGGACGGACATTCAGTAAAGCCAGAGAGATCCAAAAGCACTTGAAAATCGTCCATCCCCGCCAGTTTTGGAAAGATAACACGGCGTGCAAAACGGAGGAAAACGAAAAGCACTCGAAGGCTTTGAGACCTGTAAAAGAGCATAATCATCAAGATAAAGGTTCTACAAAAGGATCTGGTCAAGAACAGGGTACAGATTCTGCACCGGGTGATAAAACACCTTCATCACTCTGTGGTCACCTGCCAGTGTGTCACCCCGAACTGGCTGGTGCAATGACCGAAATTGTGCTAGGGCTTAATCTATTAAGTCTTAATTGTAACACTGTTAGAAAAGTAAACCGTACTTCTCATGCTTCAGGGTCTAAAGTGCCACAGGTGGCGTGTCCTATAAGTGCGAATGCTGTAACGGCAACCACAACCACAGGATCTCACCAAGCAGCTGCTGATTCGGCGAGCCAGCAGTTAAAGGCTCAGCCGTCTCAAAAGGCAGAATCGCCGCCTGCACCTGTCAAGGGTCCTTCTTTTACTGCTGATAAACCAGCGGACAACCTGCACACAAACAAACCTTTCACTTGTGAAGTTGAAGGTTGCTTGTACAAAAGCGTTACTAGTCATGCCCTGATGCAACACTATATCAAAAAACATGACTATACAGATGAGAAGGTAAAACAGATGGACATTTTTAACCCACTCAAGTTCAAGCCTTTTAAGTGCCACCTTTGCTCTAGGGGTTACAAAGAAAAGAAAGAGTTGAAGGCCCATTTGATTAATAAACATTTGAAGAAAAAGGACGTAGCAGAGCAAATTCTGTGCTCTTTTCTAAGCAAGGTGGATGATTCTCTACCTTCTGTTCTGAACACAAAAACAAAAGAGATCCGTGCTGACAAAAAGGATATGCCTACTGGTCAGGACACGCTTCTAAATGGAGACCATTGTGTATGGAAGGACACCGCTGAGAGAAGTAATAGCAATATTATGACTGAGCACAAGAGCTTGAGGGATAACCACATTGTGTCGCAAAAAGACGATTGTGAGGGTAAAACCGATGTAGGCGGAGCCTCACCGAACAGAAGGGTTAGTAAACGTTTGATGACGAAAGTGAAACCAGATGAAGACAAACCCTATTGCTGTTTGCATAGCGGCTGTGGCGCTGGCTTCTCTAAGAAATTCAACCTTCTGCGCCACCTACAGGCTGTCCATTACCACCGCTCCAGTCTTTGTTGGCAGAAGACTTTCCCTTGTAAGTATGATGGATGTAATAAGTTGTTCAATCATCTGTCCAGTCTGAACAGACATTACCGCAAAGGCCATCCAGTACTGGAGGATCCAATTCCAAGATTCAAATGTACCTTTCCCAGGTGCAATGCGACCTACCACCTGAAGAGCAGCCTTGTGCGACACACCAATCAAACACACCAGAATCAGCTTCTGCTGAAGACCACAGCTCCATCTCCTCTCTGCAAGTTCAAAGACCTCTACAAGCGCCATGACAACTCGGCTCCACTTGTGGTGCGTCTCCAAAGCACGCAAAAGAGAGACGGATCCGATAGTGGCTGCCAAAAAAAACTGATCGTCACATCCGGTTCTCGGTCTCTGAACGTCTCCAAAAAGCCATCTTTGAGATCGTCGCTTAAAGCTGGGGAGAATGTTGAACACGCCGAAGAGGAAGATGTCAAATGTGTAAAACCAAAGAAAACGGAGTCCGAGTTTGCATACCGAACACCCGAGGAGGCTTTGCAGATGTGCCAAGACCGCTGCTTATCAGAAGCTTATCCATGCATGGTACAGAGCTGCACTTCTGTGGTATCTAGCAAGCGCAGCCTGCACCGACATTACATACAGTGTCACAAAATGCATCATGCCAAGTTGAAAAAAAACAAAGACACTCTTGTTTATACAGCTGAGCAATTAGAAGAACTCATACAAAAGAAATCAACGGTGTCTGCTCTGCCAGATTCGGACAGGGCTCCCAACGGGGTCCTCAAGATGCAGTATCAAGCCGAGCCTGAGAACTCGAAAGCGCCACGCCTTCCCAGAGACCTCCATTCTGTCAAAAACCAACAAGTCAAATATGAGGCAAAGGCTCTGCTTCCAGATTGCAGTGTAATGATTGGTGCAGATGATGTGGTTTATTGGGGGTCTAATGGCCACGCAGAGAAGCTTGTAGACACAGAGAGCCAGACTCCGGAGGAGCGAACAAAACCTGACTCTCCTACTCCTCCTCTTGTGCCTCCTCCACCTCTTGACCTTTCTCCACCATCTACCCTTAGAATAAATGTCAACAATGCATCACTGGACCCTTTAACCCGAGAAAGCAAGGCCGTTAATGTTCCCGCTACCATCTATATACATGCAAACGCTTCCTTGACACGTCAGCCTCTAAGGGGGAAAAATTCGGAACTCTCTGAACCAATACCTTCTGCCCCTCATCCACTGGCTCAAAAAGATGGCATGGTACCAAATCTAGCGGGCTACAAACCGTTGGGTTTCGAGTCCTCCTTTTTGAAATTCATACAAGAGAAGGAAGAGAAGACTCAATTCGACTCCCTGCGGACAGTGACCGTCTTAAACCCGTGCTACAAACCCGATTCTACTCACCGACGCGATTCCTTCCGACGCAAGTACTCCGTCAAGGAAAACAACCTGAGACAATCCAGCATCAGTCACAACCGGATGTCGCGCTTGTCCCCACTCAAGTCCTTGCTTTCCAAAGAAGAATGTAGTTCTATCCAAAACCTGCGTTTTATCTTGGAAAGGGCCTTAATGGGCTGTGGGGACCAGGCAATAAAGCAGCTTCAGTTCCTCAAGCCTGTAGTGGTCCTGGAAAGACCCAAGTCATCTGCTTCCCTGCTTGATCTTCTGCCCTCTGAAACACAAGCGTAACTGTGCAAACTGCTACGTAGGACCATGTAGAGATTTCACATCATGGTTTTTTTTCTGTTTGCTTTTATTTTTGGTGATCCAAAATACTTCCACAGTATTTTTTATTATCGTTATTACAACTCGGTTATTTGCCAAACTGTCAAGGTGACGTACCTTGAATGCTTACCGGTCTCATGTTTATATGTTTCAGAAAGAGCAAATAAAAAAAATCTGGGAATTAAATTGCAAAGATATGTTTCATTATTTAGGCCTAAGATCATTCATTCTATACACTTTGATGAGCATGGGCGTTTATTCTGCCAATACCTTTTGTGTATTTGAAGAACGTGTATGTTTCAGGTATTTTGTTGTCAAAATAAATAATGCAACAATTTGAGCTATAAAATACACTGAAGTACCAGAACAACCTGAGCCTATGCAACATACATCGCAACGCCACCTATGAGCATCACTGGCTGCGTCCGCTAGTGCGTATATAAAGCAGCAGACGTCTATGGAAGCTTCTAGAGCTGTTTCTGCTCTGAGAATGTCTTTTCAGTGCGGTTTAATAGCTGGAGCTCGTGAGATGTGTGATGGCATGTCGGAGGCAGAAGCAAAGCTTGGCTTTTCACATGAGCATTTCATGCAAGGATGTACTGTGACTACAAGAATTCCAGCCAAGTCTCAAACTCGTGACAGCATGCGGCCGTAAAAAGGTTCTGGGTGAACATGACCAGCATCGGCTGGCAAGAATTGTTTCACACGATAGGTGTGCAACACTGCCTCAAGTGCCTCAAATCCAAGATGACCGACCAAGTATTAACTGGTATACCAGTTTTTCTGGTACTTCAGTGTATTTGTTGCATTCTAGAGAAAAAAAAATAGAGTAAGAATAACATGCTCAACATAACGCAGTAACACAGTAGTGTCTGTTCCAAGGCACTGACCGTGTGTGTGTGTGAGAGAGAGATGCCTGTGTTATCAAGTAGGTGGTTATTACTCACCATGAGTGGTATGGGCCTGGGCTGGCTAGGTGCAGTTCTAGGTGTTCTTCAGTACACGCAATGTTTTAATGCAGGTAGCGCATGGTTTAGGGATGTGATTGTTACGAATGGGTAGTTTCCTGGGGTATCTGGGGTTTTATTAGTTGCTACATCTCTTTATTTCCTCTCTTTCTAAGGGATTAATTTTTTAATCTATGCTTTGCTCTTCTTTCACTCTCAGCAGTAGGAGTTTGAACTGAAAGTTATGAAAGACCAAAATTGCAACAGCTTTGGATTTGCAACTTCAGGATTTGTTTAGGACTGCAAGACTAGATTGACTACTCCTTTTTTGTTTTGTTTGTATCGTCTTTTGACTGCTGACTGTCCGTTTCTGTTACAAGCTACTGCGTATTTAATTTTTGATCATTTACATTTATCCAGAGTGACTTACATTTGTATCATTATATACAACTGAGCATTTATTTGGGGTTTAAGGTCCTTGGGATCTCAGGGGTCCATCAGTGGCAGCTTGGTGGTGCTGGGATTTGATCTCATCACCATCTGATCAGTAGTCCAATGCCTTAACCACTGACCTACTGCTGCCCAGTTTTGTTAGAAATATGGACTCTACTGCTAGTATTACATGGCTGGTAGCTCTTTCTTGGCCATAAAACACTTAAGGTTGTAGGTCTGGGGTTTAACACGCCATTATTCCATCTAGGTCTTTGTCAGCGGAATTCAGGTTTAGAAGAGGACAAACGCAAATCTTTGTGTTTAAAAGGACCAGAGTTAGATACCTCCTCCCAGAAACACGTCACATTCACACACGTACAAATCAGCTCCCACATGGCACTGAGTGAGTCCAGTGAATGATTAGTAACAATTTAAATGTGAATAATAAATGAAAAAAGAGGAAATGATCAACATTTTATTTGCTCTTTTCACTGATCCTGTGCTGTATCAGGTTTCCATACAAGTCCTAAGTTATTATTGATTTTCACCTCCTATACAGGGGTTAGACAATGAAACTGAAACACCTGTCATTTTAGTGTGGGAGGTTTCATGGCTAAACTGGAGCAGCCTGGTGGCCAATCTTCATTAATTGCACATTGCACCAGTAAGAGCAGAGTGAA
>JAOVVG010000002.1:22615541-22626493 GCA_028566375.1 Leptodoras nelsoni
TGGTGGTGCTGGAGCTTGAACCCCCAACCTTCTATTCAGTAACCCAACACCTTAACCACTGAGCCACCCCTGCCCCTATAAATGAGATAAATGAAAGTCACTCTGGATAAGAGCGTCTTCCAAACAGCAGGGCTTCTGCTGTTCCACAAAAATAATCGTTTATCCATTTCACTTTTCTTTTCTTGACAGTCACCGTAACGAACGTCAGCGATGACTTGTAACCGTTGTGTTGCATTCAGGCTGACTATGAACCGAACAGGCATACAGCCAAGCGTTTTATTATGTCTGAGTTGTTTTGTTATTTTTGTGTTTCAAATTGTTTCCATGGAACAGATCAAGCTACCAAATTCTGGATGGAGACTCGCCGTCCTCCACCCTGCTTCAGACCATAAAGCACTTTTGACAGCTTGATTATCAATTATCCCAAAACAAAACTAAAATGGAGAAACTGTATTATATTTAATGCTATTATTATTAGTAGTAGTACTCATATTGGCTGCATGCCTTTTCTCTTTGCTACGCCATCCTTATTTCTCAACACCTCATGAAAATGAAAAGATTGATGTGCACCAGTTAAAAACTACAGACAGAACTCATTTGGTTGGTGCTTGTTTAAAGACCCAACGGGGTAAATAAACTGTGCTCCCAGGATCACAAAGTCTTCAGCACTGCCACAGAACTCTGAATGATCTGAATGATCCTGGCAGCATGAAGCCAGGCCAATTTTCCCTCGAAAACCTAAAAGCGTGATGCAACACGCTGCATGTGGAGATGCATGAGTGTGTGTGACTGGGTTGTGAAGAGTGGTTTTATATGAATGTGTACCTTGAGCTCCTGCATTGTCAGGTTGTAATCGTTTTCCTTTGCAGCACTCAGCATGTAGTCAAAAGCATCACAGTACTCATCTGTGCTCTGCTTCTTCAGTTTCTCCTGGATGATCTTCTCCATCTCAGCATGCAGAATGTCTCGGGCTTTTTTCCCCTAAGAGGAAAATTCAACAGGATTATGATGGTGTCTCAGCCCAAGTCTTACCCCTGAGCTGGATTTGATTCCTGTTGGTTTAAAAATGTAATTACGTTCATTTAAATGGGGGTGCTGTGATTGATAGAGATGTTTTCTCACTTTGCGCAGGCCGCTGAGAGGCGCGTCCACCGGGAGGGAGAACAGGTTGTTCATGAGCTGCTCAAAGGTCTTGGAGAGGCGAGAGATGTGCTGCTCGTCCAGCTTCAAGCCGAGCAGGACGCGTACAGCGATGCGGAAAGTGAGCGACCTCGCAGCAGCGTAAACTTCCACAGGGCCGGATTCAGAGCACCACTTACTGATTTCACCCTTCACCACGTCCTGAAGGCGTGGCAGATACGTCTCCAGCGCCGCACGGCTAAACACTCGGCCCAGGATCTAACAAGGAGGCAGAATGAATTCCAAAAGGAATACGCAAATCAGGTATATGGTGCTTTTGATCATCATTTCTAAACATTTAGCAACTATTTATTATTATTATTATTATTGTTATTATTATTATTATTGTTATTATTATTACATAATACTATATTATGTGTACACAGTGTGGGCCATTTATACGGATACACCTAAATACAATGGGAATGGTTGGTGGTAAAAACTTCCTGTTTGTGGCACATTAGTATATGGGAGGGGGAAAACTTTTCAACATGGGTGTTGACCATGGCGGCCATTTTGAAGTCGGCCATTTTGGATCCAACTTTATTTTCCAGTGGGAAGAGGGTCATGTGACACATCAAACTGATTGAGAATTTCACTAGAAAAACAACGATGTGCTCGGCTTTAACGTAACTTTATTCTTTCATGAGTTATTTACAAGTTAATGACCACTTATAAAATATGGTCAAAGTGCTGCCCAGTGTGTCGGATTGTCAACGTCAACTTGAATAAAAAAAGCTCAGTGACTCAAATAAATAATATGTATGAAATGTTGTATACATTTAACATTTAACTGAAGAGTCAACTAATATTTGAATAATTATGTAATGTTAATAAAAGTGTGTTGAATTTTATTTTACAGTTAAAAAGCTCTCTGGCTGTAAGTCAAACAAATGAAGAACTCTTGCTCAGGTTCTCTGGTCCGTTAGCGTGTGTATCGACGGGGTGGAGTTTTTGCTTACTTTTCTTTTCTTCTTGTGCAGCTCACCGACCGAATTGACGAGCGTGTTTGGACCCAGGATGATGCGCGTGCTCTGTGGCCACTGTGTGCTCACCAGCGTGTGTTCACCGAGCAGGATCTTACGGATGTTCTCAGCACCGGTCACACGGATCACGGGTTTCCCCAGGAGGTGGGTCTTAAAGACGTTGCCATGTTTCTCTCGCCTGGAGATGTGAAAGCTGGAACCCTGTGTAATGAGAGAGAGAGAGACAGACAGAGAGAGAGAGAGAGAGAGAGAGAGAGTAGAGATGATGGTAAGAAGAAAATAGAAAGGATAAATGTTATTTCAAATACCGTTGGCATGATAAAAGAGAAGGATTTAAAACAAGTCATCAGAAGAACAGAAAGGTTGAGTCTCTCTCTTTCTTTTAGTTCAGTTCAGTCTTGATGTTCTCTCTGTGTGTTAGTTACGTCTCACAAAACAGACCCAGGCTTAATCTCAAAGCGCTTCCTGCTCCCTAACTACTCCCTACTTATCCACTACATTAAAAAAAATGGGAGCCTTTTGAAATTGAGCTACGGATTTACCTTGGCAGGGTGCTCTGCCTGGAACTGAGGGGAATTCTGTATTTTACTTTCAGGTCTGCACATGCAGAGGAAATTATTTCATACATGTATTAACAGAGCAGTAGACTAAAGGATATTTTTTTGAGCCAGAGATATCCCAGAACTTTAAACATTACAATGAAATGTAACGGCATCACGCGGGGCACAATAAATTAGGTTAGTAAACTTCTATTCCTTTCTTTCTAAGGTGTTGATCTAAGAGCAGAAGTACAGAAGGAGGAAAGTAGAAGCTTGTAGATGAGTAGTGAGTGTTGGACAGTCAGTACTAAAGCAGTGTGATGTCTAAAGTACGTTCAGCATGTAACGTTGGCATGATGTGACATCCTTTTTCATTTTCAGGATATAAAATGAAGTGCTAATTCTATCAGACAGCCTTCTGCATAAGTAATGATACAAGCAGTTAGGGGAATAGATTATAATAGAAATAGAACTTTGCGCACAGTATAGATAAACACCGTGTCCAGAAGTGCGCCCTATTTACTCCATAGTGCTGTTTTATTTATTTTTTGTTTAAAGTATTGGGTAAAATATGACATGCATGCACAAAATCCAACAATAGGTTAGGTTTCAGGTATGCCTCATGTGTGTCAGCAGCTCATCATCAGTATACCCATAATTCAGTTCTGAAAGTTCTTATTCAGTTCTTATTTGTAAAGAATAAGGAACATATTATTTTGACCACAAGAAAAAGACGGAATCCGTTCTGACGTCTCTCCGGATTGTGAGCCGTAGATCCACATCAAAGCCTCATCGAAGTGACCAAAGCCACGCTGCCATTATCTGTTTACTCACTAATTTTCACTTCAGAAACAGAAACTTCAGATCGCACAGACAAACACAAATGGTGTACCGATCATATCAAAATCAGCTCTTTAGGTGATCAGGAGGACTTCATTGTAATATCTTTGCCAATTTGTGTGTAGTTGCTGATTGGATCATAAATGGGCGCAGCAACTTTAGTGGTGTAGTATAGGATATTGTGTGTAGTTGTTGTGTGTAGTTGCTGACTGGATCATAAATGACAGCAGCAACTTTAGTGGTGTAGTATAGGATACTGTGTGTAGTTGCTGACTGGATCATAAATGGGTGCAGCAACTTTAGTGGTGTAGTATAGGATGTTGTGTGTAGTTGCTGATTGGATTGCAAACAGCAGTAACTTAGATGAGAATTGGGGTGGGCCCACCATGAGATGTATAACTCTAGGTGTTAGGTGCAGGGTTTATTCCCTGTATTATGCTATTCTATTTGCCAATCATTTCCAGCTGTTGTAGGTCAGAGACTGCGTCTAAGCTCACACTGATGCAGGCGTTTGTAAAAGGGTGAACTGAATGTACAGATACGGTGCTCACTGTATCAACACCTCTTTTGAGATCCATATAGAGGAATGGGACAGCATTGTGCATCTCGCCCATCTAACCCAAAACTGTGCTGTGTAGATTCCCTATGGTATAAGATGCCTTAGTAGGTGGTAGGTAGGTGATGTGTGAAGAACTATACCACAGCACTGTTGAATCCTCAAGCCTGATTGGTCAGAAGTTGTTGATAACTTTTCTATAAAAGTGTCAGCTGTAATTCAAATGATAGAATGCTAGACTGCAAAAAAAAATATATAACCCTAACATATCTAAGGCTCACATTGATTTAATGGAATGTCCAATATGGGCATGGAGTAATGCTCTGGAAGTTTTCCTACATGGCACAGTCGTCAGGACAGAGAAGTGTGTGTTTGTGCAGTTTCTCTGAAAATGCTACGTTTTTAACTTCAAGCGAAAGAAAAACAAGGGAATGCTTAGGGAATGGCTGTTTATAGCTGCTATAATGCAACAGATCACAGATGTTATACACATATATAAATGGATATAAGCACCATTGGGGCTCTTAAATAATACATTGTAATTGTTGGCAATTCACTGTGGTATAAGAGGAATAAAACACGTCAGGATGCACTATTATTGCGTGAGGATACTCCACCCGTGGGGCGTTAACGTGATAACATTACTAACCGAGTGCACTTGTAACCTGCACACACTGAGTGATTTTCTGCTGCCTAATAACAACATGCAAGATTAAAATTGAGACTGACTGAGACTGACTGAGACTGATCTCGTGGGAAATTCTGAGAAATGTGAACAAGTATGGGCGATGCCCTTCAATCCGGTTCAGATGTTCCAAATGAAGTCATCAGAAACGGTGCTAACCTGGTCCATACCTCAAGCTTAACCTTTGGTAACATTTTACAGAAGTGGGGTTGTGTAAATCGTGACAGATTTGCAAGTGTGTGTGTTTGTGTGTGTCTGAGAGAGAAAGAGAGAGAAAGAGAGAGAGGAAGAGAGAGAGAGGTTATAAACACTTGTATAATTTGGGTTCCGTCCAAAACCGCACTAAATTGTTTGCTGGAAAAACTCCAACATCTCACACAGAGAGAGAGAGAGAGAGAGAGAGAGAGAGAGAGAGAGAGCAACCCCCCCACTGCTGAATTAACACTTCATATCAGTGCATCCTCACAGTAGATCATTTTAACACTTCGGGTTCCTGTAAACTGTTTAAACTCTAAGGTGCACAACATGAAGATTTTAGTATCTGTGCAAATGAGACACGAGACCACCAGCGAGTTCACACCGAGTCTGCTTCTCTAGTAATAATATTCTACAAACACTACCGTTATTTTTCTCCAAATCAAGAAGATTTAGCCAATTAGTCTAGGTGGTGGACTAAGAATAATCCAGAAAACCCCAGTGCTGAAACAAGTTCAAACGAGTTCACCCGGTTATTATAGGCTCCGGTTCAGTTAACACTAAACCAGCGTCGGTAGAACTAAACAGTGCGCTTCTGGGACATTGTAGGTCAGTTTAGGTCTTTATTTACCCCAGTTTTACCTGAAAGAACCAGTGGAAGGTCTCTCCGATGAGTGGCCAGCCCATGGAGCCGTCCGGCAGCGGGAGCGCGCACGTCCTGTCCCGGGCCGCGCTCCACCTGCGCTCCCAGAGCCGCCGCGACACCGCGAGCAGCAGCAGCGCCGGAACCACGGAGCGAAGAAGCGCGAGCAGCGCCGACACCAAGCCGCTTTCACCCCCAAACATCATCTCCAACCATAAGAACCGGGCTCAATAATAATAATAATAATAGTAGTAATAATAATAATAATAATAAATCAGGTCTTCCTGCAATTTCAGTCGAGTGAAAGAAACGGAAACGAAGCGTCCAGGCTCTTTACAGAAGGAGGATTCCTTTCATCAGACAGCTGTTAAAAAAAAAAAAGTGTGTTAGTTTTCAAAGAGAAAAAAACAATCATGCCTGGCACCTTCCGTCTGCTCCAAACGCGCAACACGAAACTGACAGGTATGCCAAATAGTTTTACAGGTTACATGCGCTGGCATGTCTTTCATCCGACTTTATAGAGTGGCCTGTGTACAGTCGGAGCAGGAGGACACCCAGCATGCTGGAGGAGATCTCCTGTCTGCGCGCTGTGCACATGCGTAATGCCACGCGCGTAACCCGGCCTGACGGTGTGATCTGTTTACTGAAATGTTTGTGTGTGTAGTAAAGTAAACAGCGTCACAGGGCAGACTGCAGCAGGCTGCATTATTCACCATCCAGATAAACCAGTGCAGCTCTCAGCGAACCTTATTCTCATTTCTTTGACAATAAATAACTTTAATTATTAACAAAACAAATCACGGCTACCTGAAATGCTGATGCTGTTGCAAATATATATATAATATAATATAATATAAATATAATATTAAATATAATATATATATAACAGTCTGCAGGTTTGTTGTATATATACACTGTAGTCATTATAGGCTATAATCTAGAGCAGATTATATTACAGCGCTTTTACACTCGGGACCGAATTATGATTATAAGAATATCCATAAACAATGCTAAAACAAGTCTTCAGGTGTTTTACCTGGTTAGTTCACAATGTTCTGAAGAGGTTCCACATTAAACATTAAACACACTGCAGGTTCACCTCACAGAGCAGACCCCAGAGGCTTTAGTCGCAGTTTTATTCCGCAAATCGGATTCATGATCCGCATCTGAGATTGATTTCTTATTTAAATGCAGAACTAAATTTAACTTAAACAGTTAAAACAGAACTAATTCACATATACAGAGATTTAAAGGGTTAAATCACTTACCTAAATTTGTGCCATAAAATATTCCAGTAGCTTTTTATTTTGCAAAAAATAAAATAATAAAAGAATATTTTTTTGTAAAGGAAGCAGTGTGCGGGTTTTATCCTCCTGATGAAAGGTGTGCACTCTCCCGTCTTCTGCTAAATATCAACTGATGGAGGAAGGAAGGAGGGAAGGAAAGAGGGAAGGAAGGAAGGTTTCCTCCCAAACCCTGAAGAGCTCATTGATAAATCAGCGGGGATGGGAATAAGTTATAGAGCCGGAGAGAGAGAGAGAGAGAGAAAGAGAAAGAGAATATACAGGTAGCCAATCACAAGCGCTCTCTCTCTCTCACTCGCGAAATCGGCGCGATATAAATTTCCGGCTATTTTAAATAAATAAATGAATGAAAGATGGATAAATAAATAACTAAGTAAATAAATAAATAAAGACAACAACAACAACAATAATAAAAAATATTATTATTATTATTAATAATAATTAAATGAATAAATACATTTAAATAAACTTGTTGTAGGGTATTTTTATGCATTAAATGTATTATTTGCCTATTAATGGAATTGTGTGTGCCTTTGTTTAAGCAGAACCTGGAGGAAGCAGGAAGCTCTCCTCACTCTGGTGCTTTTCCCTGATCATTGTATTTCCCCCACAGGGAACTAGAGGGCTGATATGTTATAGTGGTCAAACCGCTAAAACTGAATCGGGAATCAATAAAAATAAATCAACAAAATATGCATAAAAAAACGAAACGTTAATAAAACGGCTGACTCTGCATCCTAATAAAGTCAGAATATATTTATAATAATAAAGTGTTTATATTTAATGTTCACTGCATGATATTATGAACTGAATATCTATATTATTATTATTATTATTCTAAAAAATAATATATTTTTTTTTAATTTCCACATTCCCCATCTGTCTTCGCTTATTAAACACCTTTAATTGTTGAGTTATTTGTTGATTATTTCTCTTATTAGCAAATTGTTCTAAATAACCTTTACACACTGCTCTACACACTGCTCTACACACTGCACACCAGAAAACACCCTGATAACTTCTCTCCTGTTTTAACCACGGGATGATTAACCCATAGACAGAACAGAGAACACAGAGGAATTAAGACTCTTACGGTTTTGAGTTTACACTCAAAATGAATTTGAAGGTCCTGGAGCTTGTTTGGTCCTTGGTGATGTCCGGCTAGTCAGATGTTTGCTAATACACAGGTCTATAAAATTATAGTGAAAGTATAAATTATAGAAGATAACGTATATAGAAATCCTACCTCAGGTTCACTGAAGTGGAAGGAGAAAATGGGGCAGGGGTGGCTCAGTGGTTAAGGTGTTGGGTTATTGAGTACAAGGTTGGGGGTTCAAGCCCCAGCACCTCCAGGCTGCCCCTGTTGGGCCCCTGAGCAAGGCCCTTAACCCTCAACTGCTCAGCTGTATAAATGAGATAAATGTAAGTCACTCTGGATAAGGGTGTCTGCCAAATGCCGTAAATGTAAAAATAATTCGGTGTAATCTTGTAACTGTGTTTAAGGGAATCCTGGCTCTTCTTCCAGTTCCCTCATTTTAATATTGGTATCATCTTTACGCAGATCTTTGCTTTATGAAGGCATAACCTCCAGTGATTATCAGCAATGTCACGTTATGATCTTGGGGATTAATTCACATTTTTTTCATGATGTTGAGAACTCCAGGAACATTAAGCTGAATCACTGACGATGAAAAACACATGTGTGCATTAGACCTCCGGCATCACACGACCTCCTGTACATACCTCAGTAACAGCCACCCATTCGCAAAAGCGGTACAACCACTAACCACACAGTGGGTTCATCCGACAGTACAGGAGCTGGCAAAGCCAACGCTACAAACACCACATCCATCTAACAACCTACAATTTACAGAAAGAGAAACAAGACAGCACGTTACACATCTCGTATCCTGCTAGAAACGCACCAGCCTGTGGATGAGGCTCCATAAAGCAGACACGTTTTCTAAATAGCGCTCTTATACAGATGTCTAGATATTTACAATAAAGTACCAGAAAAACTGGTATAGCAGTTAATCTGTTCTTTCTATGGTAGGTCCCCCACAGGATCTCTGAGGGAGCGTAACGTTGCACAGTCCTCACGCTGGTGTTTGTTGAAGCCCCAGTATTGAATCCTGATGTGACGTGAGGCAGTGTTGTACACCTATCACGTGAAACGATTCTCGCCAGCCGACGCTGCCCACGTTCACCCGGAGTCTTTTTACGGACACGCCGCTGTCGTAAGTTTGAGGTTTTCCCAGAATTCTTGTAGTCACGGTTACACCCTTGAAACATCATCAATCATGATAACTCGCCGTTCTCACAGCAGAAACAGCTCTAGAAGCTTCCATAGATGTTTAATGCTCTATATATGCGCTGCCGGACGCAACTGATGACACGCATAGGTGACGTTGCTGTAGATTTTGCATAGGCTGATGTACCAGTTTTTCTGGTACTTCAGTGTATATTACGCTTCTCTACAAGTTTTTAACACAACAGTCTAATCATCTTAGAACCTTTTTTGCTACGTCTTGTTAATGTTATCGGGTCCTAGCTGGTTCTGGCTGTGTTGATGGAAAAAACACCACCAAGTGGTTCTGAACGGACAGAACGGATTTCTGTGAATATTCTGTACAAGATTGGAATCAGATCACTGAAAGAGTTAGGCTTTCGGTTTTTTCAGTGTTATCTAGGATCAGCTTGGAAACACGGCCCCTGGGATGTGTGTGTGTGTGTGTGTGTGTGTGTGTGTGTGTGTGTGTGTGTGTGTGTGTGCTCTTTTTAAAGCACTTGTTCAGGAAAGAATAAGATGTCCGGAGTGTAAACAGAAGCTTAGGATGGCTAGTTTGAATCCTGGATTAGTGGTCTTGACTAATCCATTAGGATGACCTTTTGACCTCTTCTCTTCTCTTCTCTTCTCTTCTCTTCTCTTCTCTTCTCTTCTCTTTTTTACCCTGTGTTCCTCTTCTCCTCTTCACATCACCCTTCTCCTGACTTCTGCTATTGAAAACTATTGTACTGGTGAAGTGAGATCACTAAACTGGAAGAGAAAGGAAAAATGATTGAGAGAGAAAGAAAGAGAAAAGTCTGGAAAAAAAAGGAGAGAATTCAGAGAGGCATTCCCCGTCTGAGCTGCTCGGCAAATCCCGTTATTAATTTTAATAGCCAAGACTCAGGATACCAGAGGAAGCTCCCACCTTCGGGCTGCATGTGTGGGCACGCTACACCGCCACACACTTACAGAGACACACACACACACACACACACACACATATACACCGCAACACACTTACAGAGACACACACACACACATACACATATACACACACACACACATATACACACATACACTCACACACACACACACACACATATACACCGCCACACACTTACAGAGACACACACACACACACACATACACACATACACACACACGCACATATACATACACACACATACACATTCACACATACACACATTTACACACACACACACACATATACACACATACATACACACACACACACACATATACACACACACATACACACACACTCACATATACACACACACACACTTACACACACACACATACACATATACACACACATACACAAGAACACACACACACATACATACACACACACACACATATACACACACACACACACGTACACACACACATATATACACACACACACATATATAAACACACAAACACACACATTGACACACACATACACATTCACACACACACATACACACGCACACACACGCACATACACACACACACACACACACACATATACACACATATACACATACATACACACACACACACATACATACACGCACACATGCACGCACACACTGGCACACACACCCACTCTCTCACACACGCACACACACACACATACATACCCACACACACACACACACACACAAACAGACACACACACACACACACACACACACACACACACATATAAAAACATACAAACACACACAAACACACACACACACACAGA
>JAOVVG010000002.1:22875347-22881122 GCA_028566375.1 Leptodoras nelsoni
AAGACATTATACAAGGGTCAGTCAAAAATTATCCGCACTTTGGCGGTAGTATTTGTTTTAATCAACATTCATCATTTTTTAAGCAGAATCTCCCTGCTTTTCAATACACGTCCATCTGTCAACAACTTGTGAACCTTCTGAGTTTGGTTTCCACAGACTAGACCTAGAGAGCTACAGCAGAGCCGTTCGTTCGTTTCCTTATACAGAGTTCTGTATGCTGGTCTGTAGGTTCCTTACACTGTTGAGATCCATGCAGTGGAACCTTCCACCTCCCGTACCTGTGACCTTATGATTGTACACAGGTGAGGATTCTGTAGGTTGACTCATAAACAGAAGAACAGAGAGCTTCTTATACAAACTCCTGCTTGAGCTCCTGCTTCACCACCACCACCAGTGCTACCTGGGGCAAGGTTTCTGCCATCACCTGAAGGAAGGAAGGAAGGAAGCATCTCACTAATGTCCAGGACCATAGCCTTGGACGAACATCAGACGTCCAGTTATAATGGTGCCAAGAGAACATCATCATCATCAGCAGCAGAAATAACAGGGGTGGAGCTTCAACCATACCGGGGCACCATGGATGAATGGAGTCTATTCATCTCATCTTTCACCAATGACAAGTCCATTTTCTGTGTAGCTGTTCTACTGAATATACTGGGCCAAGTTTCCTAAAGGCATCAAGTTACGATCATCTGGTTAAGAGCTAGCAGAGAAAGAGAGAGAGAGAGAGATAGATAGAGAGAGGGTTCTACCGTTTATGGGTGATCTGTGTGGATGATTGTGCTTTGTGCTTTTGGGAAACTGCTGTCATTAGTAGAATTGTGCAGAATCAGTGTAAAATGTGAAAGCCATCATCACGTTTTATTGAAGAACAATAGCGGGCCTAAAACAGAACCATGTGGGATGCCACATTTCACTTTTATAGACTCTGAAACATCTCAGTTGATTCCAGAACAATGGAAATGATGCATCAGAAAAATACAGACCAGGCAATCTGTGTCCCAATCTGTGCTTAAGTCCAAGACCAAAGTTGAGTAGTACGTCATTATTTATTCATTATTCATCTGATTAACATAACACTGTGTTTTTGAGGAGAATGGACTAGTATGCGTGAAGACATACACCCCAAAACACATCTTCATTTAGTTTCTTCTGAGCTGTTCAGAGGTGGACTTGCTGTAGAACCCAACTGTGCTTCAGCTCTAGGTCACACACTGACAGGTGGACATTCTCCATAGAGAAGCAGAATTCATGGTTCCATCAGTTATGACAAGTCATCCAGGTCCTGCAGAAGCAAAGCATCCCTGGAACATCACACTACCACCACCATGTTTCACTGTTGATATGATGATCCAGATGTAACAGAACCAAGTCTTCCAAAAAGTTCCATCTTTGACTCATCAGTCTACAGAATATTATCCCAATAAGTCTTTGTTGGTCATCTAGATGTTTCTGGCAGATGTGAGACGAGCCTGTGTGTTCTGTTTGGTCAGCAGTGTTTTGAGCCTTGTAGTTCTCCCATGGAGCCGTTTCTACCCCATGCTTTACTTAGTGTGGAATCATGAACAGTGACTGTAACTGAGGTGAGTGAGGCTAAAGGTGTTTAGATGTTCCTCTGGGTTCTTCTGTGACCTCCTGGATGAGTTAATGATGGATGGTGATATTTTGGGAAGGTTCTCTACTGTATTAGTGGATAACGGCTCTCATTGTGACTGGTAGAGTTCAGTGACTTTGTTTCACATCAGTATTGGAATCTCGTCAGAACTTGGCACCATGTGCTGCTGTGTGAGACCTTCTGTCCTGCTTCACACTGGTTCTATTTAAGTGATGTACTGTACACTGTATACACGAATCATACTAATCTGTTCACCACCATTATATTTGATAATAATTAGACATCTGCTGTCTGTACATGAAGGGAGAACAGTAAGAAACCTGAAACATTTGTTCAACCTTTGTGGAACACCATGTCCATTTTAAGACTTTTAAGCCTTTAACACTAACAAACTAAGATCTAAACCAGATAAGAACTTGTCTCTTTTCTGTATAACCCGCCTGTGGACGTTATACCCATGTAGTTATATGTGTTATACAGTGTACAGCACTCTGCACAAATCCTGCACCTTGTTGACTTCCGGTCTCCATCCCGCTGGATGAATTTAAGGAATTGCAAATATTTAGGTAGCCACACATATGCCTGATTCAAAGTACAGTTATTTCTTTTGCCATAAAATGTATTTGTATATCATTATTACGGTATGTCTCGTTACTACTTTTAATGTCAGTATTTGTTTTCGTTGTTAAATATATTTAAAAAGTAGCGTCAACATTATTAATATTTCAGATTGTATCGTTTAATAAAACAATATGAACTTTAAATTTGTATTATAAGTTCTAATAATTGTAAATGTTGTTTATAGAACTATAGGTTTAGTTTAGATATGGGTTTGAAAATGAATTTGAGTCAGGCGATTGCTATGGGCAGACTGGAGAGGTCCTTGCGAAGACGTGCAGCAGGAGGAGGAGGAGGGGGAGGAGCTGTGCGGAAGTGAGACAGACAGAGAGAGGTGGAGCGCTTTGCGCATGCGCAGAACGCACTGACGGACATGTTGAGTTCGGTAGCGAGCAGCGGAGGTGTTGTGTAGCGTTTCGGTGCGCGTCTCCGCCCGCGGTCTTTGCACCGCCAGCCCGGTGGGTTTGAGCCACATAACCGGCGGAGGAAAGGAAAACAACGCCAAACAAAGCCATGAACTCGGGGTTGGACCTGTCGCGCCGGAACCCGCAGGAGGATTTCGAGCTAATCCAAAGGATCGGTAGCGGAACCTACGGCGATGTGTACAAGGTGACAACAACAACAACAACAACAACAACAACAATCACAGCCGCCCTGCATCAGATCCCTGCATCACAGCTCAGCTCCACGGGGTCCTACCGGAAGTGGATTTAAAAACAAGCCCCAGTTTGCGTGCTGACATCAGCTGCAGCTGTCACCGTGCTGTGCTGCTTGTTTACACTTGTGCAGGCGTAGTAAACAACAACAACAACAGGATGTGTGTTTGTATGGCGCCCTGGACGCGTCCCAAATCAAATGCCACCCTACCTAGTGCACTGTCTGTATCCCCTTCTTTAGAAGACTGCTTATTAGTATTAGTATTATTATTATAGGAAGTTGTAGCAGCTGTAGCCCACCTGGCTCCCTACTGGACATGTAGTGCACTACAGCAGGTATTTTATTATAGGGAGCCACTTACTCTAGTGCACTAGGTCCTTACAGGGTTGTTATATACTATGCAGTGCACTATATTTGTATTTATAGACTGTATTTGACCCCTAGGGCACTAAGTAGGGTGTTATTTGTATACTCAAGAGTATTAATTATATAGATATAATAATAGTCTGTTGGTAATGATGTGTTTGTGATACTCGTAGTGCACTAGTTTGGATGTAAGGAGCCACTGGAGGCTTTATAGACTAGGGATGGAGTTTTAGTGCACTAGGTAGGGTGTTATTCTGTCACTGTGTCACTCATCGACTCTGAGACGTGGCTGAATACTAAACGACGGCTTGCTTAAACACTCGGATAGGGCGCTGGATTCAGGATAGGGCCCAGGATGTGATTTCTGTGTATTTATGGGAGTGTGTGATGTTGTTATGATGGTACAATATGTAGGTGTGTGTGTGTGTGTGTGTGTGTGTGTGTGTGTGTGTGTGTGTTTGGGGCTCGTGGAGTAAAGATGAGTGGATTGAGGACACTTGAGTGCTAACTGTGTGTGTGTGTGTGTGTGTGAGATGGATGTGTTAGATTCTTGTGGGAACGTCGGGATAAAGACGTGCGATGTAATCAAGCGGAGATCTCGTAGGGAAGAAAATGTGTGTCTGACTTCCTCTGTGGGTGGGAAATGCCTCAGCCTGGGGATGCTAGAGAGAGAGAGAGAGAGTGTGTGTGTGTGTGTGTGAATACACAACCCTACAGACGTGCACAAAGTTGGAGCTCTGTCCATCCTGTTTGCTCCTAATTGTTCCCGTTTCCTCATTTTTGTGGCCTGTGTGTGAGAGTGTGTGTGTGAGAGAGAGTGTGTGTGTGTGTGTGTGTGTGTGAGTGTGTGTGTGAGTTCACTTTGCCAACCGTAACATGGACTCTGCTCTTTTAGCAAATGTGAAATGCCAGAGCTTTGGCTGGCGAGCCTCCTAACAGTGTCCTCGCTGTGGCGTCGCCTCCGGTGGCCTTAAACTGTTCTCCGAAAAATAACACTTTTAATAAAGTTTTAAATTCCAATCAGACTTAAAAACTTCTCCGGAGCGTCTATAATCGATAAATTCTCAACGGAGATACATAACCAGGTCATGAGCGTGGGCTTTAACATTCACACAGACTTGTATTACTTTGCTGAATTCTGATTGGCCGTCGGTTGCCATGTCGACGAGCGAGCCGATTGAAACTTCAGGGAACGTGAGTGGATTTTACCACGTGTATGCGTACCAAATTTCACATCTCCAGCTGGAGCGGTTCTTGAGATATTGAAACGTACGCTCTCTGGCGTGTCTCAGCGCCCCCTATGGGCGGAACGTCATAAAGATTGGTGTGCGTCTGGAGAACGCTGCAGTGATGCGGGGCGTGGAATTTCAGGAAGTTTGATGCCTAACGTCCTGGGATAACTGATGGGCGTGTCTGCATGACGTACACGTGGAGATCGTAGTAATATTCCATACACATCTTATTAGTAGTAGTAGTAGTAGTAGTAGTAGTCACGTGACCATACCATGTCTGACATGTTCTAGAAGGACACGTCGTTCTACACTGCGCGTTCGGTGCCTGGTTTTGGTTGACGGACAATAGAAAAGAGCGAGAACTTCCTGAAGAGTCTTCACACCGAAGAACTTCTTTCCCCACAGGAAGCAGCTCCACGTCAGTTCAGACAGGAAACGTGACCTGAGGTTGTTTCTGCTGCTCGTTTACAGGAGGAGTAATCCAACCTGGCTTTTCCCAACGTGTGAACCTGCAGGTGGTGGTTGGGATTCAGTTTGATTGTGATTCAGAGGGTTACAGTTTGATTGGATTCCAGTTCAGGGGCTGTGATTCTGATTCATTCGATCTGATTTCTCCTTTAAGGGGGTTGTAATTTTATTCCAGTTCACAGGGTTGCCAATGCCTCTCTGTTATTGAGCTTTTGTGTCGTGGTACAGTATTGGTGTTTGGTCACGTCTGTGAAGAAGCAACAGGATGGATATTGTACCTCAGGGTGGGATATTGTTCCTCGGGATGGGATGTTGTACCTCAGGATGGGATATTGTACAGTGGGATGGGATATTGTTCCTCAGGGTGGGATATTGTTCCTCAGGGTGGGATATTGTTCCTCGGGATGGGATGTTGTACCTCGGGATGGGATATTGTACCTCGGGATGGGATATTGTACCTCAGGATGGGATATTGTACAGTGGGATGGGATATTGTTCCTCAGGATGGGATATTGTTCCTCAGGGTGGGATATTGTTCCTCAGGATGGGATGTTGTACAGTGAGATGGGATATTGTACAGTGAGATGGGATATTGTACAGTAGGATGGGATATTGTTCCTCAGGATGGGATGTTGTACAGTAGGATGGGATATTGTTCCTCAGGATGGGATATTGTATTATGGGATGGGATATTGTACAGTGGGGTGGGATATTGTACAGTGGGATGGGATATTGTTCCTCAGGATGGGATATTGTATTATGGGATGGGATATTGTACAGTGGGGTGGGATATTGTATTATGGGATGGGATATTGTACA
>JAOVVG010000002.1:23214950-23228488 GCA_028566375.1 Leptodoras nelsoni
TTGCTTGGCTGCACACTCATGGTTAACCATGGTGGCTGCTGACATGAGTTGCTAGCCCATGACAGCACCGTTAGGGTTTATACCCACTTGTCAGCTGTCTTTCCTAGCCGTCACAGGGTCTTTTCCCTGTTGTCAGCTGCCCTCTTCACAGCAGTCACTAGCTTAGCTAGATATCAATAACCTACTTCCATCGTAGTACATGGCTTAACTATAACATTACTTCTAGTAATAATCTGCCCTTTGCATTGGTGCTGAAGATGTAAGCTTTGTGGAGTTCGGTGTCATCATCCTTAACTTCTACCATCTTCTGCTCTCTGTCATGCAATTCCCTTTGCCACAGAATGAAAGTCCACCTGTTTGGAGTGGCAGTATCTCCTAGCTGCCCTAACTTTGGCCTGAAACATCTGGCAGCAAAAGGGCAGGGTCAATACAGCAAGGACACCATACACTTCATTCAGAGAATTCAAGGGAACTTTGTCTCCAATAACAAGAATGTGATGGCATCAATCCCGAAAAAGGAATGTGCAACTGTCAAAGATCAAGACATGACCTTGAGCTTAGCTCATATGGATAGAGCACTTGGCATCGAGTGGTGCATCACCTCTGATTCATTCAAGTTCAGAGTGCAAGTGACAACCAATCCACTCACAAGAAGAGGCGTGCTCTCCACAGTTGCTCCAAATTCTCCATCAAATGTGCAGAGAAAAAATTGGCTGGGACAATGAATTTCCAAAGAGTTTGAGACCTCAATGGGAGTCCTGGATTAGAGAACTTCCCAAGCTGTCTAATATGGAAATAAAAAAATGCTACTTACCCTCAACCTTTCACAACATCAAGCGTTATGAGGTTCACCATTTTTCTGATGCAAGCATCTCTGGATACAGTCAACGTACTTACCTGCGAGTTGATACTGAGTCCGACGAAGTCCATTGCTCTCTTGTGATGGGAAAATCAAGAGTCACACCAACCAAAGTGACAACAATACCAAGACTGGAGCTCACCACAGCAGCAGTTGCAGTTCGAACCAGTGACATGCTCTGCAATGAATTAGACATTCAAGATTTGCGTGAATAATTTTGGACGGATGCCACAGTTGTTCTCAGCTACATAAATAATGATGCCAGAAGGTTTCAAGTGTTCTTAGCGAACCGAATACAGAGAATCAAGACAAGCATGAAGGCTGAACAATGGGCCTATGTTACATCTGAGGAAAATCCGGCAGATTACGCCTCTCGAGGATTAACCGGAAAACAACTTAAGACCTCCAGTTGGTTCATTGGACCAAAAAATAAAAATAAAACATCTGTAGTAATGTCTAGACATTTAATCAGTTATGTTAGGAATGTAGTAACTGGTATAGATTGTACTAGATTTTAATCTGTCATGTTCAGGAATTTAATAACTAACGTTATTCTTTTATTGTTGTCACGACAGCGGCCACTAGTGGCCGCCATCTGATGCTTTCGGCAAGCTTACGCCGTGCAGACGTCGTCTAATTTCCGGTCCCACTTGGCCAGATCACCTCCACCTGTGCCTAGTTTGGGAGGTGAGCTCGCATTGGCTCGCCCTCCTTATTTAGGCGCCTTCCAGCCGAGATTTGGGGTGGGTCAACGCTAAGGCACGTCTTGAGGGGGCAAGACGACGACGACCCTGCCAAAGCCAAGCCAAGTCTCGACGCTCGCGCTAATGAGGTAGACGACGCAATTCCTCCCAAAGCTGAGCCCTATGTTCCTGGTCGGGTCTACATCTGTGAGGGAGAAGTCCACTCTGCCGACGTCAATCCTTACGACTTCCTAGTCCCTAGTAAATTTCAGTAAATTTCTCATGCTTCAACTAGAGAGAAATGCTGTCAACATGAGTGTTATTCATAAGCTTTGGGAGCTCAGCAGCTCAGAGCTTGCGCTGGAGCAAAAACAGAAGCTGTGTGAATTATTATGCCAATTTAGGGATATTTTGGCAGTGTCCGAGGAGGACTGTAAGTGCACTAATCTTGTCCAGCACAACACTGTAAAATTAGCAAGAACCTCTGCAGCACACTGTTGCTGGCATTCCCTTGGCCCTGGGATTTGTTCATTGTGGACACAGATGTGAGTGATTGGGGCATTGGAGCAGTGTTTTCTCAAGACGGAACAGAGAAGGTAATTGCTTTCTACAGCCATTGCCTTAGCAAGCCAGAGTGCAACTATTGTATTACAAGCAGAGAATTGTCAGCCATGATGGCAGCGCTGTGGCACTTCCGGCCATATCTGTATGGGGTCCCATTTCAGCTTTGCACTGACCTCATTTCACATATGCAGCTCATGCACTTCATATGTGTGGTGAGGTGGATCCAGTTCCAATTTACGATCCAGCACCACCATGGCAGGCTCCATAGCAATGCCAATGTGCTTTCACACCATCCTCAGCACGGCTTAATGAGCTAATCAACATGGCCGCCAACAGATGCATCCAATTTACAAGGCCCTTTTGGAAGACTGCAAGCAAGGACTACTTCTCCTGCAGGGCCTTTCAGGCATTTTGGCCACTTTGGACTGGCTTGAGAGCACTAACATGAAATGTGGGATAGATATTGCTGTGATGTGGCATCTGGATCCTGTAAGACACATCATAAATTTTTTTTATGATCAGGAATGGGCCAAGGTACCTGGGGCTTAGGTTGGTGATGCTCGTGGGAGGCTGGAAGGCTCTGGTCGAGACCCATACTCAGTCTCCTGGCTTGTAGTCGGGCATGTGGCCTTGCTTCGTATCCACCCCTCTCTTCATCTGAGTGACAGGCTTGGACAGCTGTTGGTGAACCTGCGGCCAGACCCTGTCACTCCTTTTGAACCACGTGTCGACGGTGGGGCTCTCTGTGGGTGAAGCGTTCCATGGGTAAAGCAATGATTGATGGCCCAAGATGACCTCAAATGAAGTGAGACTGGTGGAGGTGTGCTGCAGAGAATTCTGGGCGTACTCGGCCCAGGGGAGATAGCGGATCCATTCCTGTGGCTGGTGCTAACAATAGAGCCAAAGAAACTTGGTTAGCTCTTGGTTGACTTGTTCAGCTTGACCATTTGCTTGAGGGTGGAAGCCTGAGCTTAAACTCACCAAGATGCCCAGCTTCACCATAAATGACATCCATACCCTAGAGATGAACTGGGGCCCTCGATCGCTGACCAGGCTGTAAAACTGAAAGACTTGCTGAAAGAGAGTCCATCACTGTGGGCAGACCTCGAAGAGGGACAAAGCTCACCCCTTTAGAAAAGCAGTCCACTATCACCAATATAGCTATCTGGCCCTGTGACTGTGGTAAATCAGTGTCAATGTAAATCAAGTATATGAATATATGAGACCACGGCCTTTCTGGGATGGGTAGTGGGTGGAGTTTACCTGCTGGCAATGTGCATGATACCTTGGCCTGGGCACAGGGGGAACAGGAGGAAATTAAGCCATGTACCTCCTATGTCATCCTGGGCCACCAATACTTAGAGCAAAGCAATTCTGTGAAACGTCTGATTCCGGGTTGTCCTGCGCCTGGCGTGACATGGGCCCAAGTGATGAGAGAGCTGTGTAATGAGGAGGGCACAAAGAGCTTACCTGGGGGACACTGGACATTCCCCCTGGTGGGCTGGAGATCCTGTATCTTCTCATCCAGCTCCCAATTGATGGTATGCAGGAACTTTGACTCCAGGATAATGGGCTAGGGTTCTGTGGTGTCATTGTCAGGTTCATGTGTCCTAGACAGGTCATCTGCCTTCCTGACCTTGGAGCCTGTAAGCGAGTACAAAGTCGAAATGAGAGAAGAAGATCACCTACCTGGCCTGACATGAGTTAAGGCGCTTGGCTGCTCTGAGATTCATTCAAGATTCTTATGGTCTGTGTAGACTATGACTGGATGCTTGGCCCCTTCCAACCAGTGCCTCCATTAATCCCGAGCGAGCTTAATAGCAAGCAACTCCCGGTCTCCTATGTCATAGTTTTGTTCAGCTGAGGAGAGCTTTCTGGAAAAGTAAGCTACGGGATGTAGCTTGTCCGGCTGGCCCTGCCTCTGTGAGCTCTACTCCCTGACTAGAAGCATCAATCTCCACAGTAAATGGCAGGTTGGGTCTGGTTGCTTCAAGATGGGCGCCGTTTTGAGGTGCTGCAAGGCCTGATTGGCACCTGGGTTCCATCTCAGAACCTTGGAGGCTCCCTTGAGCAGGTCTGTGAGTGGGGCTGCCAGAACATGAAAGTTTCTGATGAAACGGCGGTAGAAATTCACAAAGCCTAGAAACCGTCGTGTGGGGCTTTCACTGGGCAATGGCCTCCACCTTCTGGCAGTTCATAGACACTCCTTCCAGACCAGTGTTATAGCCCAGGAACTCCACCCAGGGCTGGTGAAACTGGCATTTCTCCTGCTTAACGTACAGTCCATTTCTCAGAAGTCAACGGAGGACCTCCTGGACCTACAGGACATGGACGTGAGATTGGGATAAAAGACCAGAATATCATCAATTTACACTATGACACATGTACCTAGTAAGTCTCCTAACTAAGTCTACCTAGTAAAAAAAAATACTTTGTTAACCAAGTTCTGGAACATGCTTGGGGAGGATGCTAAGCCATATGGCAAAAATAAATACACATAGTCTTCCACTTATCCCCATCTCAGATACGGATGAGGTTGTAAGTGCTCCTAAGGTCCAACTTGGTAAAGACCTTGACCCCCTAAGCTGCTCCAGGGTTGAGGGGACAAGTGGAAGAGGATACGGGTATCTTACTGTGACTTTGTTGTGCCCCCAAAAATCAATACATGGCCTGAGGCAAAGAAGGATCCTGCTATGGCAGGTGATGAGGAATGTCGAATGCGTCCCTGTTTGAGGGCCTCCTTAATGTAGTTCTCCATCGCACGTTGTTCTGGGAGAGACAGGGCATAAATCTTATTGCGTGGAAGGGTACATCCTGGCAGGAGGTTGATGGTGCAGTTATAGGGACAGTGTGGAGGTAGGCCCTCAGCCCAATGCTTTACTGAGCACCTCTCTGAGGTCATGGTAATCTGAAGGCACATGGACCTTGGCACCTGAGTCTGGGCTCTCCACCTGGGTAGTCTGAACAGGGCAGAAATCAAGGTTGAGAGATCAGGAGAAGCAAAATGGGCACCAGCTCAGAATCTCCCCTTCTCTCTATGATATGGATGGATCGTGGACGCAGAGCTAGTCGATGCCTAGAATAACTGCAAGAGGGAGATTTCCTCCTCGTGGAACATGCCGACCTTCAGCTTGATTGGGGCTGTGTGATTTCTGAGGGCTGTAACAAAATGTGAGAGGTTTGGGCAGATTGTCCAAATGGGCAGTGAGCTCTGTAGTCTCTAGGGTTATAGTGCTAAGTTGCCGGGTTGCCTCCCAGTGGCGAATGGTGGCACAGACCTACTCCAGCTGCTGTGTGCTGTGCAACAGCATCTGTTGTAGTTTTCATGTATCTGTTGACTCCATGGTGACAGATGAACCTGTAATGATCCCAGCATTATGGTCCCTTGCCAGCTGTTGAACAGTTAGTTGGCATTATTGTAGGTCCCATGTATTCCTGGGAGCAGGCTCAATAACAACCACAGTGCAGCGCTCTTCCTGCCACACACAGTGTCTTCACTCCTCGGTCTTACACGGCCATCAGGAGATCGCGTCAGCATTACCGTGGGGCAGATTGTGAACCGAAACTCTTGGAGCATGTTGAGCCACCTTACTACTTGGCTCTCTGGCTCTTTAAACAGCTTGAGCTGCAAGTGAAGCATGAACTGTGCAAAGTGCCACAGTGTAGCCACTACAGCTAGCAATTCTCTGTGTCACACAGTAATTTCTCTCTGGCTGGTTAAGATGGCAGCTGTAGAAATCAATTACCTTTTCTTCCTTGTCTTGAACTTCTGAAAGCACTGCTGCAAAGCAGTCACAGCCCAGTCACTCGGATCAGTGTCCACTACGAATTTGTCCCCCAGCTGAGGGAACAACAACACCAGTCTGCTGCAGAGGCTCTCGCAGATGGTGAAAGTATGCTCAGTGGGTTTGTCCCAGAGAAACCTCACCTTTCTCCATAAGTTGTTGCTGCAGGGAAGCTACATGCATGAAGCCATACAAGAACCAGTGATATTAGGATCATCACGAGGCGTAGGCCAGCAAGTATGCTCTGAGTTTCTCTGGGTTATTCTCAACTCCAGCATCGCTAATAACATGACCCAGAAAGACCACTTTCTGTAACAGCTTACACTTCCCTGGGTGCAAACATTAGCTTGCTGACCTGATAGCCTGAAAGACTTGCTCTGCACTGGACAACGCATGTTTGAATCTGAGCATGTGAACTAGCACATCAGTCGCTGTTTCTTTTATTGATGCTGCCCACTATTACCATAAAATTAAATTAAATTAATCCCACCTCAGGATGAGGGAGCATAGATGGTTTGTAAAGTGTCTACACTGTTGTATACTATTGATGTACATTGCCATGTTGTAGCTTTTTACATCTCAGTGTCCTTCAGAGGCTTTCTGAAGTAAGTGGTAAACTGAGCTGCTATTTGTTTTCTTTCCAACATGTTGACTTATGCAAACTGCCATGTCCTCCTGTTTTCCAAAAAAATTTACTTAAGTCAAATGAGTTTGAAGCTGGTGTATGTCCAAAATAAGGAAAAAACTGATGTATATGAGGGCCTCTCAAATTTTCATCTCCACACATATCTTATTATTATACTGTGGTGACAGAGTAGAGGAGTTGTGAGAGAAAGACATTTTCCACCCTTTTTGCTATTTTTAAAATCTGTATTTATTTATGTACCAGGTAACATGGAGAGAATCCACTTCAGCTCTGTACAGACTCTCTACTGGTGTCCCACAAGGTTCAATACTCAATCCTCTCCTATTCTCTCTAAAGCTTAGAAGCTCTAAGCGGCATGGAAATGGGATGCAGTCTGCGCACACCTCTCATGAAACAGAAAACTAATGGGTGTTTGCCCATGGTGGCATTGTCAAAACCCGTGTTACATGCCAGAATAGCAGTCAAATAATGGCAAAGGCTTTGCCTTGATTTAACAGTCCTTGTAAAATACAAAGCAAGTCTGAGCATGAAAGGGAAGAAAGCTCATACCCGGACTCAAACACATGCTACTTAGAGTCAAAAATAGACTGTGTGGATATAGCAATGGATAGTGGTTACCACTTCAGAGGGTCCATACCATTCAAATTCATCCTCTCACAGGTTAGACCCACAGATCCAGACATTCAGTGTTAAATCCTTCCCTGGGCTTGAGATCTCTGTGTAATGTGATGACCAACAGGAACTGAATAATCTCTGCCAACCAAGATTTCCCCAGCCAGTGCAGGACAAAAAGGAGGAGAGATAGGTCTTGTTCTTTTCTTCTGACTAGAGTGGCTGGTAAGAGACTCAGAGCTGGAAACACATATAGTGAATTTGCTTCTAGAGACATGTCTTCTTCAGCAATACTAAGGGATGACTGTGCATTTGCATGTGTGGTAGCCAGATGCCATTCATCATGCTGCCCTCGAAAATCATGTCCCAACCAGTGGGTGAGGTATCTATCACCCCCACCATGCTCAAATCTACCACACACAGAGGAGTGCCAATTTTGAGAACCAATGAACTTCTGCACATCTCAGAGTCGCTAATCACTCTGCTGACACCATGAGGTGACTGAGGAAATTAGGATGCACTGGGACTAAAGCTGCTTTCTCTGTCCTACTCAAATTGCCTACTTGTGCAAGAGAGAGAGGACTTCTGTCTCTAGCATGTGTACTGGCTCCCCAATGGCTTTAATTGCCATGACTATAATTCCCCTGAATACAGGCAGCTGGAGTGAGCTGGGTAGGGGGAGCTCTTGCTCATGTCCAGAAGGGAGGTGCTTCCTTCTGCTGAGCCAAATAAAAATGATGGGTTTATTAAAGGGTGTATGTGCAGCTGAAAAGCCACAATAAGTAATACATCCATACTAATGCACTAGATCTCACATATCACATTCATATACACTGGGCATACACATGCAGATGTAAACAGGAAACCACTGGCCTTGCTGGATATGTGGCAGATAGCTCAAATAATAGCTGTGAATGTAGGTAGTTATAGCATTATGAATGACGACTTGATCAATCCATTCCATTACAGTAATTCAATTCAATTTTATTTCTAAAGCGCTTCTAACAAAGGACATTGCCTCAAAGCTGCCTTACAAAGACAAGAAATCAGGACATGGCCAACAGCTATCCCTAATGAGCAAGCCGATGGTGACGGCAGCAAGGAAAAACTCCCTCAGATGATAAGAGGAAGAAACCTTGAGTGGAACCAGACTCAAGAGGGAACCCATCCTCCAGATGACTAGGTATGCTTTCCACCAATCTTTAAAAGAAAATGTACATTTTGTGCAGAGTGCAAGCAGGGACTCTGGCAATTCTAGCTAGGACAGCATAACTAAAAGGGAGAGCCATAAGGTAACGCAGACATGAGGGAGCCCTGGGACATGAATTGCCAGCCACTCCACCGTCCACAAACCTGAATGATCCTGTGAGAGTGGGGGCGACAGCTTCCAAACATCCCAGTTTACCAGAAAACACTACGAACGTCTACGAACCCTCCAGATCTGCACCTTTACCTAAGAGAAGAGCTAATGACAAAAGGCTCGACTAAACAAATAAGTTTTCAGCCTAGACTTAAACACTAAGACTGTGTCTCAGTCCTGAACAATAATTGGAAGGCTGTTCCATAATTGTGGGGCTTTGTAAGGGAAAGATCTGCCCTCTGCTGTAGTTTTCAATATTCAAGGTATCAATAAAGTCTGCACCTTTTGATCAAAGTAGGCACGGAGAATCATAACATACTAAAAGTTCTCTCAGGTACTGCGGTGCGAGACCATTTAGTGCCTTATGGGTTAATAGAAGTATTTTATAACCAATGTGAAATTTGACTGGAAGCCAGTGCAGAGTGGTCCATTGATATGCTTAAACACAGCACTCTGTGAACAGCCAGCCTCGCTAGCTATGAACTTTTGTGGCTTACCCATGGTGTGAATTTAAATTGTGGGCCCTGAATCTATAATCTATGACAGTATAACTTGGTTATTCCAGTATAACTTTTGGAATGTAATTATGGAAACTTATTTTTTGGAATGGGCAATATTTTTAACTTATAGGTTGTTTTTTCTTTATAATAAATGTATCCTTTTTAAAAAAAAATTGATCTATGCATGGTTTGCTCTCTTTTGTCACTTCTTCTGAGTCAAGTTGTGACAATCAGGGAGTCTGGGTATACTTCCTGGTGTTTTTGACCAGATATACACACCACCAGCTATAACATTAAAACATCCTAGTACTGTGTAGGGCCCCCTTGTGCCACTAAAACAGTTCTGACCCATCAAGGTATGGATTCCAGAAGACCTCTGAAGATATGTTGTGGTATCTGGCACCAAGATGTTAGCAGCAGATCATTTAACTTAGTTAAGGTGTGGGTTTGGGTCTAGATGGATTGTTTTTTTGTTTGGGATCAGTGTACTGTTGGGACCCCCAGTTGTGCCCAGGTTTCAACCTTCTAGCTGATACTTTTAGGTTATGCTGAAGAATTCTGAGGTAGTCTTCCTTCTGCATTTTTCCATCAAGGTACAAGTTCAATTAGCAGCAAAAGCACGATGCTACCACCACCATGCTTAACAGTTGGTTTGTTTAGTTAGGGTTGAAGGCTTTACCTTTAGTCCTCCAAACCTCTGTCATTGTGGCCAGACACCTGAAGGTCTCGATTTTTTAGGTAGAGCTACTTTTTTGGATGCAAGCCTCTCAGTCCATAGTGAAATCTTGCCTGTGCCTTGTTAGTTCTTGGGTTATATTTCCTCCAAGCTGAGGCGAACCGTGACAGTCTACTTCCAGACCTTGGTAAAGTGGCTACACCTCCCAGTAACTTGTACTTGCAGTTGTTTGAACTTGGACTCTGCAGTTGTTTAAAATAGCACCAATGAACATTTTTGACTTGTGTACATCTACAATTATCTTTCTCAGATCTGCACTGAGCTTCTTGGACTTAAAAGTCAGGTCTGTGTCAGGAAACCAACAAATTTAAATGAACTCAACCATGTATATGCTGTATGAAGGCTCCCCAGACAAAAAACTTGTCACCTTGCATGTTTAAAATGGCAGTAAATTCAGACAGATGGGGTTCCCTGAGGAAGAGTCATAGATCAAGAAGAGGTGATACAGAGCAATGAATGTCTCATTAAATGTGTGGAAAATGGGTTACAAAGCAGATGTCAATTATTTGAAAAAAAGAAGTGATTGCATTTGGGCATGGCAAAGGCTGTAGTGTGGAGGAAGATCTGAATTTGCAGGTGTTTCAAAGCGTGTGGTCATCCAGGTCTTCCAGCGGTGGCAAAAATCCCAGTCTAGCAATTCTCATCAGAACTGAGGACAAAAGATTTAACTGACTTACAGGAACCACTGGTGTGTTTCAGGGCTTGTGAATAAAATCTGCTTCGCTGCCAGGCAAGAATTGCTTTTAGAAATCAACGCAGGTCTTTCACAACCAATTTCTGAAAGGACACTCCACAGGGAACTACATACCATGAATATCTGGAGTAGAGTGGCATGCAAGAGGCCATTGCTCACATCTGCTCAAGTTACTATGGCTGAAGAGACACAAAAAAGGACTTTTCATGACTGGAAACGTGTTATCTGGTCAGATTAATCATTTCTGTCTGTAGGTGAATATTGCTAGCTGTTGTGTTCTTTGTAGACCTCAGGAAACCTTCAACGAGGACTGTTTTGGCCTACAAAAACATTTACACCCATGTTTAGACTTCAGTAATTCGGATCCTGTGGTGTGGACCAAACAAGAAAATTGATACAATGCTACATTTTAATGCTGGTTTGGTTAGGGTTCACACTCAAATTTACAATCGAACCAAAATAAGTACTGCAAGCCAGTCATCACAACAATGCACTATGTACTTAATGGGGTAGTGTATACCTGGTGGTATTTTAGCCAACTGGAAGCACAGTAAGTGGTGGTAAAATGGATAAAGGAATCAAAAACGTTTTTGTTTTCAGTGCACTCTGTTCTCTCGTGGCACCTTAGTGGTGCATTTTGCAACATATCATCTTGTAACTTGTTGTGTTTGGTTCATTTAGATGCCTTTGGTTTGCGTTGTGTTTATACTTCAAACAAAAGGAAGCATTCAGACTTGCGCACTAACAGAGGTCGCAGCAGGGTTCATATTAATCAAAACACAGCTGATAGCAAGTCTGAACACACACTAAAGGAAGTAAATGAGGGTAAATCAAATTCCCTTTCTCATTTTCTAATGACTGACCCTGGTAAAAAAAAAACCTGAAGCAAATAACTTAAGCCAATTTTCATTATAAAAATTTATTAGATATTTACAAGTCCATCATACAAAAGAAGTGTTTAAACCCAAGACTTGGACCGAGATGAGTGATGTGACACTATTCCTGCTATTCCCACAACATCCACAAACACAGTCACTTCCAGACACACGCATACCGACACACCCAGTTCACGTTGGGCTTCATAACACACATGTTCCACACACACTGCACAGGTACAGGTGCTCAGACGTACTCCCCACAATCAGATATGATCACCTTCTGTTTGGGTTTGCCATCTTTACTTCCCTGAGCCTACAGAGAAAATGCACAAACAGACAATATCATAAAAAAAACATATAATGCTCCTAAAATAAATCTAAAATCCATTAAAATTCTTAAATACCAATTAAGCTGCAATTAATAATTGGAACATGAAGATCAGGCCAAAGGTAAGCAGGGAAAACCTCACACATACCTCCATAGCCCGTACCACGTCCATGCCCTCCAGCACCTCTCCAAACACCACATGTTTGCCATCCAGCCAGTCCGTTTTGTCACAGGTGATGAAGAACTGGGAGCCGTTTGTGTTCGACCCGGAGTTCGCCATTGAGAGCAGACCTACACACCCACACGTTCACATCATCATGTACTGTTCATTTAATAAAGAAGATGCAGTTCATTCCTCACATTGTATTTAGGCAATCAGGAAATAAGTCAACATTTACTTTCAGGTCTCCTTGCTATGAAGCATCTCCTTGCTTTCATACCATTCTTTGAATTAACAACTGAATGTCCGGGGTGTAACGATGCATTGTGCCACGATGCATCACGATTAAAAAATGTGACGATGTGCATCGTGGAGTTGGACATCACGTGTACTCTGTTTATATAGCCATCTCTTGTATGTAATAGCATTTTTTGAACAGCAGAGGGCTCCACCCTCACTAGCATGTCATGCGTCATGCTTCAAGACAAAAGAAAATGTGACGCAAACTTTGAAAGAGGCAGACAGTGTAGCGATAACCACAGATGGCTGGACTACAAGGGCTACCCAGAGCTATGTGACTATAATAGTACATGTGATCACCGGAGTTGAAAATGGCAAGGTTCTTACTCCAAACTCACACATCGGGCTAAACATATCCCAGGAAATTGGCTGTTTTGGAGTAGGAGTTTGAAAAAGCTAGTCTCAACATTGCTGTCGTTACGGACAATGCTTGAAATATGGAGGTAGTGGTGAATGAGGCTGGACTAGCACCACACAAAGCGTGTTGCCCACACTTAAAAGCTTGCTTCCCAAGCACGACTAAACCGTGTCACTTGGTTGTTGGGTTGTGTGAGACACAAGGTTCCATATAAGGAATATGGAAGTCAATTGATTGTATAATTGATGAGTTATGACGATTTTATACACAGATTATGGAGATGTGTGGGTGTGGCTAGATCTGAAATTGCAGCAAAAGCGCTAATTTGTCTGACTGGAATTTATCAATAAGAATTTAAAGACATTTTACTTTGGTCTGGCCATGAAATCACAGAACTTACAGAATTAGACTCGTCATAAAGATGAAGATCCTGACCTGGGCTGGTGTGTTTGAGCACAAAGTTCTCATCATCAAACTTGCGTCCGTAGATGGATTTGCCGCCGGTGCCGTTGTGGTTGGTGAAGTCTCCTCCCTGACACATGAACTGTGGGATGAGTCTGTGGAAGCTGCTGCCCTTGAAGCCGAAGCCTTTCTCGTGTGTACAGAGGCAACGGAAGTTCTCTAACACACAGAGGCACAACAGATTAATCAACACATTTTCAAAACGGTTATTTGCTTCTGGTTTACTCAGAAAATTAAACAGTGTCTTCTGGAAAATACTAATTTTGACAAAGTGCTGGAATATTTTATAATCAGACTCGTACCTGCAGTCATGGGCACCACGTCAGCTCTGAGTAACATGCGCAGTCTTCCTGCAGGCTTATTACCAATCTTGATGTCCATGTAGACTTGTGGGTTCACTCTGCCCTTCTTAGCCGGTGGCTCACCCTGCACACGCACGCACGCACACACGCACACACAACATCAGGATATAGAAATAATTAGGGGTGGGACTTTAATGCGTTAATTTCGATTAATTAATTACAGGGAAAATAACGAACAAAAAAAATGAACGCATTTTAACGCATTTAACGCATGAGACACTTTTGCAGCGTGGAATGTTTCTCAGTGCACG
>JAOVVG010000004.1:187333-197333 GCA_028566375.1 Leptodoras nelsoni
TGTTTGTGTTTGTTTGTGTGTGTTTGTGTGTGTGTGTGTGTGTTTGTGTGTGTGTGTGTGTGTGTGTGTGCATGCATATGGATGGACTGAAGGCAATTAGTGAGAGGACCGACAGGAAAATGGATGGAAGGGAAAAACAAGCAGAAAAAAAAGCTGGAGTGATGGAGAGAAAAGCGAGTGTCGGGTAAACAGAAGGAGGGAGAGATGAAAGTGTTTTCTTCGCTGACACACAGATAAGATGAGAAAAGAAGGAAAGACGGGATCTGAATCCCAAAATAGCTCGAACACAAACACAAAGACGAACACAAGTGCCGGTTACGAAGGCGTGAAGTCGCTGCTGCGCGTCATTCAGCTAGTGAAACGCCCGAATCAGTCGCACCCCTGAGTCATGAGACCTCGCTCCGTCCTGTCGAGGCCGGCGTGATCTACGCGAAGCAGCTTCTCGCGACGCTTATGAGTCATGATCCCGCCGCTAGCACATAGGGAAAGGTTAATCAAACAGGCGCAGGGCCACGGAGGCAGCGCTAAGGAGGCTCAGGTGTGGGCCGCACGCTGATATTTATCTCTGTGTCTCGACGGGGAAGAATCCGGAAAACCGTATGCCAGGCGGGTGGGAACACGGCAACCAGGGTGCGTCGACCCTCCTGCCGGAAGGATCTCATGCGCTCCTGACACCGGTAGTGATCCGGTAACAAATAATAGATTTCAGCTGAATTCTTAGAAAGTGTCCCAACTTTTCTGGTTGCTAGTCTAGAAACGAGCGTACTCCCGCAGTCCTCTCACGTCGGCTAATTCTTCTGACTTTGTTGTTTCTAACATCAACCGCTAAAAGCTTTCTGTGAAATGTAGCATGCTACGCGGCTAACATTCTTCTTATCGGCGTTAACCAGTCCGTGGGTTTGCTTCCGCGCTGCGCTGAGGCCGGATCTAATAGGAGAGGCTTTAAATATAATAAAGTTTCTCACCACTCTTCCACTCTTCCTCTCTTCCTCTATTCCTCGCTGCTGGTTTACAGCTTTTCTTTAGAGGATCACAGATTGCTCAGTCATTCAGACGTGTTTATCTCACACTCCAATGCTCCGGCAGCAGAATTCAAAAGCTAGCGGTGCTAAACTTTAATTACTCGGCTTCCTTATAATTAAGTCCTTGAAACGGAGACGCGGCGGTGCTCTACACCGCAGACGTATTCCTTTTTTTTTTTTTGAAAGAAAGAAAACCTCAGCCCGCTACTTTTCTTCCACAGGAGATCATTTCCTGGAAGACGGTAATGGTTAGCTAGCTGAATGAATAGCTCAGCCTAGCAGGTAGTTAAGTCATACGGCGCGCCCGGCCGCCGGTGCGGATGGAAAGGAAACCCGGTACTGTGATTTTAGGATAATCCTGCTGACTGAATCCCTCAGGCGTCCCAGGAATCAGTTTTTCAATATCTCTTGAGGTGAAAGTTCCGTTGCTAAATAAGAAACATGGAGCGTGAGCGTGAGCCGTCGGGTTTATTATTTTGTATCCTATTTTCATGAAGATATGTCCTTGTTATATCCACTGACGCAAGTCTAGGGTTTCTGTGGTACCATGATGTTATTCTTAACCACTGAGCCACACTGTCCCCATGTTTCGGTTCTATTCCTGTCTTTGTCACTTATTTGTTATCCTACTGTGTGCACCTGTTCTATGTTTAAACCTCAGTATATACGCCTGACTCGGCCGTCAGTGCATGGATTTTTGTATTGTTAATCAGCTTTATTGTCTTGTGTCTGTTTAGACAACCACTCTTGAGTAAAGCTGACTGAATGTCAAGCCTTCTAGTGGTGCATTTGACCACAGAGATGGCATTTCTGATTTGAATAAACACACAGACCAAAAGGTCGGGTGACACGGCGGCTGGGTAGCGCCGTTGCCTCATTGCAAGAAGGCCCCAGGTTCGATCCCCGGGTGGGGCGCATAGTTCGAATTACGGTTGGTACTATACCCCCCAATGAAGACCCAGTACCCCCAATGAAGACCCAGTACCCCCCAATGAAGACCCAGTACCCCCCAATGAAGACCCAGTACCCCCAATGAGACAAAAAATAAGTTTTGGGGGGTACGATATTTTATCTATTATTGTGAAAAGAAATCCATAACTCAAACGAACTCCCATTCAGCGTTCTTATTACAGGAGGAACATTTCAATGTAAATCGTTTTCAGACAGACACCCCTATTGTGGACCGTACCATTTTACTCACTTTAGCGCTGGAACGCGCTAGAAGCAACTGTAGTCACGTGACTCAGTAGCAGGTACGCAGCTAAAGGGTGGCTGATATGATAGTTATGATGGGGTAATTCTCACTCTGGGTGTTAATGTGTATTTTATAAAATGCTGCTCTGTTGCATTGATGAGGCTAACTAGCTAACTCTTGCTAGCTGTTCAATTCAATCGTGTAGCAAAGCTACATTGGTGCTCCTGTTGCCTCTGGCAGTAAAAATACAACAGAGGTAAGAGACCACGCCCAGAACTGTGTATAAAACCCTTGTGTTTTCTGATCAGTGCGTTTAGCACCATAGCAGCACCGGAATGTTCCGCTGCTGGTGAAATCGTTCGTTGTGAGTCTTATCTGATATTTTATTTTATTGAAAGTTTATGAATGTTTTATTGAGGATTAACTTTGAAAACGCTACAGTGAAATGAACAGGAACCTGAATAAAAGCAGCTAAAAGCGGGGATGGATGTAGCGGGGCTGGTTGTGTTGATGTGTTGTTGTTGTTGTGTGGTGAGATCCCTCCATCCCAGTGATCCCCGGTTCCAGCTCTGGCTGTGTCCTGGAGCCAGCTGGGAGAGCGGACCACACGTCTGCGAGTTAATTAAAATTCATTTCTGATTGGGCGCTAAGCAGCCTCATCTATTTACTCACATGCAGCTAGCGCTTAAAACCCATGGCACAGTAATTAACCTCGCTTAATCAGATCTCAGAGCCGTGTTGTGTTCCCATTCATCCTCAGGCAAACAATCAGCAGGATGGAGGACGAACCCGAGCCTCTTCTACATTTCATAACGGCTAAGCTGATTATAAACCAATATCAAACTCGCCTGTTTTCTCCGTGACGTGTTGGAGCGGAAGTGCTGCTTTATGGTCGTGGGATCTGATTTGAAGAGGTTTAAAATCAGACCAGATCAGATGAACACCAATTAAAAGTTCATTTTGTGTAGGGTCTCGTTCCTCAGTCATGATGATCATTCTCATTGTTGTCCTCATTCGTCCTTTTATAAGATGATCTACAAAACCAAAGACAGGGGTGTGATTTATTTCATGTGGCGTATATTTCTGTACCGTCATTAAACTCGGACATTCAGATACAGCTCCCAGTCCAGCAGTAGTAGGGAGAATCATCGCTGCTGTTTCACTCTTTCTCTCCGTCAGAGTGGTGGTGGATCCGGAGTCCATCGCGGGAATACTGTGTGTGAGGAGGGAGTTCAGCCGGACGGGACGCCGGGACATCCTCAGCCTTTTATGACCTCAGAAAGCTGGTTTTATGGGTGTGAACTGAGTAGCTCCGCCTAGTGGTGGGAAAGTGCCGCAGCGTGACTCTGACTCGTGTCCCGAGGGGGAAAGGCAGCGAGGCGCCACCTCAGTGTTCTTCACCCTCACATGGCTTTCTCTCTGAGTCTTACAGAAGGGCCCTAAGCTGTAGTGAGCCTTTTTACAGGGCACTTTATTCATCTGGGACCAGATAGAAAATAGTTATGCGTATAGGAGGAGGGGTGATGGACGAATCCCAAACATTTAATCCGACTTTAATCCCAGTCATTAGGAATTAGACATGCGGAGCTGTCCAGCCATGCCTCTAAATTACAATCAAACGCTTACCAATTACATAAATTATTGACGGTAGATTCTCTTTTCAACTGTAAATTAAGGCTATTAGGAAGGACTTCTTTTTTAATGCAAAAGTGACTAATTAACCAACGGCTGGGAAATCTGCAGCCCAGATATCAAGAAAGTGTTCGCCGCACATTGCAGGAACACAAGGGAACCAATTAGTTTAATTATCAAAACAGCTAATTAAAATTGCACAGTTCCTAATTAGTTCTTTGCTTTTGCCTCTAATTGACAGCATGGAGATAAATGGGCTGCCGGTGGAATAAAAGAGAGAGAGAGAGGGAGAGAGAGAGAGAGAGAGAGAGAGGGAGAGAGAGGGAGAGAAACAGAAGAAACTTTGGTGGAATATTTATGCTGACTTTATCTCAGTCTGTGTGGCAGCCCTTGAAAGTAGAAAATTAATGACCTTAATTCCCAAACTGTTTTCCATTGAATGGCGCTCCCCTCCACGCTCCCGGTGCTCTCTCCTTTGTACGGGTCCTGCCACCCTGCCAACTCCTGGAACGGGAAGAAAAGGAGGACTTAGGGGTGGGAAGGAGGCAAGGATTCTCCTCCTAACATGACAGCTCCAGACTAACAATAGCCAAAGATGAAAGACTGGAGCAGATGCAGTCACTGGGAGCGTTGCATCATGGGACCACAACTCCACTGCACTTTTTTCCTGTCATCTTTCCTGAGCACTAATTTGTCCCTTGAAAAACAGGGGGTCCTGTTGGGACGCAGATAAAAGGCAGTCGATGAAAGAGAAATGAGCTTTTAAGATTTCTGTTTGGATGCCAGATTGTGCATTTAAAACTCCAGACACATAATTGTTAATTTATTCATCATGCTGGAAAAAATGTGAGCTTCTCTGTAAACATGGAAACAAAACAGAAAAAAATAAAGCAGCATATTTATATTATTAGATTTGTGCATTGAAACAGCAGCTTTAATTCCAGTCCAGTTGTTTAGCTTAAGCTGTTGCTGTAATCACAAACACCGTCCTCAGGACTCTTCTGCTCCGACTGAACATCCTGAACACCCTCAGTGCTGTGTGTCTTCTCTACAGTCCGGTTCCTCTCATGGTTCTTCCTCGTGTCAGGACAGGAAGTTGTTCCTCACCACATCACCTCTGGATTCTTCATTAGGAATCGAATCTGCAATAAAACCGCTTCGTGACGATATCCACTGTTGAAAGCTTTATATAAGTAAAACCGAGTTACATCAAAAGATGGAGGTCCACGTGGTGCAGCTTGGCCCGTGTGTCTCTGCAGCTTATCTTTGTTCAAACGTAATCCTGAGCAGTCTCCTGTCACTGCCATGACGCAACGCTTTGCATTAGCAGATAACCATCTACTAATCAGTTTACACCGGGCCTGCGTTAAAATGTAAATTACATTAATGTCCACATTATGCATCCTGCTCGGCCGTGAGGTGGGTCTCCTGGACGCCTAATTCTCCACTCCTTCGTTTAGAGTCTCTTAGGTTTGGTGTTAATGCACCGGGTTCATCCTGGCCTGGTCATCATCAAGAGCCGCGCACCAGTCCGAGACGTCACCAGGCACTCACTGGCTTTACGTTCGACGCAGAAGAGCAGGTTTTAGCAGAGCTCCTCTAAAAGGCTGCAGTAATAATAATAATCATGTGAGAGGTTTTTTTGTCTTACACATGTTTGTGCACAAAGCGGCTTCAGCTCAGCGCATTATTATTTCAGATGGAAAATTGCATGCAGTATTAATTTACTGGTAATCCTGGGGAGGCAAAGCAGATTGCCTGAAGAGCTTTTAGTAACAACATGAAATGCTATTTATCTGAACTTCTCTGGTCTCTCGGTGCTCCGGTTCTGCCGCAGGAGCTCGCTGCCCACGACTAACAAAAGACGACTTTCTCAGCTAATTGATTGTCCTCCGCTTTATTTATGGAACGGTGCTAATTAGCGGCCAGAATAATGTACGCCATTCATTACTACCTGTGTAGCGCTATGGATTTCACAGCTTTGTTTCAGACGCTCAGACCATTAGGACCAAACAAAAGGCAGGAATTTATTAGCGTGACTCTGAGTAAATGTTCAGGGAAAGTCAGCATGCCTTTAAGCGAGAACGCAGTAAAACTTTCTGGGGGTTGCTCAGTGACTTTGTTTAGGCAGGCAGAATATATTTTAAAAAGAAGCGTATAAATTTAATTTTAATTGTTTTGTACACACACCACTGAAAGGGAACTGATTGGATACAGTTCACAGACAATATATTAATACGTTATTTTCATATGTTAATTGCTTTGCATAATCTTTCCCCGCGTCTGGTTTTCCGAGTATCCGGCACTGAGAAGGCTCCAATTTACATAAACTCGTCTCCTCTGAACATTAAATAATAATGTGTCTGCGAGTCGAAGGTGTGTTCCGTTAGCAGAGAGCACGTACTTTATAATTTATACGCCAGCTGTTTCAGTGCTTTCGAGTCCATTTGCCTCCCTGCCTGCATTTAATGAAATCTTGTTACTGGAGAATTGACTGCGGCTGAATTGAGATTTTAATCCCATTGATGTTCCGGTCATGGAAATGCACACTGGTGGGAACTTTTAAATGGAGGGACGCTGTAATCAGGAGACACTTGTACTCGGCTCTCCCTACAATAATGAATCTCATCAAAAGCTCCAGGCCGAGCCGCATGTGACAGTCTCGAATTTCAAGGTTTTTGACCATCCCCATTTGAGGCATTCCTCAGGGAGAGTGTGATTACTCAAGTTTAGCAGTTTATTGCCTCATCTTTCAATAGCCACTGAAGCACAAAATTCTCATATAGGTCGCTCCCTCTTCCCTTCTGCGTGAAGAGGAGGCCAGTGGACTACAGAACAGCTGCTGATATCCAGGAGAAGCACACAGAGGAACATTAATGTTCAGAGAACATGTTTTTTTATCGGTTTATCACTATGATGATCCTTGTGATTGTTATGAACTGGAATGTTTATACTGGTTTGCTCTGCTCCAGTCTTACAGTTAAAGAGTTCCAGCCTGGTGTTGCTCTCGCAGAAGAAAATCTCAAAATGGAAAATAATTCTTTGGCTGTGATTCGCAGTGATCAGCACTGATTCAGGATGTCAGGTATTGGGTACACTAATCTCCAGTCCACAGCTTCCAGAGAAGCTGGTCTGATGTTCACAGGTCCTGTGATGTGTTTTCATGGGAAACAAACACCAGGGAACGCTCTTTCCACCATACAGATAGTTCTGAAACGATAAAGCAGGCTTTCCAGGCGCAGCACAATGTTTACAGAAGCTCATGGAGATTCAAGACCTCTGGACAGAGCTGGACTCATCCCGTGTCCTGTCCTTCTGAAGATCAGAGCTGCAGATCGATCGCGCTCCCCATGGGACTCTCGGTAACAGGCACTGATTGCTTTCTGCAGTCGAGGCTCTTAAGTGGGAGCTTCGTGATGGGCTTCTGGACAACACTTAACGATCAATCAGCTGAGAGGCAGGCCCATTTCCCCACTGCATACAGAACCTGTCTCACACACACACACACACACACACACACACACACACTCTATCTGAGGATGAGGATGCTGTGAGAGGTGCTCGAGCGATGGAGGAATGGAGCACCACTGTGTTATTTACACACAGTTTAGCGATGGACTGTCATTATTGAGAATAAGATCTCTCCCAGGGCAGTGAGAGTTGATCTTTTGTTTTGAATGATACGTATTTATTTTTTATTTATTTTGAAAGATGACCTTCAGATGTCCGGCGGCGGTGTGAGTGCACCGCGAGCGTGTCTTTCAGATTGGCAGCTGTCCTCACGTCTTCCCATCAGTTTAAATAGGCTTTACAGACAGAGCACTACAATCAGCAGGAAAAGCAGCAGGCGAAGTCTGAAGGTGCGATTTCATTTCAACCCTCTCATTGTGTTGAGGAGTGAACAGCATGCTCATGAGCAAACAGTGATTTAGTGACGGAGCTGAAAGTCTTTAAAGCTAATAATCCGTTACATCCACGCCAAGGACGCAGTTCTGCTGTGAGCTTTATCTAACGCCGCCGCTGCTCGCTCTGGCGAACGCACAGACCTTTAGGAGCACGCAGAAAGCAGCTTTGCTCATTGATTAAGGATTCCATTGACTTAATGAACCCTCAGCCTTCCATCAGACAAGCGCACAATATACGTTCTAATCTCTCAAGCAGATGCCTGCTGCAGACTCGCTTTAAATTAATTGATCTTCTCATGAATGAGAAAATGGGCGAGGATTGATATGACTCTTAGCTCCGTGATGGATTGAGAGTGGTGTTAAAACATGATCCATTGATGAAGCAGGTATTCCAGCTCAGAACCTCACGAGCACTCAGCTCAGCTATCGCCTTCCCCTCAATTTGTGCTGGAGTGAGATGGATTAATGATTCTGAACATGATTCTGAAACAATATTCTGCAGAACAGAATATCTCACACCGACGCACTTGTTCTTAAACAACTGATGCACATTAAAGCAGATTTCTGATACGCATCTTTAGTGGAAGGACGTGACCAGCCAGACTGCAGTGTGGAAAGAAACAGCTTTAGGTACCTGCTCAGAATTCTCAGGACAGATATCCTACAGCATCCTGTCCTAGCTGATGCTTTAATAAATGCTTTAATAAATGCAGATGTAACAGCAGTTCTACCAAAATTTGAACAACACATCAAATTTGCAACCAGGGGAAAAAGACATGGATTTTTCAAATTAAGATTAGATTATTAAGAATGGATCTGATACAACAATACTACCACCCTTAGAGCAGCCAGATCACCGACCCATTGACTTAACCCCAGCAGACACTTCACTCAGGAGAAACACACCACCAAGGCTGTGCAGACCTGGCCTGATGGAACTTCCTCGCAGCTGCAGGACAAATTGGGACATTTCTGTGTAAGGAGGCTCGCCGTACCGCGGCCTAACACTAGGGGGCCGTGGCGGTGTGGCACTCATGCTAGGAGGACTCCAACTCCCAGAAAACCTAGCCCTAATCAAGGTCGACAGGAAACACCTGCGCACCACCTTATTTAAAGGGGTTTTCAAGCGGCGCCTCACCTTTCACTTGGTATGGTAACACTACGGCGTGAGGTAACAAGGGTCGGCTTGGAAACATCAGGCTGTATAGAGATTTGACTGTAAGCGGTCACCCCTGAGGTAATAAATATTCCCTAGGATCAGTGCTCTTGCTCCCCTGGTGTGACTTCCCCTACTGAAAAAAAGAAAGAAAGAATGAAAACTCTATACCTGGTGGGTTTGCACGCCGCTTTCTCCTCTGAACGCTCCTGCTGTGGGTATTTTCTCCCTCTTCCCTTCTCTGTTGTTATAAGAGGATCTGCTTAGGCACATATCTATATATGTATATATTCTCTCTCTGTTTTCTCCTTCTTGTAATATTTAAAGGTTAGATTCTCTTTTGTTTGACTCTGCTGAATCGCAGCTCTTTCTTTTGAGCTTTTCTCCTCCACTCTGTGCCTCGCTAGCACATCAGTAACGCAGCGGTTTATCGTTGCTCATGGTTGTCAGTTTAAGAACCACTTACTAAACTTTTTTAAAAATTATATATTTTCTTTATTATTGTTTCCCCCTTTGATTTTGCCCGGGGTAACATTTATATATATTTATTTTCACTATTTATAAATATATATTAATTTAAGCCCTCTTTATTTTTCTCTCACTCTATTGTCTGGGCTGAGACATAACCTGCACTTGGGTCTGATTTCCAAAGACTGACGGGCAGCATGGTGTTCGGAGAATAAGTCATCCTGAACTTCTCAGAAACTAAAGAACTCATAACAGACTTTCAGGTGAATGGTACAGAACGTGATGATTACGCATCAACAGGGACTGTGTGGAAAGGTCTCAGTTTTAAGGTTCCTGGGTACACACATGCTGGACCTCTCCTGGAACACCAACACCTCCACAGTAATCATGAAGGCACATCAGCAACATCCTGAGGAATTCCTGGGAAACAACCTGCTCGTGTCGTATTACTGCTGCTCCAGTGAGAGTGTGCTGAGGAACTGTATCTCCAGGGTTCTCCAGCTGCCCTACAGCGCCCTTCAGATGGTCAGCAGTACTGCCCAGAAGATCATCAGCTGCTCTCCAACCTCTCTGGAGGACTTATTCAGCCCTGGCTGCCTCAGCTGAGCAGCCAACGTACTGA
>JAOVVG010000004.1:658917-669262 GCA_028566375.1 Leptodoras nelsoni
TACAGGCTGGAACTGTAGAGATACAGAGTGCAGCTCTATGGGAGGTGGAGCTGAGAACATGGACACTGAGTGTAGAGAAAAGGAGCTGGTCATAATGTTATGGCTGATCAGTGCATATGCGATAAGCAGATAAAATAAAAAGTAGTACCCACTGTGTCTTAGAATAGCATACTGTGATGCAGTCATGATTGTATTATTTATATCAGCACTAAGATGCAGGTGTGTGTTCCTGTGTAGCATCAGGTGTGTACTGAGGTGTTTATTAAATGAAGATTAGCCGCGTCTGATAATTACGGCGTGAGAATTTCAGGGTTAATGACGCCGTACTGTGGATCAGATGTTGCAGGTGGACTCGATGGTTATGAAATCCTCAAGCTTCATGATGCTGATCCGTTCCTGGGAGTGGAGCTGAAATTCATGGACATCATTCCCTGCAGGCGTTTTCTGGACAGCTACACGAGCGGCTCGCTGCTTCAGTTCCTGTCCCAGCACGCATCACGCCTGCTCTCGCTTCCCGACGGTCTGACCGTGGAGGCCATGCTCAAAGCAGGAACACACACCCTGGACCAGAGCCTGCGGGATCCAGAGCTCTGTCTACAGCTCATATACCAGTCCCAGGTATTCTCACTCACTCACTCGCTCACACATACACTCACTCACTCACTCACTCACTCACTCACTCACACACTCACACACTCATTCACTCACACACTCGCTCACACACTCACTCACTCGCTTATACACTCACTCACTCACTCACTCATACACACTCACTCATTCACACACTTACTCACACACTTACTCACTCACTCACACACTCACTCACACACTCAATCATACACTCACTCACTCGCTCACACACTCACTCACACACTTACTGACACTCACACACTCACTCACTCATACACTCACTCACTCGTTCACTCATACACTCACTTACTCGCACTCTCACTCACTCATACACTCACTCACTCATACACTCACTCACTCATACACTCACTCACTCGCGCGCACACACACACACTCACTCGCACTTTGTAATTAACAGTAATTAAATCTGTGGTTTATAGCCCGTGCGTTTGCGGGATGACGAGGTCTCGCAGCTGGAGCAGCGGCTAGAGGACATCTTTATCCCACCCATTCAAAAGGAAGTGCCCAAGAACTGCTTCCAGTTCCAGAAACAGCTGTTCAGTGAGTGCCATCGTGTTTATTATTTTATCCCTGACGTGTATTTCTGGATCAGATGTAATTAGGGATTCAGTGAAACTGAACTGGGGCAGCGGTAGCTCAGTGGTTAATGTTGCACTACTGATGGGAAGGTCAAGAGTTCAAACCCCAGCACCAACAATCTGCCACTGTTGGGCCCCTGAGCACGGCCCCTAACCCCCCCACTGCTCAGCTGTGTAAATGAGGTAAATGTAAGTCTCTCTGGATAAGAGCGTCAGCCACATGGCGTAAATGTAAATGAAACTTTGGCCACTGAATATTTTCAGCATTAAAAAAAAAGACATGTTTTTGGCTAAAAGAATAGAAATGCAGCAGGTTTTGACTTGCTGAAAGACTTTTCTACTCCAGGTTTAATAAACCTGCTGAAAGCATGACCTCTCGATTAATCTGCACATTAGTGATGTTTATTTTCCACTGTATTAATAGTGTTAATGAATTATTTATTCAGTGCTTTTTCATGACATTGAAAGTCGTACAGTGTATACAGCAGAACAAAAAGCTAATTATCGATGATAATAATAACGTCAGGACACTTTCGGTTTTGGTTCTCAGTTCCTTAATTTCACTTGCAGCTAAGAATCGGGTCCTTCTGTTAGTTCTCTGAGATGGTCATGTGATCTGCAGGCAGGCAGGCAGGCGGTGTGAGAGACGCGTTAGATTCTGCTCTAACATGGACAAGGGAAAGGACTGGTCGCCCTGAGCGACAGAAGCAGTGGTGGATTTGTGTTTACTGACAGAAACCTGTTGATGAAATATTGAGTAACGTGTTTGTCCTGTGTTTGTACGCGTCCGTAAAGACGACAGGACTCTGACGGCCGTGGATCAGCAGCGCTTCGCTTCTCACGTGGGCCGAGACTGGAAACGAGTGGGCCGAGCGTTACAGAAGAACTGCCGGGCGCTGAAGGGGACGGCCATCGACAATCTCGCCTACGAGTACGAGAGGGAGGGGCTTTACGAACAGGCCTACCAGCTACTAGGGCGCTTCATCCAATCAGAGGGCCGCAATGCCAGGCTGGGGCGTCTCATCAGCGCGCTGGAGGAAGCCAAGCTGATCAGCATGGCCGAGATCATGTTGGACATCCAGCCCCGAGAGTGAGGGACTCGAACTGTGTGTGTGTGTGTGTGTGTGTGTGTGTGTGTGTGTGTGTGCACATGTAACTGGGTCTGGTACCTTAATGTGTAGTGGTTTTAGTTTCCTCCGACATGTTTTTAAAGATGCCGCATTGTCCATATGAATTGTGGGTAAAAGTAAAGTCATAGTCTAACAGAACACAGAGTAGGTAAAGGAACAGGAGCATGAGGAACACCCCGATGCTCGTTATACAGCCCAACGCTTTCACCCCTGTTAGTCCGTTAGCCGAATCTGAATCAGAGCAAAATTGATTCATTCGCTTTTTGGTTTGTTTAATGATTTGCACCGTCAAACCAAACCACATCAAATGAATCAGTTTTACTCTGATTGAGATCCAGCCAACAGATTGTTTGAGGTGTGTGTAGCTCTGAAAATCTCATCTTTCCTCCTAAAACTTTTATTTGTTGGTCAGAAAAACAGTTAAAGAGGGAAATACAGGTAAAAACAAACCTTTACCAAAAATAAGGGCGTGTACAAATCAGCAGATCTCGTCAAACACGCTGCCAGCACTGAATGAAAGATACGTTACTTTTATATGTTAATTAGATAAATAACGTGTTTAAAATGTTGAAATTGTGTGCGGCGTGTCCGTCTTCTCACATCCCTGGAGCGCAGCACAATCAAGCGGCATGATTGATTCACTTCCTGAAGGTGAGTCGATTCAGAGTCGATTCGGAGTCGATTCAGAGTCGACTCACTTTCTCACTGGAGTTTACTCTGAAGCAGAGCGACACCGAGGCGCTCAGACGCTCCGAGAACCGAGTGCGATCGCTGTGTTCTGTAAAGAACCGCACCGACGAGGAGAACACAGCAGACCGGGGTTCTCACGAGAGCTGTGACGAACGAACACATCCGGAGTCGGAGTCGGATCGTGAATCTGTTTGTTTTTTTTCTTTTGGCATTCAGAATTGCCGTCTTGATCCATGTTTATCATGAAGAGCTGTGTGTGTGTGTGTGTGTATGTGTGTGTGTGTGTGTGTTAGAGCCAGGAACAAGATCTAGAGCCAGTGTTCTACATCCGTAAACCGAAATATTTTGGTTTTTTTTTTATTCATGTGCAATCCAGAAACGCAGAGTAAACGTTCCCGAGCGCTTCCCTGTCTGCTGCGGCTCGAGGTTCCGGATCTGTACACCCGAGTTCAGAATATGGAACCGATCTCCTGCACCGTCCTGCAGAAGTGAACTGGTTTGGGTGAATCCATGTGCTTCATGTTGGGTCCACAGGAAGCAGGGAGGTTCAGAGTCATAAATATTTTTGTATTATTTGTGATTGATGTAAAGTTAATCATTTACAGTGAGCTGACCAAAGTGTAGGACATTCTAACCAAATACTGTACGTACAAAACGCCAAAACACGCCCAGCGTTATTATAGCTAAAGTACAACCGGCTTCTGAACGGGGTACCAGTAATTGTGGCATGTTTTAAATAAACGGTTCTAGTCCAGTTCGTCAGGGTGCGAGTGTGTAAATGCGTCTTTGTTCAGTTCCGCGAGCGTTAGGAGGAACTGTGGGACGGCGTTAGCTGTGCGCTGGGGCGGAGTTTAGCAGTGTTTATAAGAGTAACTCAAGTGGTGAAAATGTAAAGGTGTACTTGGTGTAGACCCGTATGCTGCTGCACTGACCTGTGGGGGCGCGCCGGGGGCTGGGGGCATTCATTACAGAGCCATGGAACAAAAAGTCAATAAATAATAATAATAATGATGATGATGATGATATGGGAAATATCAGAGAGAACTACGCGCTTGGTGTGTGGGAGGAATTTTTGTTGTCGTTTTTTTTGTTTTTCTTTTCTTTTCTCATGACCGTGAATGTCCCTCTGCTTTATATGAAGGTTTTTACAAATAAATGTTTTCATATTTGTAGAACGACAGACCTGAGGATCTGATTTATCTCTCTCTCTCTTGCTGTCACCCTCTCTCTCTGTCTTTCTCTCTCTCTCTGTCTTTCTCTCTCTCTCTCTTTGTTTCTCTCTCTCTCTCTGTCTCTCTCTCTCTCTTGCTGCCCCCCTCTCTATTTCTCTCCCTCTCTTTTTTGTTGTCACCCTCTCTCTCCTCCTTTTCTCTCTCTCCCCCTTCTCTCTGACACCCCTTCTCTCTCTCTCTCTCTCTCTCTCTCCTCCTTCTCTCTCTCTCTCCTTCTCCCATTCTCTCTTCCCCTTCTCTCTCTTTCTTCCCCCTTCTCACTCTCTTCTCTCCCTCTCTCCCCCTTCTCTCTCTTACTCTCCCCCCTTCTGTCTCTCTCTCTCTCTCTTCCTCTCTCTCCCTTCTCCCCCCCCCTTCCTTCTCTCCAGACCTGATTATTTTCCTATGACGTCACACATCTGCAGTGGTTTTATTCCTCTTGTACTGCAGCCTCTTCCCAACACTTTATTTTCTTTATGAAAGAACGTCCCTTCCTTTACCGTTATCACATCAGTTCCTGTTCTCACTTACGTCACAGCAGCTGTAAACACTCGTTCCCTCTCCATCCTCACTCTTTTTTTCTGTCTCTTGAAGTCAACAAGACAAAAAAAACCCCCAACAAAACTTGTTATACACTTTACCAGAACCTGCGTAAGAAGCTTCAGCCCTGACCGGCCCTGGGGACCGGCACTGGGGACCGGCACTGGGGACCCGCACTGGAGACCGGCACACTGGAGACCGGCACACTGGGGACCGGCACTGGAGACCGGCACTGGAGACTCCTTCCATCAGGGTTACATAAGCGCTTTAGATTTCTCTTTCCTGTTCAACAGGTGCAGATGTTTCATGTTCATCCCTGTCTTATTGCCGTTACTATGGAAACGATAACGCATTAATATAAACCTGTGATTCTCGGAGCATTCCTCTGATCCTTTTTTGAAACAATCTTTTTATTAATCTGGTTATTTGTGTTAAAATTTAATTTTGCATTCTAAAATAGGATGGGGTGAGGGGGGGGGGGGATTATTATTTATTTGATAAATGTGTATACATCTCGCTTTCTTTAAAAAAAATAGAAAATGAACTTTACCGTACATGGTTTTTATTGTGTTGTGGAATGTTATTAATCTCAGGAGTGAATAGCTTTAGTGTGAGGCGATCCGCTGGAGCCGCTCAGATTAACGACCTACACGAGGCTTTTCTCTGTTAAAGGCATTACACCCAGCCTCCATTAAAGTATTAGATGTTAGACAGATCGCATTGGTTATGGGAAAAGTGTGTGTGTGTGTGTGTGTGTGTGTGTGTGTGTGTGTGTGTGTGTAATGATCTTTTGATGTTGGTGATGTCATGGAGCATCAGCGAGGTCATCGGTAATAACGATAAAAGCACGTTAAGCGGGTTGTTCATCTGATACAGCTCTTATCTCTGTGAAGTAATCTGTCAGAACGACCTGTGTGTGTGTGTGTGTGTGTGTGGGTTTTATTGTAGATCCTGTAGATTATCCAACTTCAAAGACTCTGAAATTATCCTGTTGTTATTCTGTATGTCTGTGATATCAGTGACAATGAAATGTTTCAGATCATCAAACTCATTTTAATATAAGATAAAGACACGAGTAAACACAGAATGCAGCTTTAACATGATCGTTCCATTTACTGAAGATAACTCAACATTGTCCTGCAGAAACAAAGCAGCCTCAGAACATCACACTACCTCCTCCATGTCTGACTGTAGGTCTGGTGTTCTTATGCTGGAATGCAGTGTTAGCTTTACACCAGATGGAACAGTAGCCATGTCTAACAAAAAGTTCCATCTTTGACTCATCAGTCCACGGAATATTATCCCAAAAGTCTTGTTGGTCAGCCAGATGTTTTTGGCAGATGTTAGAGGAGTGTTTGTGTTCTTTTTGGTCAGCAGTGTTGTAATACCCATGGAGCCGTTTCTGCCCCGTGTCTGTCTTACTGTGGAATTGTGTACACTGACAGGAACTGAGGTAAGTGAGGCTGCAGGTGTTTAGATGTTCCTCTGGGTTCTTCTGTAACCTCCTTGTGGATGTGCGCTTGGTGAACATTTGGTAGCCCGGCCAATCCTAGGAAGGTTCCCCAGAGTTTGTCTTGATGCATCTCACTAATCCAGATAAGTAATTCCCAGAACGTTGAATTGGTTCATTTGGGCACAAAGCTTAGTGTGGAGACACGTTTCATAAATAATAATTATTTTTTTTAACTGTTAATGCTGTGTCTGTTCCACACCCAGCTCTGATGTGTGTTTGGGGTTGTTGTCCTGTTGGAGCGAGTTTCATCGTCTAGCTGATGGTTTGAGGTTCTGCTGAAGAGCTAGTCTTCGTTCTTCATTACTCCATATGCGTTGTGTAAGGTACCAGTTCCACTGGTATGAAAAGTGTGATGCTACCACCACCACGCTTAACATCTGGTTCAGCGTACTTAAGGCTGAACGCATCACCTTTACTCCTCCGAACACACCTCTGGTCATCATCTCCAAACATCTCAATCTCTGTCTCATCTGACCCTAAAGCGTTCCTCCAGAAGGTCATGTGATCACCTGCAAACTGTATTGGAGCTTGAAGATGTGGATTTTGGAGCAGGAGCTTCTTTACTGTCTGGCAGCCTCTCGGTCCATGGTGATGTAAGACCTGCTTGTCTGTAGACGGAGACGCTGGTGTTCCAGCAGCTTCTGCTTCATGGTAGGACATGGTAGAGTTTTATTCTGCTGTATATTTTATAACCAAGTTAATATAATAACGGTTGCTATGACAACGTCAAGTATTTTTCCTGTAACAGTTTATAACAGTTATTCCTGTGGTACCTCATCCATTTGCATTATTACCCATGTGGAGTTACAGCTTTACCTCAGACTGGCGATGTGAAATAAACGTCTCCTTACTGCAGCGCGTCAACACATGCGCGCGCTCTCTTTCATCTTTCATTTCCGGTTGTGAAGGTGGTTGTCGGTGGGAAATCCACACTATCCTTGTGGGCGCTTGTGTGACGTCACTACACGCAAGTGACACGACAGGTTTTTTTTACTTCCCTTTTTTTTGTGTGTAACAGTTACTCCGCTTAAAATGCGTCAAAAAAAATGATTTCGTTTCACGTTTTCACGTGCACGTACATCGGTGTCGTTACCGAGCGCGTGGAGATGGCAGGAGGCAGAAGGCAGCCGTTCTGACGTCAGCACAGGAGGGTTTGCCTCTGGCGCAGCAGCAGCACGGCGGCAGGATGAGAGAGAGAGAGAGAGAGAGGAGGAGAAGAAGGAGAAAGAGAAGAAGAAGAGCTCGCGCTACCGCGTTCACCGTCACCACCGCCCTGTAAGAGGCACCTGTGAACCGGGCAGCGGAGCGGGCGCGCGCCACCGTTAAAAGACAACCTGACGGTTCCTTCAGCTCGGAGGTGGACACACGGATTTCTGAAAACTCGGATGATTTGAGGACTTTCTTCTCCTTTTTTTTGCGCGTGCACACGGAGCGGGAGGAGGACGGGAATTTCGGATACAGCTGTTGACTCGATCGCTCGCGCCTCGACATGGGATGCTCGTTAAGTGTGGAAGAGCGCGAGGCTCTGGGCCGGAGCAAAGCCATCGAGAAGAACCTGAAGGAGGACGGGATCACGGAGGCGAAAGTGGTGAAACTGCTGCTGCTCGGTGAGACACGGGCACGTCTGTGTGCTGGGCTCTGTCTGTCTGTCTGTCTGTTTGTTTGTTTGTTTGTTTGTTTGTTTGTTTGTTTGTTTGTTTGTTTGTTTGTTTACCGGAGTAAGGAGTTTATTGTCGGGTTGGCTGAAAATGCGTTAGTATTAATTGTGTGTGTGTGTGTGTGTGTGTGTGTGTGTGTGTGTGTGTGTGTGTTTGCAGGTGGAGGAGAGTCTGGGAAGAGCACTATTGTCAAGCAGATGAAGTAAGCTTGTTTTTGTTAGTTAGTGTTAGTTAGTGTTAGTTAGTGTTAGTTAGTTAGTGTTAGTTAGTTAGTGTTAGTTAGTTAGATATTTATCTCCGTCACATTTCCTCCACGTGCAGTTTTGTGGTTCTGAGTTCTGCTCGGGTTAGACTGACTGTCACTGCAACATCTTTTTGCGCCACCAAAATAAATAAATAAATAAATAAATAAATAAAATAGAGGTTTGGAAGGAAGAGGTGTTTCATGCACAAGTATTTTATGCCGACAAAATGTGATGTGATCGTTTTATTTTTCTCTACAGAGTGTCCTTTTTATCACAACATCTACATCTACACTTTTTAGAGAAAAAGGAAACTCTGGATTTGTGTGTTGCTGCTGCAGCGGTGTGTGTGTGTGTGTGTGTGTGTGTGTGTGTGTGTGTGTACCTCTACAGCTCTAATACATTTATTACAGTTGAATCATTTATAGGTACACTTTCATATTAAAGGTTCAGTTCCCCTTACTGTCACTGAGTGTGTGTGTGTGTGTGCGTGCGTGTGTGTGCGTGCGTGTGTGTGTGTGTGTTTTGATGTGGTGAGTTGTGTATATCATGTTTTACCTGGACAGGTAAAGGTGTGTGTGTGTGTGTGTGTGTGTGTGTGTTCTGTACCTCTACAGCTCTAATACATTTTAATACAGTTAAATTTTTTAAAGGTACACTTTCATACTAAAGGTGTAAAAGGTAAAGGTTAGTTCCCTTCACTGTCTGTGTGTGTGTGTGTGTGTTGATGTGGTGAGGTGTGTACATCATGTCTACCCTCACTGTGTTTTACCTGGACAGGTAAAGGTGTGTGTGTGTGTGTGTGTGTGTGTGGAGAACATTATTTTTGGTGGAACACTGTGACAGTGACAGTGTAAAGAGCAGCATTTGGTATCTTTATTCCTACGTTTAGAACATTAAGGGTTCTTCAGTTGTAAAGGTGTGAACATGTTCCCCTGAGGGAACCTCCCCAGGGCCGAGGACGGTGCGGTGCAGTACCCTTTTGTCTAAGAGTGCACAGCAGTAAGACTAGTTTATTGTCCTGTACACCACCCTACTGGCTGATGTTTAGAACCCTTTATGAGGTTCATTAAGCCGTTAATTACCCGAAGAACTCGAGGAGAACCGGTTTATAAGGGTGATGCGGTGGAGTATTAAAGTCTTACAGAGTCATTAATGGGTCTGTGTGTTTGTCTGGAGCGCTTTGAGGATGTTATGGAGTTCATGCCTGCTGACGCATGATTTATATTTAAAGAAGCTTTTTACTGTCTTTATATATTTATGTATGCATTTATTTATTTTATTTATTGATGCTATTGAACGCAGATCAGTCGTCTCAGCTGAACACTTTTAATTTCGGGGTCCGATAGAAACAGGAAGTTATAAATTGTACAAATGAAAGAAATGTTCAGAACTGAAGAATTCTCCTCTCATTACAGGAGTTAGTGTTTCCTAGAGCGGAAATGTGAACGCAGCTGAAATTTCCCACATTTAAAGAAAGAGAGCGTGATGAGAACGGGCTGTGTGTGTGTGTGTGTGTGTGTGTGTGTGTGTGTGTGTGTGTGTGTGTGTGTGTGTGAAACAGAAGGGGCCAGCGAAAGCATTAATTTCTCAGTGAGAGTGAGATAGAAAGAGAGAGGGAGAGAGTGATAGAGAGAGGGAGGGAGAGATGGAGATAGAGATAGAGAGGGGGAGAGGGACAGACAGATGGATAGAGGGAGAGATGGAGAGATCGATGGAGAGAGATGGATAGATAGAGAGAGACAGTGAGGGAGAGAGATAGAGAGAGGTAGTGAGAGAGGTGTGAGAGAGAGAGGGATGGAGAGAGAGAGACAGAGTGAGACAGAGAGAGAGAGATGGATAGAGAGAGAGAGAGAGAGATGGATGGATGGATGGATAGAGAGAGATGGAGATGGATAGAGAGAGAGATGGAGAGAGACAGATAGAGAGAGATATGGAGAGAGACACAGAGAGATAGAAAGAGAGAGAGAGAGAGAGATAGAGAGAGAAAGAGATGGATAGAGAGAGAGAGAGATAGATAGAGATGGGTGGAGAGAGAGAGATAGAGAGAGAGGGGGGGGTGGAGAGAGAGATGGAGAGAGAGAGAGAGAGAGATAGAGAGAGATAGAGATGGGTGGAGAGATAGAGAGAGA
>JAOVVG010000004.1:708629-719944 GCA_028566375.1 Leptodoras nelsoni
CACACACACACACACACACACACTCACACACAAAACACTCCTCTCTCTCTCTCTCTCTCTCTCTCTCTCTCTCTCTCACACACACACACACACACACACACATACACATACAAACACTGCTCTCTCTCTCTCATACACACACTTACTCACACACACACACACACACTCACTCACAACACACTGCTCTCTCTCTCTCTCTCTCTCTCACACACACACACACACAACACACTGCTCTCTCTCTCTCACACACACACACACACACACACACACGCTCTCTCACACACACACACACACACACACACACTACTCTCTCTCTCGTACACACACACACACTTACTCACACTCACAACACACTGCTCTCTCTCTCTCTCTCTCTCTCACACACACACACATTTACATGCATCAGCAACACCTCTATACCTCCTCTCTGTGTGTGTGTGTGTGTGTGTGTGTGTGTGAAGATCTCTGAGAATGTGGACTCAGTGGAACTGGACCCACAGGAACACGCTTTTACTCGCACCATTGACGAGGAGGCGGAACTAGAGGAGCGAGCCGACCGAGAGAGAGACCGCGAGGACAGCCATCAGGAGCAGGAGGATGAGGAGGAGAGGGAGCATGAGGTCATGACCGCAGGAAGTGAGCACACACACACACACACACACACACACACACACACACACACACACACACAGCTCACTTACTGTCTGAAGCTGTCTGTCACAGATCCAGCTGAGTTTTTTTTAACCCTGCTGCTCTTTGTGCTGCCCCTCATTGGGTGCAGAGATTTTCCAGTGTTTTCTCTCGGCACGGGATGTCGTGCGAAGCCGAGACCGAACTCGCACAAGCAGCATCGGCGTCCCAGACGAGTCGGGTCAGCCTGGGCAGGAGCGCAGAAACAGCACCCCTTTACAGGACAGGCAAGATCTCTACACCACCACCTGCAACGGCATCATCCATCGCTGCGCCATGCTCCTAATGGCCGTCAGCCCGACGCTCACGCAGACCACCGACGAGCAGCCGGCTTTGAGCATCGCCATGCAGGACGGAGGCGGATTTATGACCAGGTAAATACTATTACGCCATAAAATGAATCTGAATTGATGCACAGCTGTGTTTCACATATTAATACAGCTGCATGATGTGTGTGTGTGTGCGTGTGCACCCTTAGGAGTGAGAGTTTGTCCACCGAGAGTCGTTCCATCCAGAGTGGTCCGAGTTACAGACTTACTAAATCCAGAAGCGAGTCTGATCTCTCCCAGCCTGAGTCTGATGAGGAAGGATACTCACTGGTCAGTACACATCATGCTTATCTTGTTGTGTGTGTGTGTGTGTGTGTAAAGTCAGCTAAGGAAACGTCTCTGTGAACTGTTACAGAGTGGCAAAAGGAATGTTGACCTGGATTTGGCCTTCACACATAAAAAGAGAGGTTAGTCTCTTCTGCTTTGACTCAATGAGCCTCATGTTCATGGACATCATGCCCTCCCTCTCATCGTGTCTAATGACGTTTTCCTCTTTCATCCCCGTCAGATTTTGCTCACAGCACTCCGGACTCTGCCGACTGGTTCGGCCGGCGTTTGGGTCGCGAGCGCCTGTACAGCTCCCCTCAGTCCTACGAGGAGTCTGACATGGACCTGAGCTGCACGCTGCACATCCACACACTCATCGACAACATCGTCAGCTTCATCAGCGGCGATGTGGGAAACACGCCCGGGTTCAAGGAACCGGAAGAGAGCATGTCAAGTAGTCCTCAAGCTACGATTATAGCCATGGAGCAGCAGCAGGGCAGAGCAGAGGTACAGGACGTGATTACACACTTGAGACGCTGATCGATTAATCAATTAAAGATGAGTTCATTAAGAAACCATGGTGCTGACAGATTCTCAAATCTGATTGGTCAGAATGCATTGATTAGTTTTCTGTAACAGCAGTTACGGTTAGTGTTTCTATAGTAACCGGTGATTATCAGGGACAAAGTACACTTGCCACACTTGTCTGAAAAATATATATACATAACAAATTGCTGTAATATAAAAGGAATCAGAGCCATGCTGTTCTAGGAAAATAATCACGTTTTTGTGTGTGTGTAGCTGAGGTTAGACGCCCTTCATCAGATCGTGGTTTTAATCTCTGGAATGGAGGAGAAAAGCGGTCAGGCCGGAGCAGAGGGCGTGGCCGGGCGTGGTCCCGCCGCTTTTCACTCCGCCTCCTTGCTGACGTCAGTCAGACTGCAGTTCTTGGCAGGATGCTTTGGTCTCGGCGCCTGTAACGGTGGACTGAAGGGGGAGAGCGTCCAGCTGCACCACTACCAGGTGATCATCAGATAATTAACAAGCAATTAGAACTAAACATTTTTAATTGGGGGAATAATTAGGTTTATATAATTTACCTCTTATTAAAAAATCAGCCGTGAGATATTTGGTGTCTGACATTTCAACTTTAGTTGTTTAGAGTTTTTTTTTTGTCAAATCATTAACCCAAAGCAGAAAATTGAGTTTACTCATATGGATATACATAGATATATACATTTTATTTATTTATTTTTCCAGGACGGCATTCGAGCTGCTAAAAAAAGATTACAGATTGACATCCAGACAGCGGTGCACAAAATCTACCAGCAGCTTTCCATCACACTGGAGAGAGCTCTTCAGTCCAATAAGCACTATATAGGTAATATAGAGCATTACTATAGAGCATCTCACACACACACACACACACACACACACACACACACTGAGTATACTCACTGAGTGTTTGTGTGTGTTATTGTGTACACAGAGGCTCAGCAGCGGCTGCTGTTAGTGACCGTGTTTGCCCTCAGCGTACGCTACCAGCCCGTGGACGTTTCATTGGCCATCTCCAGCGGTCTGCTAGACGTGCTCTCTCAGCTGTGCGGTAAGGAAACCCTGCTGGGACACACCCTCCAGGTCCTGCACAAACCTGCCGGCTCCCAGCTCAGCACAGCGCTCAAAGTGGCCAGCACACGCCTGCTGCAGATCCTCGCCATCAGCACCGGGTAAAAAAAAATAAAAATCCACATGACTCATAATAACTAACACCACAACGTTTAACTCAGAGTTTAATGACCCCAAAGGATGAACGTTTTTACTCTTCACTGTCGTTGTGATTGGTGTCATGATCCATGTCATGGGTTTCATGGGAACGATGCAAGTGCAGCATGTCAGGACAGTCACCCAGAACCAGTATATTACACACATTGGTTTAGAAAGTATGTTTGTATTTGGATTGGCTTCTTTTCAGTCATTTTATAGCCACGCCCCCCCAGGACGCCTTGACAGCCTTATTATATTTAACCGATTATGAGAACTCAGGTGTTTATAGAGCTGTTGCCTTAAAGGAGTTGTTAAACATGGACTAAATTAAAATAAATAAATAAACAGTTTTATCGTGCACTGACCAGTGAGCGCTGTTGTTCCGTCTCAGGACGTACGCTGATCGGTTGAGCCCTAAAGTGGTTCAGGCTCTGTTGGACCTGCTCTGTAGTCAGCTGAAGACGTTGCTGTCTCAGGCTTCAGGAAGTGTCCTGGGCACAAGTCCAGAGTCTGAGGAGAAGACGGACGAAAACGCAGACAACGTAAAGAAAGACTTCCGCGGTAACTCGAAGATGCACACAAACAGCTTCACTTAGATTTTATATAGAATTTATATTAAATAAATAAACCTGTGTGTGTGTTTGGTTTTAGCATTGCTGCGCAAGCAACACATGGCAGAGCTCCATCTCGGGGACTTTCTAGTGTTTCTGAGAAGAGTCGTATCTTCCAAAGCCATCCAGTCCAAGATGGCGACTCCTAAATGGACCGAAGTTCTGCTTAACATCGCAGCGCAAAAATGCTGCTCAGGTACAAGGACTTCTCACTACGGCTGTTTTCTAACTGTTACTAGAGCATTTATGAGCATTGCACTAAGTTTGTAAATATACTGCATACCAGAGACGTTGAGGACGTTAAACCGAAGACAGAATTCAGGATCATAATTTATATTAAATTATAGAGTGTGTGTGTGTGTGTGTGTGTGTGTGTGTGTGTGTGCCCTACGATGGATTGGCGCCCTGTCTAGGGTTGTTCCTGCCTTGTGCCCTATGTGGCCAACTATTCCCGTGACCCTGAAAAGGAATAAGCGGCCAAGAAGATGAATGAATGAATGAATGAATGAATGAATGTTCCCAAGTGGTTTAGAGATGATCTACATTTTTATATTTTCCTAACATTGCTTTAACGTATCTCTCCGTCAGTGCTGAAGGTAGAATAAGTGTGTTTTGTATTCAGGCGTTCCTCTCGTGGGGAATTTGAGGACACGGCTGCTGGCCCTGCATGTCTTAGAAGCTGTACTTCCTGCCTGTGAAAGCAGCGTCGAGGATCATCAGATGACCCAGGTCTCGTCCTAAACACTCATTATATATTGTGTGATGTTGATTATTAAATACATTTAAAAAGCCCCCGAGTGGCGCAACGACAACGTGTTCGCACTATTATCCGGAGATCGCGAGTTCGAATCCGGGTGATGTTATAGCTGCCCGTGGCCGGGGGCTCAGAGAGCAAGATTGGCCGTGCAGCATACGTTCTCCCCCATGTCAATCAGCGCGACACTGTCCAATCACGGGCATCTGTGAGCTCATGCATACAAGAGGGTGGGAATTGGAGACGACTAAATTAGGGAGAAAAATCGGGGAAAAATAAAAAAAAAATAAATAAATTTAAAATGCACATCACTACAGGCCAACTGTTGCAGTCCACGTCATGAACGTTTTTCCATTTTCCTTACTGTCAGGTGGTTGAAAGGTTGTTCTCTCTGCTCTCGGACTGCATGTGGGAAGCTCCGGTCGCTCAGGCCAAACACACCGTCCACCTGAAGGAGAAGGAGCAAGAGGTCAAACTCCAGGTGAGTGAGACACACTAGTAAGAAATAAAACTGTTTCGATTTGGTTGGTTGCTATGGTGATGTATAAGGCATAGGGATATGACTAGTGGTTATTTTTATAATTGATTAATCAGTTGGTATGCCTGTATGTGTCAGGGTGAGGGAGAAGAGGAAGAAGAGAACCTGCCTGTTCAGGAAGTGATCTTCGACCCTGAAAAGGCGCAGTGCTGCGTGGTGGAAAACGGGCAGGGTCTGACGCACGGAAGCGGCGGGAAAGGCTACGGCCTGGCTGCTACGGGCATCTCATCAGGCTGCTACCAGTGGAAGGTAACACACACACACACACCTTGTAATACACAGGTATCACTTTCACTCCATAATATGTCCCAGCCCCAGTGTATCCCCAGTGTCCTGCATGTGTGTAATCTGTGTGTCTTCTCGTCAGTTCTACATAGTAAAGGAGAACCGTGGGAACGAGGGAACGTGCGTGGGCGTGTCTCGCTGGCCCGTGCACGACTTCAACCACCGCACCACGGCTGACATGTGGCTGTACCGGGCTTACAGCGGCAACCTGTACCACAACGGCGAGCAGACGCTCACGCTGTCCAGCTACACTCAGGGCGACTACATCACCTGCGTGCTGGACATGGAGGCTCGCACCGTGTCCTTCGGCAAGAACGGAGAGGTCAGGTGGACCCACCACATGTTCATAGTTGCATTAAATGTTCCTGTTCTCACTAATACAGGGTATTATAACAAGTTCACTAATATAAACCTGTGCACTACTGTGAGAGCTGCTGATGTAGACAATTAATCAACACCTTAATTGATCTCGATGTAGGAGCCCAAGCTGGCTTTTGAAGACGTGGATGCTACGGAGCTCTATCCATGCGTCATGTTCTACAGCAGCAACCCGGGAGAAAAGGTACAAGACAGAAAACTAAAAGTATAGTTTATATATGTATATAGTATATATAGTTTATAGATGAAGGTACACTAATAAATCTGTCTAACGTTTTTTTTTTTGCAGGTGAAAATCTGTGACATGCAGATGCGAGGCACGCCGCGCAACCTTTTACCGGGTGACCCCTTCTGCAGTCCCGTGGCCACCGTCCTCTCTGAAGCCGTGTCTCAGCTGGTGAGGATCCTGCACCGCTCGGACGGCTGGACGCAGCCCATTAACCGGTGCATGCTCCAGCGTCTGCAGCAGATCCGCGGTTGTCTGCGCGACGGCGCTGCACCCGCGGGCGGCACGAGACTCCGGAAGAGCCGCTCAGCTCAGAGCCGCGACGAACAGGACGAGGCGAAAGAAGAGGACCGGGACGAGGAGCGAGGCAGAAGCGGCCGGGAGCTGACGGAGGTGCAGCTGCGGACGCTGTGTAACCTGATATGGCCCGTGCTGGCGGTGATCGGAGGCGTGGACGGAGGGCTGAGGGTCGGCGGTCGCTGCGTGCACAGGCAGAGCGGGAGACACGCCACCCTGCTGGGAGTGGTGAAGGAGGGCAGCATGTCGGCCAAGGTGCAGTGGGACGAGGCAGAGATCACCATCAGGTGAGGGAATTGTTAAGAAGTGTGTAAATACTTTTACTGAGCGCTGAGTTTGTGATGCTTCTGCCAACGTGTCGGTCTGTTTACTCTTCAAAACTTCCTGTAGCGTTTCCCCGTTTTCCCCTTGTCTGTGTCTATCTCTGTCTCTCTCTCTGTCTTGCTCTTTATCTATCTATTTGTATCCCTCTTTTTCTCTCACTCTTTCCCACACACACACACACACAGTCTTGCCCTCTTTCTTAGCCTATCTTTCTGTCCTTCTCTTTACATCTTACATCTTTTCTCCTCTCTGTCTGTCTGTCTTGCCCTTTCACTCTCTCCGTCTCTCTTTCTTTTGGTCCATCTCGTTGTCTCTACTCCTCTTCCCCTTGCTTGTTTCCACCGAGGCAGTTTCAGGACCAGTCTAGAGCTGGTGTCTAATCTCAAACCAGAGATTAGAACCCAGAACCGGTTACTTCAGGTGCTGGGGACAGGGTTATAGTGATGGACTCCTGCTTTTGGACCACATGGTTCTCTGGCTCTCTGCAGAACCTCTCTTAAAAACTACATACCTTCTAGGGCTGTTTTCTGTCTGCATTCGCACCACCAGTAGCACCATCTCTGAAGTATGCATAGCGACATCACTTCTGCGTGATCTGATCCACTTCGGTTCTTGTGGTTTTTATTTTCTTGTGGTCCTGTTTCAGCTCCTGACCCTAACCCTTTCTCTCTACATTGCTTTACTGTGCTGATGCCTAAACGTAGTAGATTTTAATCTTTTGCTCAGAACTGTAATTCCTCCATTGCATATCAGCTGAAAAACGTACACGGGTATTTTTTAAAAACATGTGAAGAGCGGACCTGAAGTAGGAGCTAAAAATGAACTAAAAACAGCGTCATCTTTCTCAGCTACTGCAGTACGGACGCCCAGAAAACGGGGTACTTCCTCTAACAGTTCTAGGAAGTAGGAAAATCCTCTGGTTCAAAATGACTGCCATTAGTTTCTAATCTGCCTAACCTCACTACAGAGAAAAGGAAGTAACGTGAAATCAAAGCTCTTTTTCTTTCTATCTCTCCGTCTCTGTGAACCTTTTCATATTTCCATCTTTTACCTCCTCTCTTTTCTTGAACACTTTTTTCACACTCTCATACTTTTTATTAGCTTTCATATCTTTGCATGTCCTCTTCACCTCATGCTCCCTCACACTGTCTTTCTCTCTACTTCTCTCTGCTTCTTCACGTCTTCTCTACCTCTTCATGTTCTTTCACGTCCACTCCTCACTGAAGCTTCCCCGCTTTCTGGTCACCTAGTGACACGCCGCTGTATAACCTGGAGCCGTGCGAGCCTCTGCCGTTTGACGTGGCACGTTTCCGAGGTCTGACTGCTGCGCTGCTGCTGGACCTCACCGCTCTGGCGTCGCTGCAGGACGACGGTGCCAAGCTTTCGCCTTCCTCCTGCTCCTCTTCTTCCTCGCGCCGACACGATCGCAGACACCGACACGAGCCTCACGAGCCGGACTCTGAAGATGGCCCGGGTGACCTGCGTGTCTCACACAGCCTGGATGAAGTGCGCTCGCACGCCCATGCCGCTGCCCACCCCGAACCACAAAAGGCCCCCGTGCTGGCCGAAGTCCACGCCGTGCAGCTCTCCTACCTCTGCCTCGGCGCCATGAAGAGTCTGAGCGTCCTGCTGAGCTGCAGCAAGTACGCCGAGCTACTGCTCATCCCCAAGGCAGTGCCCGACAGCGGCCACAACTCTGACTGCGGCAGCCCGAGCCTCAGCGTCCCTCAGGAGGAAGCAGAAATGCGCTCGGCGCTGCAGTTCCTCATGAGACACATGGTGAAGCGGGCCGTAATGAGGTCACCCATTAAACGCGTGCTCGGATTGGCTGAGCTGGAGCGGGCGCAGGCCATGATCTACAAACTCGTCGTCAATAGTGTGTTGGAGGAGCAAGAGGGCGGGAGAGTCAAACAAGGTGAGTCTCTCACTAACACACCTCTTCTCTGCGAACAAACACTCCTCATTGTGTCTGTAGTGTGTGTAAAATTGAACTGAATCAAATTATATTGATGGTGAATCTGTGTTTGTGTGTGTGTGTGTGTGTGTGTGTGTGTAGCTGATGGTGAGGGTGAAGAGCAGGAAGGTGAGCAGCAGTTCCAGACACCAGTCACCACCTCACCCTCTGCCTCCAGCAGCACCTCATTCATGAGCTCCTCCCTAGAGGACACCACTACAGCAACCACACCTGTCACCACGGCAACCACACCTGTAACCGATGCTGAGACTGCACCAGCCTCGGAATCACCAGGAGTTATGCCCCTCAGCCTGCTCAGGTACACACACACACACACACACACACACACACACACACACAAACATCTGTGCTGATGTGTCATACTTGTCATAAGTGCATGTAGGTATTTAGAGGGGTGTGTGTGTGTGTGTGTGTGTATATATGTGTGTGTGAGTAGACAGATGTTCTCCAGCTACCCCACCACCACACTGCTACCCGCTCGCCGAGCACAGACGCCCCCAGTCTCGTCACTCCCCACGTCTCCTTCAGACGAACACGGCCGGAGACAGAGTTTCACCTCCCCTGAGTCTCAGCCTGCCAGAACTACCAACAGGACAGGTACACACACACACACACACACACACACACAAGTTAGAAATGATTTGTTAACTTAAAAGCCTACATGTCTGTTTTATTGTGTAGCGCTGTCAGACCCCAGCAGCCGCCTGTCCACGTCTCCTCCTCCCCCCGCCATCGCTGTACCCCTGCTCGAGATGGGCTTCTCCCTCAGACAGATCATGAAGGCTCTAGAAGCCACAGGTACACACACACACACACACACACACACACACACATGCATTCATTCACATACATTATTTAAAGCCCAGTGTGATTACCTGAACCTTTTATCCAGGCACGCGAGGTGAGGCCGACGCCCAGAACATCACGGTTCTGGCCATGTGGATGATCGAGCACCCGGGCACTGAGGACTCGGAGGAACGCACCACGTCTTCGGACTGCTCGGGGGCAGCCGGAGGAGGTAAGAGTGTGGAGAGAAGTTACCTGCGCTCACCTGGAGATATTCCCAACGCGGATGCCGCAGAGCCGGAGGAGGGATTCAGTGAGAGGTAGACTCGAGATACCTTATATTAAATATAGTCTTATGTTCCTGTGTAAAAAAAATTCAGACACTCACACTGTCTCTGATCTCAGCCCTGAAGGATTAGATCAAGACTCCGCCTCTGCCTCCACTGGCCACACCCCTCGTGGGCGCTCAGCGTCCACTAGAAAGCATCGCTTTGATTTGGCGGCACGCACTTTACTGGCTCGTGCAGGTATCTTGGATACACACATGAATACACTCACACATACACACTCACACACAGACACACACACACTCACAAATCCTCAGAGCTCACAGGTGTTTTTGTGGTTGTCTGTGCAGCCGGGTTGTACCACTCGGTGCAGGCGCACCGCTCTCAGGTGCGCAGGGAGGGGTCCGGGCTGCAGCAGGACTCGGGCTCACTAGGCGGAGTTTACGACTTCAACCTGGACGAGGAGCTGGAGTTGGAGCTGGACCAAGAGGCGATGGAGGCCATGTTTACCCAGGAGCTCGCTTCAGATTCGGACATCCTGGGAATGTGGATTCCGGAGGTACTGGACTGGCCAACATGGGTGTGTGTGACCGCGGCTTGAGGCTGCAGCTACTTTCCTACTCACTATTAACCCTGTTAATAAACAACACACACACACACACACACACACACACACACACACACACACTGGTTCACAAACACTTAAGCAGACTGCTGCATGCAGTAGGGGTTGTTTTATAGCAGTTTTTTACTAAAGAAAAGCTCTTCCTGTTTTTACTAACACTGCTCTCCCGAGTGCTACGTCGTCAGCAACACTTCTTGTGATTTGAGACATCTTATCATTCTTGTGTGTGTGTGTGTGTGTGTGTGTGTGTGTGTGTGTGTGCAGCATGTATGTGAGTCAGAGGAACGTGAGGAGGTGGTGGTGTGTGAGCTCTGTGATGTGAACGTGTCCAGCTTCAACCAGCACATGAAGAAGAGTCATCCTGGCTGCGGGCGGAGCGCCAATCGGCAGGGTTACCGTAGCAACGGGTCCTACGTAGACGGCTGGTTCGGAGGCGAGTGCGGGAGTGGGAACCCGTATTACCTGCTGTGTGGCAGCTGCAGGGAAAAGTACCTCGGCATGAAGAGCAAACACAAAGGAGTCGTGCCGGAGAGGTCGGTATTACGGTATTTTACTCTCTAGTCCGTCAGTAGTCTCTAAAGCCACACCCTTTTGAGAACTCCTCCTACTCTCACACGTAAATGAGCACTGGTTTTGGCACAATTAACGAACAGAATGTTTATTAATTTATTTCTTCAGATACAAAGGCCAAGCTCCAGACCTTCTGGGAAAACAAGACAGTGTCTATGAAGGTATTGAATATTTATTTTTAATAGTAAACAACTTATTTTTGGAATCTAGATGTGCCAACCGTGTGTGTGTGTGTGTGTGTGTGTGTGTGTGTGTGTGATACAGAGGACTGGGACATGCTGGACGTGGACGAGGCAGAGAAGCTGACAGGTGAGGAGGAGTTCGAGCTGCTTTCAGTGCCACTGGGACTCACGGAACGCAAACCCGTCCCCGAGGCTGTTCACTTCCCCGACACGGACCCCCTCGGAGCCTCTGTTGCAATGATTACTGCAACAAACAGCATGGAGGAGACTCTCCTGCAGATAGGCAAGTTTACAGCATGCCCCGCCCCTCATCCTTCCTCGTTAATTACAATTATCCAAACCTACATGACTCAAGCATTAATGAGAAATATAAACAAATGGAATATTTTAGGGATTTAAATGAATGCATATTTATTGATTACATAAT
>JAOVVG010000004.1:954573-982735 GCA_028566375.1 Leptodoras nelsoni
TTCCTCCGGTACACGAGTGTCGCAGTGCCGTAGTGTTTCGTCACATGCGAATTCTTTGATCTGCTTCTCATACCGTCTCTCCTTCTATCCTGTCATTGCTTTGTTATCTTATCGTGTTCACCTGTTTCATATTAGCCCTTAATTAGATCTAGAGTTGCATTTTCTACTTCCTGTTTCACGGCCTGGTGTTACGGTTCATGATTACGAATCCTTGCTTTCACCTCTGACTCAGATTCCTGGATCGCTCCTCAATAAAGAACACGCTGAGGTTACACACTTGCGTCTTGTCCATCATTCTACGTTATGAATCTATTCCATAATGCCGTCCTCGGAGGAGGGAAATGATTTCTAAACGATTAACGCGTGGTTCTGTGAGCTAGACGAGGTCAAAAGTTACACGCGGGACACTTACACAAGCCGCTTATGTGTGTGCAGGATGTATTGCGAGGGTCTGTGGGTGTGTAGGCATCCGTCAGCTCGTGTGAACAGCCATCATTTAACGTCTTTGTAGGACCAAATAAAAACATATCATGAATTTCTGAAAGGTGATGAAGCCACAATCGTCACGTCTCGGTTGGAGCTTCAAGGTGAAGCGCTATTTCCATTATCAGATGCAGACAGACTTCAGGCTTCAGAAGAAAAGTACAAAAGAGCCAGTGCCATTTTCTCTTATTGGCAGTTGGCGCAAAATGCGTCATAAAACAAACTGCAGAAATGACGACTTCAAAATAAAAGGCAGGCGAGTCTGTTCTGTTACCCATGGAAACTAATTATCATTTGTTGTCACCTCTTTTTTTTGCAAAGCTGAAAGACGCCAAAGGGCTTCCTAGGACTACCTTGCCCTTACTTCAAAGTTCTCCAGTGAAAGCACATCAAATTTAACTGCTACCTTAATGTCTTTTTCTGGAGCACAGAGGCCTAAAAGATGGCTTGAGGGCAGGGAACAGGGGTGAGGAGTGATGAGGTAGCTGCCTTCTCTGCTGCTTAGAAAAACACACAGCTTTCCTAAGCTCAGATCACAAATAAGTAGATGAATACATGCAGAATATGGCATGGAAAACAAAGTCAAACCCGGACAAAAGAGCAGCCGAGACAGCGAGAGAGAGAGAGAGAGAGAGAGAGAGAGAGAGAGAGAAAGAAAAAAAAAGCGCCAAGCTCTACCTGCCCGGAACAATACAGACAGGTGTGTACTGCCTGTTGACAAGCGTACCTTTTCAGCTATTGTTTAAAGAGTGCAGTGTTCGTGTCATGTCGCAGCATATTCCTCAGCTTGGCTGACCATGAGCTAACCCCAGATTCACGAGGCAGGGTGAATAGCTCACGACTGAGACAGTGGGAAAAAAAGAGCGAGAGAAAAAGACACAGGTAGTGGCATTGCACTCGCATATCCACCTCCGATTAAAAGCTCTAGAAGAATAACAAGCTTAAGTGCCAGCTCAGAAAAAAATCCTCTTCATAATGCTGTCCGTATAAACCCTGAGCATTGTGTTGCAGAAAGCCGGAGTTTCACTCTTCTGCCACGGGGAAGAAAGAGGAAAATTGTTAGGGAAAAAAACCAACAATGGAGTTCTTAATCCTGGGAATTCTCTAAACGCTCCGGCTTTATTTTGTATTATCTGCGCTTGAGAAACTGGAGGCTTCAGGTTAGATACTGAAGGTTCCACTGGTGCCCAGTATCGAGGACACGCTCGAGCTCCTGCTTAGTGCCACGCCACCTTCCACCACACCAAGCGGTAGCTCTTCAGATTTTTTTTACATATACATTGACCTACTTTAGCATGTGAGTTTAAAGTAATTAGGCACTAAAACATCTAAATTATTAACGAAGCTCCACTCCTAGATACCGCCTGCTTATCGCAGCCAACTGGCAACGTGGCATCGATCAAACAGGAGCGAGCAGGGATTTTTCTAACTCTCGATTGACTCATTGATTGAAGATATTTTTAAAAGGAGTCCCTTGGAGTCATCTTATAAAGCAGGACTGTTCCACACCAGAGGCCTGTCGCTTTTAATTGGGCCGGGACTGGGCGGTTTGGACCAGCTCAGGGAGCAGTGCTGGAGGAGCTGACATCTCCCTTAAACATAGATGCACCAAATAAACATAAAGCTGTTGGCCATGCCGATGTCAGCGACACACAGCGCTGACCATGCCAACGCCGATCACATGAAACCTCCTGGACGGACATCAGGCAATTAAAAAACTCTTTGAATGTAGATCATCTTAACAAGACAGAGATGCCATGACTTTATAGCCATCTTCTAAGAAGTGCTCCTGTAATCATAAAGGCTGTCCTTTGCTTATCCCAGGACTATCACGCGATCCGGTGTCGCCCAGGGGATAACGAGTTCCCTTTCCAGTCAACATGTTTAAAAGAGGAGCTGTATACTGTATAGCTACTATCATGTCTCATTTTAAGAAATGTTAGGTAGGCCACGCCCACAAGTGACACCAGTCGTGGTCACTATACACCCTGAAGTGACATGTGACTGAATGAAGGATATGTGAGCACTTATAAAACCTATAAAGAGAAATGGGACACGGAGAGACAGGTGCTCACCTTGTCAGCCCTGCAGTTGTTAAGACCGAGGCCTGAGAGAGCCGACAGTTTGGCCTCCATGCCCTGTTGGTGATGCTGCAGCTGCTCACGCTGGATCTGCTCCCTCATTTTCCTGGCCTCCTGGATAGCCTTCATCACAGCATCCTGGTCTCCGAATAGTGCCGTGGAGTTCAGGTTAGACAGGATATCTGCACGGGTGTCAGACAACAGCAAAGTCATTACATTGTAAAGCCCACTGAGTGCAAATGACGCTCTGGGAGGTCTGGTTATCAAGTCTTTATGTGCGAGGGGAAAAAAGAAGGCAGCAATCGTGGCATGTGATGCCTTTCTGTAATTAGTGGATCAAAGTGAGGTGAGGTGAGGCTGGGTGAGGCAGTTAAAAGTTGGAAATAGAACAAAAAACAAATGGCAAGTCTGTGTTTAAAGACCCGGTCCACGGAAAGAAGGGAAATGAATCTAGTCAAGTAGCGTGGTCTCACTTTAATGAAAGACCGTTTTTAGGAAAAGCCAGTTGTAACTTCCGTAAAAACAGGCTTAATATGAGAGGTGAAGAGAGGGCTTTGAAACAACTAATTGTCAGTGCCAGCATCCATTACGCCAGGGTGGCGGTAATGCCAAGGTTTGAGGGAGATTAAGGGGATGTGGTTGTGTAAATAGAGCAGTGTGCACTGGGATGAATGAATTTCAGTTGGGTGTGATATGACAGAAAGGATCGTGCACTGCAATGGTTAGCAAAAGGTTTGTGTTGTCAAAATAGAAAATAACAAATAAAGAATAAAGAATGAGAACAGCACTGCAATTAGTTTACACATATTTTGTCAAACAGGTTTACCCTACTGTATGTATTCAGACAGAATCCCAGAGAGAATCATGCAGAATCATGCAGAGAGGAGCTGGAAATCAAACCCACTGCACCGCGGAAGACTTACCGAGGGACGATCCTCGGCCCAAACCAAGGGGGCTGGGGATGCCTCCACTCTTGGGCTGGCTGTTCGGACTGCTCTTGCTGCCCGGGAACAGGCTGTGTGTCGGAGACATGGGGGATTTCACCGGATCAGCTGTCTTCGGCCGAGCTGAGAGGTTCAAGGGCTGCGTTCCCTCCTCCTGACAACACGGGAAACCGTGTTCAGAACATACACCATGGAACACAGAGATATCAAGACAATTAATTAGCCTGACTCCACCTAAGAGCCAGGCTGAGCATTCATCCCTAGGCTTTGTGCCATGCTGAAGCTCCTCTGTGTCTCAGGCCTGGGTTTTGTTCAAGCTAATTAAGATGTGGTGTGATTCTCTAAGGTGCTCCTTTCTCTACTTACCTGTCTTCCACCAAAAGCTTTCACTGCAACGCCAGTCATGGTGAAAAGAACTTGTGCACTAAAAAAATGGGGGCTCTTATTTGGCAGTGAGTGCCACTGTCCAAACAGATGGACCACATAATGAACACTGCCTGGAGCTTCTTGGAAATCTGACTGCCAATTACAGTTTGTCATTCAATTACACATTAAATAGTCAAACAAAACAGACTGCCAGCTAATTAAGCACAGCATATCTGCATATGGCCCGAACAGAGCTAAACGCCGGCTGTATCGTTGATCAAAGTCGTAATTACGAAGATTACATGCTTCATGTAACAAGTGTCAGCTAAACAAATGGGGCTGAATGAAGACAAATGTTTTACGTCATGTTTCTGAAATAAAAGCTTACGCCGTATTCAGGCTAGCTCCGAACAGCCCATGTACCGAAATCCCGTTTAAGCCGTCATTAACCAGCCCTGCTGAAGAAGATCCCTGGCTGCTTCTCGTATCACTGATTTATCCCTGGCTCTGTGATATTAAACAAAACATTTCCAAATGTGCACGTGTTTCGAGTTACAGCAGCAGCAGACATGGGGAAAGAAGAATCGATGATGCATACGGCCACTATTCAACAGCGAAGACCGCTCCAGCATGCGGGGAAAAAGTACTAACGACGGAGCAGTCACCAAATCATGACCTCATTAAAATAAAGCGCTCCTTATCGATTTGGGCTGGGTGCATGTTGTCTTTCTTTGCTGTAATCTGGTTTGGTTTGGACCACACTGCAGGACTGGGGGATTTTTTTGTATTTTTTAAATAAGGCTGCCAACTTTTGTGAGGGGAAACCACATGTACCTAAAAATGATTCTCCGGGTGCGCGCAGAGCCATAGCAACCCTGTCCACACAGTTCTGCATGAAGGAACAAGAGCCTTGTAAAAGTCAAGCCAGATTGATGGGTTCTGCGGAGAAACAGGCGACACAGTACCATGTGCTAAGCTAACGCTACCGTAAGACTTCCTTTTACGAGTTTTTTATGTATGTCCTTTTTTTTCAGTACTAAATGCGAAACACTGGTCACGGCTCAGAGTTTTACATCCTACATGAAGAGACTTCTAATCCGTGCGTACTCCTCTTACGCTAGATTCCACGGCTAATTTAAGAATGCAGAAAAAAGGCTTGGGTCAAGCACCACTCCAGGAGAACACTTAAATGTGCTCGTCTTCACACTTTCACAGCCGGACGAAGGACATGCTTTTGAGTTTTCATTATTTCTGTTTGATTGACTGGTGGGTTCTAGTCTACATTAGTGGCCAAAGACTTCAGAACGTTTGGTGATACAGAACCATCCCTGATCTTCTTGAAAACAGTCCTCTGGGGGTTGATTTAGAGGAACGCAAGCAGATAGAACCAATCAAGACGGTCGTACCTTGATTTGGCCCAGGGGGCTGGAGGACCTCTTCTCACTTTTGGGCCCAGGTGAGAGTGGCCCTGCAGAATTAGGTGGTTGGGGCAGTGGCGCCATCTTGGCTCCTGGAGAGAGCTGCATGCTGGCCAGCTGGGCGGCGTACAGTTGCTGCGAGGAGAGAGAAAAAAAACCCACAAGGCATTAAGATCCCAAGCCAGCCACCATTCAAAACCCTGTTCCCCCCCGCACTATCGCTCACTCTCTCTCACTCTCCTGGTTTCTGTCATTCTTTTTTTCACGTCCTCCTCTTTTTTTCCATCCCAGCCCAGAATATCTGCCAAAAGATCTAAGATAGATAGAAACCCAGCAAAACCACACTCCTTTTTTTTCCTCCTTTTTTCTGTTTTTATATTTATCAGGTTTGCAGCCTGAAGGAAAGCTAAGATCTGATGTCTGTGCTGATTTATCTTCCTCCATAACGCTCTTTCTGCTCTGGTTGGTATCAATTCTACATCACAATTTAGACACCTGAACCACCATTTTATCAAACTCTACATGACCGTCACCCTTGTACCACTTCACCAACTGGCTGCCGTCGAGTTTCCATGACACATCATGTCAAAGGCTTCCATTAAGACAGGAACCCAGACAAAGCAAATTCTTACCACTCTTATTATTTTCCTTGGCTCACACTGCCAGTCTGGCATGAGTCAGATTGGGTACAAATGAAAGAGACGGGCCACGGACTGTTAGACCTCAGAAGGTTTTTTTCAGGGTACAGTGCTGGAAATGTTCATGTGAGCCGTTTATTTCAATTTCAGCAAGGCTGATCGTCAGCTATAGCACATCGAGTATGATTCGAATTTTACTCCCCCAATATTAGCATACGCATGAGGGGGAAAACTAGCACCACTGTTGTTCTCCAAATGAATTACATTAAATTGTTGTTTTGTAAGGTCCAGCAAAGAAAGTATAGACACCAGGCTTCATGTGTCTGTGTCTTCTAGTATTAACAAGAGGCTGTGAATAATTTGGCTTTGTTCCATGGTCCATTGAGGAAAAATCCTGGATGCACTTCTGTTAGCCCAGAGGCTAGTATTGATTAGCAAGCAGGTAAGTGTTTAAATTGGCTTTTGTCTCCACAAGTAAGTAGCAGGGGTGAGACTAAATAACTCACGGCCTCCATGACCTGATACAGAGAATGCGCTTCTGGCTTGCATAACCCATTCAAGAACAAACCAGAGAGGAACAACCACAACCAGGCTTTCACCAGCATCTAAAGGGTCTGCTATTCTTCGTGTCATTCAGTCACTTAACATGGAAAAAAGAGCACATATAAGCAGGCATGTCTGCTCTCTCTGCACCCATTTCCTCTTGTCAGCAGGCTGCATAAGGACTCCATTTGTCTAAATTGGAAAAAAGTGGCTTGAGCATTAGTGGCGTGTGCCCCACCTCAGCTAGTCAGACAGAAAATCCCAGGCCTGGACAAAGCTCTTTGTGTCCACTGTGTATCAGAAGATATAAACACAAAAATGCTCTCCACCGCCCCAAGTTAAACACTTGCATACTAGTGGTACACAAAAGGCATCATTCTTCTCCATCGCAGTTGGGGCAAGTGACAACACATGGGCACAGGAAATGGCAGGCTGATTAGGTCCACTCTGTGATACTATATCCTTACTGAACCTTATAAATAGAACAGCCATTGTGTGTTAAAATCACAAACAAAATCAACATCATACGTTCACATGAATCCTGAAGTGCCTAAACCCAAAGGCCTGGAGTTACTGCTTTCATGTGACTAAGCTATAGCTGGGATGAATGCACGAAAGGAAGTTCAGTCTGCTGCTAGCAGTGCGGATGTGTCCGCGGCCCATCCACATTCACACCACTCACACTCACAATCTGGAGTCTCAGGGGAACAACTTTATTGTTCCTCAATAAATAATTGCTTCAAATGAGATAATAGACAGAGGTGCACTGTAATAACGATGATGAGTGAGAGAGTGAAGGTGAGACACTGGTTAGCATGCCAGGACACATCTAGTTTTGGATGAAAGGCAGTAGTAGGTCCGGGGCAGGGGCAGAAGGGGCCGATGGTAATGAGGGTCATTCTGAAAGTCAATGGTCAGACGAGAAATGGGCAGCAGGCAGCCAGGATTGGCTTCATGCCTCTGGCACACAACACGCCTGCACCCAGAAAGATCAATTCTACCACAACTCTACACTCTGCAAATCCCATGTGTTGTTATTCTACCACCTATCGGGGCAACACAGGCAGTGAGTGATGTTTTAATTTAGCTACAAGGAATTGTGATAGGTTATAGTAAGATATAGGGTTAGAACGATGCTCCTGCTATTGTATGAAAAGTCCCATATTAAGCAAAATAATTCTACAGGAAGTGATGCAGTACTCAGGTCCTGGACACCCTGTAAGTGAATGCCCTGACTCCCATCCAGTGTGTATTCCTTCTTTAAAAGTCATTTCTTTAGTCTCAGGAAGCATTAACTTTAAACAAACAGATTTCTTAAGGCACCCTAAAGGTCAGCCCTTGGACGTAGAACCCTAAAAGCGAAGGTTTCACTTTCAGAAACTAAAAAAAACCCTCCGGTTTTGGTATCAACGATGCCCCTGATTAAACAAGCAGCGGTCCCAACATCCTCCCTGCACTCACAAGACGATTTGCGGGTTTTGGCTTTAGATACCAGTCATACTTACAGTTTTCTACTCATACTTTTTTTCCTCAAACCAAAATATAAGTCAATTCACAGTTTGGTGCACTGAAGTGAAGTTTGAATTTCCAAGTTGAAGTAAACCGACAGATCAGCTCCCAGAACGCACCGGATTTCCACACTGGACAAACATATTGAACTGTGGGTTCAAATGTAGAACTGATCTCTGGATTGTGGCATGAGGGAGTCCACAACGGAGACAGAATGCCTTCAAACACAATGGCAGACTGGCATCGAGAATCAATAATCCATATGAACAAACCTGCACCGATTGCCCAGAATTGATCACGGATATCGATTCCATCCAAGTGTAAAAGTAGACTTAGAACATGTGACTTGACTTGAACGCCAGTGCATAAACAGGGGAAAGGTTCTGCTCTTCTCTTCTCAACGTCTTTCATTCAAGCTCTTTCTTTATCAGGAACACAGCCCTGGGGCTTCTCTAGTAGATCTATCTGACGTTATATCTCTCCAGCCCATCACGCCATAGACAAAAGGCTCGTGCCAAATGATCATGCAGTAATGCTGAGTCATTCCACACACACAGTTTCGCAGTACAGTGGAGAGCTATTACACCAGGTGCTGATTCTGATAGCTCGAGGGAAACAGGATGCTGACTTTCAACATGGCCTGTAGAGAAATATCTCGATCCACACCAGCGGCTCGGGTAATACCTTTGTCCACTTGAGCATTAAATGATTCTCTGCTCTACAGCTTACTTAGACAGAGAGCAGGACTTGGGAAATGGAGCTTTTCAATTCACTCACCTCACCTGCTGCCGTCGTTACACCTTCAGCAACACACACACTTTCATGCACACCTCTTCTCTCAAGCCCATGGAATGCAAATGGCAAAAGGGCTGGCCCAAGGTCAGCCTGTTAGCCTCTGGTAATTAAAAGCAACCCCTCTGGAGAGCAAAGGAGTTAAACGAGCAGCTGCACTCACATTGCTTGCCACAATATTATCCATAGATTACACCCACCTCCACTACCACCACCCCCGCCCCCAATCTTATTCGACATTACTCCACATCAACACGCTTCTATAGCACCAAAAACGCTTTCACGCTTAAACCTCAAAGGACTTCGCTTTAATGCACAGAGGCAAGCAGAAATGTATAAAATACCACACACATTCGGGAGACGTCATGCCCTCGCAAAGCCCAAGATTGTCATTGAAATTTCATGTCTGCAAAAAGCAAAGTTTATAGAGTTATTAGGAAGTGATTTCAGGCACCGAGGGCAAAAGAAACAGCAGACTCAGATTTGTCCTCAAAGCTCAGTGACAGATGGGCTGAGATTCATAAGATTTAGTAAATCTTGCCAGAAACCAAAATAATTAAACAATCAAGACTCTTATGTGTAAATTTCATGTTGGAAATGAACACTGGGTTTAGTTTAGCTTAGCTTGCCCAGTATAACCAGTGTAAGGAAGATAACACATCAGGGCACGCTGGTGTACGACAATAATCAATGATGCAGTGTGGAGTTAGCACAGGTACCACCCTGACACTGATTACAGATTCACACATTTAACTCACCAGCCTTTCTTTCTTAGTTAGCAACACCACCAAACGTTACAGAGTAAGCGCTAACCCTGGAGACTCCCACCAACAATGTTAAAGAGTTGATGTTGAGCGCCTGCCATAGACGTCCCTGTGAATGATCTGGTACTACAGAAACTATAATGTATGAGATTAGATTGGGTGTAGTAATGCTGTATGTGTATACCTGTGATTTGCGGTTGCGCTACAATCATACACAATGAATCAACTTGCTAATTCTCTTTTGTATTAATGAACACGAGTGAAGGTTAAGGCCTAAGTTACTGCTGCATGGCAGTGCCAGGGCTAGACCAGCAGGAACCCAGAGCTTGTTTGCCACAAGGCTTGTCGAGGCTTGGAGCCCAGGGGACGAGGGGGAGGGAGACCCAGGCTGGCCCAGATGTCATGAGGAGAGGCGGCCGTGCTCGGGTGCACTGCGCCAGCGCTTTCCAGTATGGCCCAACATCTGTTTTATCTGCTGGCAACCAACCTGCTCCCACATCTCCCCGCCTGCTCAGCCCTTCCTCACTCTTCCACCCTTTTCCCCTCTCTCACTTCCCCTCCTATGCTCCTAATCTCTGCCCTGCTGGGTGACAATGGCCAAACTGTCCGAAAGCGCTCACACACCCATATGTTATTTCCTTATTTATGTTTATTTTCTTTTTCTACACTTCTTCCTGCTCCCTATCTCTCCCCTTCTTTCTATTTACCAGCATGTCTGTCCATCTGTCCCTCTTTTCAACAACCCCATCTATCCAGATGCCCATCTTTCCATCCCATTACAGCCTCAGCGCTGGCCTCCCAGTGCCTCTCTGCTTCTGGCTATCTCTCTAGAGCAAAACATACACATCTCTTCTCCTCCTCAATAACCTCAACAGCTGTTCACTCTCATTTCTAGAACTCAAAGTCAACAGTGCTTCACTTGCTGGCCATGGCAGCTGGCCTCAGCTCTCTCTGTATCCGGAACATAGAGCGATCAGCATCTAAACAAAAGATAACAACCGGTTTCCTCTTTTCTGTCATTTCCTGTGGAACGTATTAAAGGAAAAATCCACTCTGAACAACATCCTCGAGTTGCATCCAAGATTTATTTTGTAAGTAAGTTCTTTCAGCAACATTTCAGTCCGTGGTTTCCTACGTTACCCACAGTGCTGTTCAACTACCTGCTGATCCTGGTGCAAAGGGAATTAGCCCTCACTTTCTCCAACTAAAGAGAGTAACACAGTAACACGATGAGTCCCTCATCTTCTCATCTGTAGACTCTTCTCAGACAGGTCAGCCTCCATATAGTCAAAGTTTATGTATCTCCATGAATGCCATCATGAGCTGAGTCTCCTCCTTCCTGGAGCTGAATGCCACTGAACCCTCATGAATGAGAGAAGAACGGCTATAAGGGCTTTTCTTTAAAAAGAATATATTACAACGTTTCAATATGAGCACATTTTTATGTTTTAGTTTAGTTTCCTCTCCAACAGCTTTACAGGAACCCACTCTTTCCTCTTTGCTTGGATGAAGAGATGACGCAGCTCTACTGGGAACCACATGAGACTCTCTGCTACTGGTAAACTGGTAGTGTTTAGTGTTTAGAGTAAATCGTCCTTCATATGTTATATGACTGGGTGAGTGGAAAGAACAAGAAGAAGGAGAAATAAAGATGTCAGTTGACTTGTTTGTGCCCTCTGTAATGTGCTACAGGGAGGACACAGATGTTCCACTTTATGCAATGATGCTTATTTTAAAACTGCTTCAACCCAGAAGTCTGCTTCCAATGATAGAAAGCAGGCCTCTAACTAAAAAAAAGAAAAGAAAAGTTCACTTCGGATTTGTTTGGAACCCGGCAAGAAACTAGGCAAAACCAGGCAGAGAATGGCTTTAAGGAAATTGTTTTTGCACCTCCAGCAATTGAAGAAAGGTGATGTTCCGGCCGGCAAATTAAATGCCAATCCAGCAAAGAGAAAAAATAAAATGGAATTCTTTTGTAGAATTAGGATAATTCCTTTTAGGCCGGTCTACAAGCTGAGCACAATATCCGCCCAGGGGTGAGAGGTGTCAGTATTAATAAGGTGAGGGACACGTTGGGACGGAGGCATTGTTTTGCTGCTGGAACCCAGCTCATCCCGAGCCCTGAGTGGGCCCTAATGAAGAGAGGCGTCCGGCCGCCAGGAACGGCTCGGCCTGCTTTCTCTGGTGACTCGCACAGGAACAATCTGTCAGAGGAGCACTGAGTGAAATTACTCGCTGTGTAGGGCCGTGCAGTGACAGTCACTCGTGTGTGTGTGTGTGTGTGTGTGTGTGTGTGTGTGCTTGACCACTGGGGGGAAGTGTATTGACAAGCCAATTACACAGACGCCTCCTGGCCGCTTTCATTTCCTAACCTAAAGCCTTTGTTAGGTCTCACCCAGAAAAGAGAGAATGCGATCTTCATGTCTCACTCACACTCCGCTACGATACGCTCAAACAGCGATGGGGTTACCATCCTCACTTGTCCCGCTGTTGCTCGTTGGCGAGAACGCAGCATAAGACCGCAGTCCGTCTCTGTTTCCTGGTTCAGTCCACCATTACTGGAATTAATTCCTTTCCAATCAGCACTTTAAAAAAAAATATCTAAATCTAGCAAATTGTAGAAAATGATACCTTGCCAGATAGAGAAGCAGAGATATTCTGATTAGACAGGCGCAGTGAACCAATGGCGTGACGGGTGGGCGGATCCCCTGGCACAGGAAGTGGGGTTCCTGCAGGTGAGGTCACACGCTTCAAATGGATCAGTGATGCATGACGACTGAATGCACACTGATACCGCGATTACTGACAATCACACACACACACACGCACACGTACACACACACACACACGCACACACACACGCATACACCTCATTAATACCAACCTGGAGCAGGCAAGCTTAAATTTGACAGATTTAAAAAGAAAAAATAACATATCCTCTTTGTCAGATCTTTACATTATTATTATTATTATTATTATTATTATTATTATTATTATTAGAATATACAGATATAATTATTTTGCATCCCCCCCGACACCCTAACTGGCGGCCGCTGACTGCTGTGAAAGTCACGCTTCCTTTCCTCGCCCCACAAAATTACATCCTTTAAGTGCATCTGTCTCTTGTTCTTCTTCTCTCTTTCAGAAGCCTGTTTTGTCTGCCGCTTTTGTCCTCTCTTGACGTGTGACACGTACTGTATAAAGCGCGCAGCGCCGTGTTTTGTCGCTGACGGTTTTCGGATCTAAATTCAGCCCAGAGAACGGAGAGGCATTGAGCAGACGGATAACAATGTTGTCACCACAACAAGCAGGAATTAAATCATCTCTGTCACCAGCTCAGTAACTGATATTATCATGGCCTCACTAATCCCATTATCAAGTGTGCGTTTGATCGCAGGCTGCTCTCTGGGACTTTTCAGCTATTTTGCAGCTGTGAGGATGTGTAGAGCAGCACACTGAGCAGTCAGCACTGGGGGACGTTTATGCTGGGGAAAGGTAACCTGGAAGACCAGCGAGGTACGATGCTGTGGTGTAAGAGGAATAAAACTCGTTTATCATACAGTATCACCACTCAGTACTGCACTCACCATGGCAGCACGAACCACAGCATGCACAGCAACTTTTACAGTATGAACATCATCTTAACGTTTATGGCATTTGGCAGACGCCCTTATCCAGAGTGACTTAGATTTATTTCATTTATTCAACTGAGCAGTTGAGGGTTAAGACCCGTGCTCAAGGACCCAACAGGGGCAGCTTGGTGGTGCTGGGGCTTGAACCCCCAACCTTCTAATCAGTAACCCAACAACTTAACCACTGAGCCACCAAGGCCCTAGTTAATGTTCTAAACCTTCAAAATGAAAGACGGGAACTTGTGTTGGAGTGGTGAGATATTTCTTTTTGCCATTTAGCCTATAGGTTAGGTGTACACCAATTATCAGGAATGCTCTCTCTCTCTTTCTCTCTCTCTCTCTCTTGTTTACTGTGCAGTCTAAAGATTAGTCACATCTTTGACTTGTGTGTCTGAGCTTAAGATCATTCCCAGGGTTAAATCCATTATCTGAATGAAGGAACGAGTGGAAAGCTCTGGGCGTTTAGGTATATGATGATCCCAGCCTTGAGCTGTGAAATAGAGAGAACACAGGTCTCAGGCTTCAGCCATGGCACTGCTGCCTGCTCCAGAGCAAAACAAGGATCACACACACACACACACACACTTTCTCTTTCATGCTCCTTCAAAAGTCTGGAACCGCCAGTACATACATACACACACACACACACACGCACTTCAACATGAATAGACTCATCCCACACCTTTCGTGCACTCGATTGTTCTTCACATAGATGCGTGATAGTGGAGGCCCAGCTGCTCGCATTGTTCCAACTTGCCAAGCCTCATTAATGCTGAGAGCGATAAGCTTCGAAGGACGAATAGTACTCGGCGTGCGGCAGTGAAAAGAAAAGGTATGCTCTCCACTCGCTCGCTCCGTCTTCCCCTCCTCCCTCCGCCATTCTCAGCTTTGTTTTGCAACAATCCCTGCTATCAGAAAGCTTAATGTCTAATTGCTATCAACAGCTTTACTGTGGCTGTTGACAAAACAACAACTGTCTGGCAAAAAAAAAGAGTGTGTAATTCTCGACAAGCTCGTCGGGTGCTTTTCCTCGCGCTCTTCCGTGCTTGTTTACTTTTGTTTTAGAAGAAGGAAGGAACTTGGTGGTTCACTCGCAGGTGACTCTTTTAATCCTGGTTTTAAAGAACAGCACCAGAGACACCATATTTCCTAAATTCCATCTACCCTAAGTACATTTATCAGTCTGAGAAACCGAAAAAGGCATCAAGATGAACGGTCAAAATGGCAATAATAATCAAGTCAAGGATTACATCTTCGGATTCAGATCTGTATCTGTAATAGCGTTCGTCGAGAACATTCATGGAGACACGCTGCATAATCTAAGACTATTAAACATCTAAAGCATCATCTACACCATGTATGGAAGGAGTCGTTGGTGTCAGTATAACGTACAGTTAAGAAAAGTACTAAACCGTAACATCATTGCAAATATCTCATAGTGATTCTATCATCCAGCTCTTCTAAAAGCTCTTTAACAATTACAGCATGGGAAGATCCCTCCACCTCAACCATCCACTTTCCTGAAATACTTATTATCATCCTAACTCCCATTTCCTGTGGGAAAACTATGGGTCTGGAAACCTGTAAAAAAACGTGGCGGTGAGCTGCAGATGGAAGGTGTTAAGTTGGTAGGGCTGGACCGGTGCGCGAGTAATTTAGTGCACGCTTGTTACTTAGCATACAGCTGGTTCTCCACTTGCTAAGTGCCGAGGGCTTGGCTCGGCGCCACCACATTCTTTTGTGACTGTACATACCTGGAGCTGAAGAGGATTGAGTCCTGACGCGGCGGCAGCTGCCATTGTGGAAGGAATGAACTGCACCGGGTAGTTATCACCTGTTGAAGGAAAAGCACAGGGTGGTGGGTGGAGGTGGAGGTGGGGGTGGGGGGGGACACACAATACGCACAGGTTGAGACAATGAACGGCTGAGGCAAGTGCCAACACAGTTCCTGTGGGCTTGCCTGCACCCAGCCTCGGCACCCAGCCCAAACATCTGCTCTCACAAAAGAGTCAGCTGGCTACAGACACGTGGGATTTACTCGAGAATGTCTTTCAATTTCAATCCTTCTTGTCCTTTTTTAATTTTTCATCTCTCCATCCAACCCCCACTCCCTCCCCGTTTCTCAACTTTGTGTTTATAATGCTTTTTGTTCGGTTGCTTCAGAATATCTGGTATTTATTTTGTTGTTGTTACTTCTGTACAGATCATGTCTACTCAAGCACATGACATGACTTTAGGCATGTTCCTCTATTGTTCTCCAAGTCACGCTGTGTTTTTATTAGCATGCATCCTGCTATGGTGGGAAAGATACTATTGCACAAATGCTGAACATTAAAATAATACAGACACATGTCCCAGCCAAGGTGCTGGTAAAGGTGTGTAAACCTGATCCTGATGCTCGTGCATTTGAAAAAGTGAGTGTTAATTGTGCACGATGTGTTCAACTTTGTGGTTGGCGTACATAACCCGTTCTCTGGCTTACTCCAGGACAGCAGCAGATAGAATGAAGTCTGCCAGAGATTTGACTGAAGCGTTCCTATAGAAGGAAATTGGCTCTGGTTCAGACCCCACTTCTGCCTGTCACTTCTTCTCACTAACATATGGTGCCATTAAAGCCACAGGCATGGGAGTAAATGTATATACACTGGCCCTCACTCACTCACTCGCTTTTCAATCTTGTCCAGCACAGCACATTGTGATACAGCCAGGAAATTCAATCCCGGCCTGTGGTCGTGAAGAATAAAGCATGCAATTGAAGTGATTTCAAATAGTGCCATTAGAGGGGTAGAGTGGGCGTCATTACTGTCTGAGCTAGCGCTAGCTCACTTTCTCTCTAGCCCTCCTTTTCTCTCCTTCATTTTCCCCAAGGGTGGATGTCAAAGGCCTGAGATGTCATGTGAGTACATGGCAGTTCGGGTGCCAGCTCAATATGCGGAGCCAGAGTTGGATGCTGAGAGAAGTAAGGATTTTTCTGGGCGGCTGGTGGACATGCTAGTCACCTTGGCAAGTTACCAGAATGTTGTGTGTCTGTCTGTCTGTGAAAGGGAATCTGGTTTTATATACCACTCCCATCTTGCCTGTAAGCCATTTCTGTCACTCTCAGGCTACCACCTGGCCACCAGGGTGCCGACATTATTATATCACCCTGGGGGCTTAAATGGACACCTCTACCTCCAGTAAGGACTGGAAAGGGTCAGTACCAGAGTCAGCACCATAACAGCACACCAAGGCTATTTGGTTTAATCATGTTATAGAATAAAGCATGACAGCATGACTTGGTTGTCACATCCTAACAAGTGTACCCTTGTAATTCTCTTTTGATAACATCAAATCAGGTTTCCCTATCCCATCAAAGGAAAACCTGTTCCTGCTCAAATCACCATATTCCACTGTCTCGTCTTTGTAGAGGAGATGAGATTAAATAATGGTGTCATAAAGCCATCGGTGAGGAGCTGTGTTCCAGTCACAAACCCTGAGTCCAATTCTGGGCTGAAAGCTTGGCTCAGGGCCCTGATGAAGTGGATTCCCCAAAGACACAACCAGGGCACCACTGGTATGGCCTCCAGGAGGAGAAAGAGCTGAAAAGAGCTTCTTCATTTTTCCTCTACCTGACACCGAGGACCAAGCAGGAGGAGAAGTCGGTCTGAACCACAGCTCTCTCAGAGTGTTTTTGGTTTTGCTGAAAGGGATTTATTAAACAAGCACTCACTTATGCTTATTTGTTCAGACCAGGTTTGAAGACTTTTACATTTATGTATAAACAAGGGATGAATGAATACCAGCTTTTTCAGGACGAGAATGAATACATGGGGTTTTGTACTAGACGTACATCAAACAGTATTGCGTAATATTGGATGGTAGTCTCAGAACATACAAATTCTGGTCTCCATGCATGTTTTGTTAAGACAAGTACATGGAGAATCAATTAATGATCCATAGAGCTTGAATTTCTAATGCTATGGGCCTCAGTAGCCAGGTCTGTGTTCCCAGCTGGGTCTCTCTCAACCATTGTACCCATGACACAATGTGAGGACTTCATAAGGAAAATCTGAGTCTCAGATAGTGGTATTGGTTCTGTCTTTATGTCCACACACAGCAGTGTCACCCCTGTTCTCCAATCGTCTCTATGAGTAAAGGACGAGTAAAAATGCCCAGCTCATTAGGCACAGTGTGAAAGAAAGTGAAGCACTGGAGCCTCACAGTTGGGGTGGATGTCATCAGCACGTCATCAGCACTGGACCTTCACTGAGACCTCAATGCTGGGCTGGATGCTCCTCACATGGGGCGCCAGAAACATCAGCGGGAGCTTCGCTTTAGCCTCATATGATCACATTACCACGCTGCGAGCCACGTTGGGCGTTAACGATGTGGGTCACTTTCTAGACTTTTCTACTCTGCACTGCTTTATAAACTTATGAATAATGCAGGTGCTGCGTGCACACAAAAGATTTCATTATAGCTTCTGTTATTTGTAGTGAAAAAATACTTGCAGTGTCAAATATATTAAAAAATCAAATGGGGAAAAGAATCCCCTCAGGCTCTTTGTTCAGCCTGTCATGCCTCTTTAGTTTCAAAATAGCTGACTTCTTTTTTATCGCTCACCTTTATAGTTAATTTATTAGATGGTTTACCACACCTTATAATATTCTGCCTTTCACCTGCTGTCTACCACTCCTTTTATCCCCAACTCTGATCTCCTTACTGTAATTTCTTTCCTTTTGATGTGATGCTTACAACAAATGTGTTTTTCACAGCATCTAATACAGGCCAAATCAGACACATCCTTTTGATGGCCAACCTTCACTGACACCTGAATTCTCTTTCTTACTTTTCCCCTATTCGTTTTTATCTGTTCTTCATTTCCATTTCCCTAGTGTTCCCTTAGATCTAGAGATATATCTATAGACAGCTCAGCAAGGAAAAGAAGTCAGGGAAAAAGCCTCATCTCAGCATTTTACTCGTCTCGCTGGCCTAACAGTCAATAGTCAACAGAAGAGAGGAGACAAATAGAGAGGAGACAGAGAGAGAAATGAATAAATATGGAGTAAGACCTTCGCCTCCCTGAACACATGAATGTAGGATTTTGCTTTTTTTTAATTACACAAAGCAAAATTACACAAAGTGATAGGGAACAATGAGGGACTGGGCGGAGGGTTAGCGGCCTGGCAAGGAGTCAGCGTGCATGTTGTAGCAATTTCCTGCAAATTTGTTTTTAGATTTGGAATGCTTGCGTGAGGAGCAATTCTCTTTTTCACAAAAGGTGAAGGAGAACGTGCCAGGACAGGTAGGAGATGCAAAGCTCCCAGAGGCTGTACACCCTGCAGGGGAAACTGTACACATGAGAGCAGGTTACCTCTCTCTGTGCACTACACTAAATCAATTAGGGAGCATTCCTTGGGGCTGACAAAACTTTTGGCCCATGCAATGGAGGAGAATAAGATGAGAAACCTCGCCAGTGTGTCTTCTAATAACAATTAAGTTCAACGGTTTAGATCGAGGCTGAATCTACATTCATCCATGGACAGTTTAAGATGCTGTTAATATGGATAGCAGATTTCTGGACGGTGAAATGGAGATACTTTCATGCCGATGTACTGATTACATTCCAGCCTGCATAGATCCTATATGCATTATTTTTGCAAGCCAACATCCCTATGCTGGGGTGTTGATGGACATCAAAAAACTGCAGAGAGTTTACATTTACATTTATGGCATTTGGCAGACACCCTTATACAACTGAACAGTTGAGGGTTAAGGGCCTTGCTCAGGGGCCCAACAGTGGCAGCCTGGTGGTGCTGGGGCTTGAACCCCCAACCTTCTAGTCAGTAGACCCAACACCTTACCCACTGAGCCACCCTGCCCCGTTGAGTGAGTTTGATACACCGATATAGAGGAAGTTCAGGAACTTCATGTTGCTTGCTGGTCCTTCCACGGACAGAATTGCAAGCTCTGTTTGTATAGTCAATAACTATACTCCCTTTCTTTGGATGACCTCAAAAGAATTTTGGCCCCAATCCAACCACCACCTTCTATTACTACACCGTAAACATCATCCTGACTGGTTGCACGATTATCTGGCATGGCAGATGCTCTCGTCGCAACCGCAAGGCTCTCCAGAGAGTGGTGAGAATGGCGATGCACATCACAGGCTAAAAAACTCACAGCCTTAAAGGACATCTACTGGCCATGATGCCCAAACAAGGCTTAGCAAATTACAACAGACTGCACACTCATTTTCCTGGCAGCCATCTGGCAGGTGGCAGTGGAGCATCCATTACTAACAAGCAGGGTGGCTTTTATCTTCAGGAAATGTATTGTTTTTTTTGTTCTTATGAATTAGTGAGAGACAAATACTTTAGGTGATTACAGAAAGTGGGGGTCCTAGGGTGGTCCCTTTGCATCTATGCACGGGGTATGGGCAGGCCAATACATTGTGCAAAGCACAAGTAGCCTGTGTGGTACAAGGACCTGAGTGAATGACTAGAGATTCAGACCTGTTAACCTGGAAAAGGCATGATATATAGTTCCACTGAACTGCCTTGGAGAAACTCTCCATTCCCTGTGCAGGCATTCTCACTGTTAATGTGTTGCTCAAAGGGTTTCAGTGCATCTTCCCACGGCTGGCACAGCAGAGCAAAGCAAACAATAATATAATTCATACATAACAGTACGGTAGTACGGTACACAAGACTACATAGTGCAAAGACTTTAGATGTCAGCAAAGTCACGTAATGCTAACTATATACCTGATACAATGAGAATGAGATTATCTTGACAGAAAGATCAAAACATTTGCAAATAATTATGATGAAAAAAGATGTGCACAGAAAGACAATAAAGAGACAGAATAAGGGAGAGGGATCTCCTACCTGGCTTGTAGGACATGCCTGGGGGGAAGAGAAAGCCCTGCTGGGCAGCGGCGGCAGCAGCTAAAGTGCGCTGGTCGTGTGGAAAAATGGGGATCATGAGAGGAGGCATGTGACCCTGGACCTGCTGAACACAGAGAGAAAAGAGATCACACGAGAGCCTAACACCGTCTGACAGCCGACAGACCCCCCTGCCTTGTTCTCCACTTCAGCTTCACAATACTTGCACCTAATACCCGCCACTCACATGTAAGTACTTTGAAATGGACATACACACACAAACACACACACACACACACACATGCACAAAGCCACACAAGATAAAGGGGTTAAACAGCACTGGCTTCACGTCTTCCCTCTAATCTAGTTGAAAAGGCGAGGCTCATGGTGAAATGGTCCTATTTTTTTAACCTATAGACGGAGTGTCATATTTTTTCCCGGTTTATAGACCAGACTTTACTCGTAAAGTGTTCAGGTTGAAGCGTGGGAATCTGGGAAGCTTAGTGCACCTCAGGGGGGAAATGACAAACTGCAAGTCACGACTGCAACTTCCTAAAGCAAAACAGTCTTTGCAGACCCATAAGTGAGGTGCTCCTTGGCTCAAGCGCACCCTCAGGACACGATTGTCCAAAGACCTACGGAAATATCAGGCTCATTGTATAATATTGAGAGATCATTTATATAGACAATAAAAGTGCAGGCATTCCCATAAATTAAAAAAGGAAAACACAGCTGCCTTTTAGCGCTGAAACTGCAACTGAAAGGGTTTGAGATATTTCATTTTTAATGTGACTCAACGCTGGCCCATTAACCATCGAGATGTCTTCTGTGTTCTGTTATTAACCTTCAACATCTTCATCCTTGTCTTTCTGCTAACCTTCCATCACACACTACATCAGAAGGCACTGAGATCATTGTGGGACTGCTGTGTGAGTGTGTGTGTGTATTAATATTCCATGCGGGACAAAGAGTGAGAGGAAAAACAGACCCAGGTGAAGCGAGACAAAGAGAAAGAAAGCTGGTATGTTTTGGGAACAAGCCACAGCAGCTTAGAAAGCCATATGTTTGCAGAGCATTGGCTGGACCCAATCTAGCTGTCATCCCCTGCTTCCTGAATATGCATGATAAGCTGCAGTCTTGCTACCGTGGGCCTGTGAGACTTAACGCCCAGCCGGGCAGGCCCACCTCAGGGGGATCCGACTGGAGAACGGGGTTAATAAAGGTCAGCCCCACCAAAATAAACACGTTACAGAGCATTTCGCCGTTCAAGCCTCTTTAAAATCAACCCGCAATAAAAAATGGGTCTGGGTGCAATTACTGCTGCAGCATTGGGCCATGAAATCAACCTGCTCTGTGCCACCACCACGGTTTTTTCTCCTATCCGTTCTCGCTGAGGTCTGCTCAAAGTGATCACCACTTTTTTTTGTTTAACTATTGCTTTGCTCCAGAATCTAATTCTAAAGCTTGAGAAAGAGTCCTCATTCTCTTGGTGCCTAACAAGTGCTTAAGTTCATCATACTGATCTCAGATGATGAGATTTCTAGAAATTTAAGATTCTAAGATTCCTTTGCTAAGATTCTAGCAAGAACATCAATAAAATACACTTTTCTGTTTGCTGGACGCTGGACCTTTGGACTCGGATACCTGTTGGTAAAATGGTCTTGTTCATCCATTCATTATCTAAGCTGCTTATCCTACTACTGGGTGGTGGAGGGTGCTGGAGTCTATCCCAGTGCTCATCAGGCAGAAGGTTGGGAAACACACTGGGCAGACACATTCACACACATACAGACTCACACCTAGGAGCAATGTAGTATCTCCATTTCACCTTTGACTGCATGTGTTTGCACTGGGAGGAACCAGTAGCTGTTTTCTGGTTCATCAGGGCTAAAAAAAATAACTTTTATCTTCATTAGAAATGTGCTGAAAGACTGTACATGACCTCACAAGTCAGGGGTAATGGGCAACGTTTCAGGCAGATGCTCACTATACTGTATGTGCAAAATGTTTTGTTCTTTGCTGACAGCACACATAATCACCTCTGTCTGTAGTCCTACAAGAAAAGAAAAAAAAGAATTCAACATCTGCTCTCAAGGTGGAAGTAACATGCAAGTATTCTCTGACATGTCATCTCACGTCCAGTGACTTAAAAAGGCAACGCAGCATTGCAGCTTTGACACGGAAGCACCCAAACAAACAGTGAAAACGATGATATATATATACATATACGTATATATAGAGTATCTCCATGTACACAGAGTTTAATACCAAATTCTATGGGATGGTTTTAAACTCTAATAGTACACAGTGTAATACTATAACAGAATGAAACGGTATGACAGCAGGAGAAACAAACCTAAAAAAAGGATAAACTGCACTCCATTTGATCACTTGTGATTTACAGTAATGAGGTCTTTACATTAAACTTTAATTTACACACGGCACATCAGTGAGTGGCAAATCAAATCAGGGGCTTCAAAATAGCGAGCTATTAGAGGAGGTTAGCTTTGAGGGTTGTCAATTAATGAATGCCGGGCGAGCTGAGCAGACAATGCCAGTATAGATTTAAAGATTATCGTTGGCAATTTGCTTTGACTGCTGATAGACAGAGAATGGAATTAAGTGCCTGCACTCAGACAGGCTGATTTTGATAAATTGCATATCGTGTCGCATTTAGAGAGTTGCTTATTATATCTCCGTGAATCTGTCTGTGTCACTCTGGCTCTTTGTGTGTTTCATGTCTCCTCCTCGAGCCTTCCTGTCTTCTATCTCTGTAAAACAGCCACCTCGTGGTGGACCGTCGAAGACGCTCGAGTCGCCGTTTGCAGAAGTGCAGGTGTGAGATCTGCAGATGTGAGAGGCGATCAAAACCTGCTCCTGTGGTAATGCTCTGATTTTGTTTTTCAACCCATCCAGAGTGCCGGGTTCCTAACCCTTTCTTGCCATCTGCCCCCAAGGCTTCATTAAAGATACATGAAGGAGCCCTTGCTGCGACTTATGAGGAACAGGTGCTATTGTTTGTCCCTAAAGAGGATGTAAGTCGCGCTCGTTGGGGAAGAACATCTGTGGCAATCACTTGAGATAAAGACGCGGGTGTGTGGGCCGTCTATACATGGACTGGAAGCAAAATAAGAGATGCTAATTCTCTGTCGTTCTCTCACCAGCCTCGATTTCTTTCCTGTTTTTTAATCATTAACTCACAAAAAGTGTTACATTCATTTGTAATTTGTAGCTGCTGCTACAGGAAATGATTCGACACCTCCCGACCAATCATAATCCAGAATTCAACAGTGCTGTGACTCTGGCACAAAAACATGAATGTTTAGACATTGCTAGATATTAGCATAGGTACCATGCTGTAACCGTTTTGAGATAGAACTTGTATTCCCGTTCTGTACTGTACGTTGAATCCACAGCCGGGAAAAAAAAAAAAACCAGGCATGTGGATTGGAAGAAAAAAGCTCTGAGTAAATAGGAAGGTATGGATTAATCAATGTTGTTAGTGGAACTGTTGACATCAGCACTTACGTTCAGTAATCGTTTACAACAGAGGCTAATCCTGAGGTCAGGGAATGCAGGTCAAGCCTGTGATACTGTGGAGGTAGTGTGGTGGGGAAGAAGAACGGTAACATCCGCATACGAATAGATATACAGTCGAGGTAGTGTGTGTGCGGAAGAAGAACGGTAACGTCCGCATACGAATAGATATACAGTCGAGGTAGTGTGTGTGCGGAAGAAGAACGGTAACGTCCACATACGAATAGATATATAGTCGAGGTAGTGTGTGTGCGGTAAAAGAACGGTAACGTCCGCATACGAATAGATATACAGTCGAGGTAGTGTGTGTGCGGTAAAAGAACGGTAACGTCCGCATACGAATAGATATACAGTCTCAATGGTGTTTATGCAGGCTATTGTCTGTATTGTCTGTATTGTCTGTATACAAGTCTGTTTCCATGTGTGTCTGAGCTCTACAAGGACATGATTATGATCCTTCAGCACCCATTCTCAAGCCGGACCCAGGAAATTTCCTCCTTCACCACCGATATCCTGAAAAGCCAGTTTGATGCACTGTTTCTGTAAAAGCAAGAAGAAGGTAGGGACTTCGGTGGTGATGGTGGTGGCGGTGGTGGTGGGGCTGGGGGAAGGCGGTGGTGTTGTGGTGAGGGGGGTGAGTTGTTTTAACATGTCCAAAATGCCTTTCAAATTTGACAAGATAAGTTAAAGGGTGGGGAGGAGAGCCTTTTCCTTCTTCCATTGCTCCCTCTCTCCCTCCCTCCCTCCCTCCTTCACTTTCCCTTTTGAGTCTTTGCTGTTAAAAAACGGTGCACACGCACCCACATGTACGCTCCAAACGCCACGGGTGAAACATTATGTGCGCTGAAAAGGAGAGCCACCAACAAACTAGAAAAGACGAGAGTCTGAGACATGACGTGCAATGGCACTAATTCTTGCAAAGGAAAAAAGAAAACACTCCAATTTTAGTTGAAAAGGACAGGTTTTCCAGTGCTACTGTAAGCACAGATACTCTACACCTTCTTCCTCAAGGGGCTCAGAGCCTGAATGGCTGAAATGAAAATCACCCCAAGGGATCCATTTTGAAAAGCCAAACAGATTCCAACGGAGTCGGCAACCTGAACTCGACGCACGCGGTGAACGCCGGTGGCGTGAACACGGCCGGCGCTACCGTACGCGCGTGCTCAGCCAGAACTTTCTGGATGCTCAGTAGGAAAGAAAGAGAAAATCAATTCATAAAACAATCCCAGAGATCCCGGAGCACGTATTAGCCTCACGTCGCAGGTCATTTATCAGTCAAAGTCGTACTTCAGCATTTTATTAAGCACCACATCTGTAACGTGTGTGTGCGCACGTGTGACTACGACAGACAATAATTTCAACCAGAAACTCCAAGCTCACATGGAATTCGAAGACTAAGGGCAGAATTTGAAGTCTTTCCATTAAGGTTTATGCCAAACACACATATTTACTGGTAGAACTGGCCTGGAATCCGTCCTCTCAGAGATGGAACTCATTTTTTGGAGGAAGAATATCGTTTTGCAAAATGATTCCCAGTGGAGTTGTGTGGCTACGATGGTGTATAGACACTGCAAATAAAAACCTTCAGGAAAGTATAAAGCAACCAGAGCTACTGTTTTTTGGAAATCTGGATAAAATTCCATAAGAATAGCTTTCTCTCATTTCTGCAGAATAAACGCGAGCTTTTTATTCATGTCCGTTTTATAGTTAGGCGATTTAAACAATGACTTATTTTTGTTCCTTTTTACAGAGTACACAGAGTCCAAGTATACTCCCTCACACACACACACACACACACACACACACACACAGCTGTTATCAATGTGGCAGGTATTCTGTGGGGCCGCTGACTGCTGTTTCAGTCCCTGATGGCAATCGGGTTGTGTGGATCGATACGGCTGAGTGGGACTTTGATCCCTCGGCGCAGGGCCGGAATTAAGCCCGGTTTTCCGCCTCCTTGCCGCCAACTAGTCGCATTGTTCTCTCTTGCAATACAGGAGACCCCCCTTGCCGATCCACAGACACAGCTCTGGGTCAACAACAAAGCAGCTTTGTGTGGCACAAACACAAACCCTTTCCTCAAGCCTCAAGCCCACCGGCATCTTTAAGACTTTATCGACTTCTGAAGTATTTCTGGACTGACAGGTAAAAGATTAACATCTACAAGGGCTGAGCGCACTCACGATCCCCCCAGCCTGACTCGGGCTGAGTTTGCACAGAAGAGACAGGCAAACAGTGAGGGTGTGTGGGTGTGTGGGTGGGTGGGAGAGTGTGTGTGTGTGTGTGTGTGTGTGTTGCACCACTGGCCGGTGCACAAAAGCTTGGACTGACAGCGACTAATGTGTCACATGTCCTGTGGTCAGTGTGCGTGTGTGTGGGTGTGTGTGTGTGTGTGTGTGTGTGTGTGTGTAAAAAAACACTGGGGGCTAGGTGCACAGAAACCAGACACCGCCCTGCTCTTGGCCAGACTGAAGGAATAACCAATAGACGACTTCTTGTTCCACTAATTCCTTACACAGTAAAACAAGCCCTCCTGGAAAAGTGCCACTCAAATATATCTATATTAAGTCCAAGGGCTGTTAAAAAGCAGGATGGCCCCCGGTCCCCTTCCTCCGACTCGACTTTCTCTCTCAGAGAACAACCATAACAGGTCCGAGGACCAAAGCAAATAGGTTTTATTTTCTTCATCATAATTCAGGAACTCTTCTGATGAAAATGAAATGAAACGCTGCTTCCTTCTGACGGCTAGAAAACGAGTGAACGAGTAAAAGAAGGCAATTACGATGATCCACGAACAAGGAACATGGAGTAGAAGTTAAATGTGATCTGTGTGTGTGTGTGTGTGTGTGTGTGTGTGTGTGTGTGTTAAAACATGTACCTAAGGTGACTGGTGTCGGTCCTCCAAGACGCTGAAATATAATCTTTTTCTGTAGATATTTAACCCAGTTAGGTTTTTGCATTGCCTATAAAATATCAAAGATGAGCCCAAGGCTGTGTCCTCTAACCGCTCTGCACTGAGCCGACGCTCCAACACACCCTGCTTTCTGCTTTCTTCGTTTGTTTTGCACTGCGAAAAAATCCCTCCTGCACAATTTCACCAACTCACTTCACACTCCGCATTCCTCCGCTGACTGCACGTCATATTTTTTGCTCGTCACCTTTGCCAGAAATTGTTTTTTTTTCAGATTTAGGAACAGAATGAAAGAAAGAAGGCAGCGGTCTGATAGCATAAAATTACAGCGGAGAAGAAAACGGCGAGGGTTGGTTTAAATGGCATGGGTGATGAGGGAGACGAGTGCCGGCCGACGAATAAATAAATAATAAATAAATAAATAAAATCTATAAGGGGCGGGGTTATAACTGCTAAAACATAAAGGAATAAAAAAATCCAAAACCAAATCCATACACGTATATAGAATGAAAATAAATGATGATTTTGAGGACATGCTTAGAGACAACGCCACATCCTATGGAGGCATGATTATGAAAATATATTATATTAAAATGGCCTAAGGAATAAGAGCTTCCCGACCAGCTAAACCGACTTGATGAAAGAACACTTCAAGTTTAAGTTCATGATATAAACGTTGGTAATGAGTGCTGATCTGGATTCTGATTGGTCAGAAGGTGTTGATTGCATCACTGTTTCTATAGTAACAGCTCATTCACACAGTAAGTGCTTTATTCCGTGTTTATCATATACATGCCCATATATGGTTCCACAAACACTTTTAGTTGATGTATTTATGCAATATTGATATCAATGTCCTTTAAAGAACAACGAAAAAACAACTGTCTGTGTTTCTGATCTGGATTTGCTAAACACACACACACACACACACACACACACACACAGATATATCAGTTTGTCCGAGTAAACATTGTCCAGGCGTCCTCTGAGCTTTCAGGCGGCTGAGGAAGAAATGTTCTGCGTTCTTCTTCAGGCAGAGGGGAAAAAACGTGGAATCGGGCCACGCAATAATCTAATAAAGGAGCCGCACAGAGCGCGGGGAGAAGCACTTCCTCTTTCTTCCTCTTCTTCCTGTGTGTCCAGGGGGGTAGAGACTGAGCCAGTGTCTTCACAATTGCCTCCGAGCAGCTGGGGCGCAAGAGCGCGAGAACAACAGAGGCTGTTCTGTTGTCCAGCAGAAAGCTGAGATTGTTGCGCTCGAGACTTTATTGCAGGCACATGAGCGCAGACGGGATCCGAAAACGCACTGGAGTGTCATGTGCACACCCAGTGACGGGGTCGGAATAATTATGATAAAAAAAAATAGGAGAGTTGGGAAAGGGGGGAAAAAGACAACAATTCGCCATCTATGAAAAATGGATGAAGGACAAAATGGGCCATTCATTGTGTTCGGAGAGGGAATGCTAGGACTCTGGTCGGCCCCTGTCCGAAAAACAAAGCGGCCCTTTTTTTGTGCTGTGAGGCACAGGGGCTGAATGCTTTGCTTTGCCACCCTAGCCCTAAGAAAACACGGGCCCCCTTTCTAAACTGCCGGCTGGACGCACACAGTAGAGACTATTAATGCCTCCCAACCCCAGCACCCCCCCCCCCCACACCACCACCAACATTTTTTTCCAGA
>JAOVVG010000004.1:1105494-1121929 GCA_028566375.1 Leptodoras nelsoni
TTTAAAGACAGCCTGTGTTTACTGTACGTGTCCTAAACACGCTGTGTGTCACAGTCGCTCTACTGTAGGAGCGTAGAGACTGATTATCACTGAGATAATACTCTTATTACTCTTATTACTCTTACTACTCTTACTACTCTGATTACTCTGGTTACTCTTATTAGTCTTACTACTCTTACTACTCGTACTGTTACTGTATTACTTACTATAAACTGAATTAGTTTTACTGCTTCTTATCATAGTTCATTTATTGTAGTAACACTCTTAAACTATTCTTTATTACTAATAATATTACTAATATACTAGTAATATACTAGTATATTACTAATAATATACTAATATTACTTTCTTAATGTATTACTGTTTCTCTGTATTACTCTTAATTCACCACTAATATACTCATAAAGTGTTACTCTTACTCCATATTATTTTTAATTCACTTTTACTCTTACAGTATTACTCTTACTCTTTACTACTCTTAATACTACTAATATACTCTTAATGTATTACTCTTAATCTATTACTCTTAATTCACTACTAACATTCTCTCAGTGTTGCTCTTACTCTGTGCTATTCTTAATTCACCACTAATATACTCTTACAGTATTACTCTTACTCTTTATTACTCTTAATATTACTAATATACTCTTACAGTATTACTCTTACTCTTTATTACTCTTTATATTACTAATATACTTTTAATGTATTACTTTTTCTCTGTTTTAGTCTTAAATCACTACTAATCAACTCATAAAGTGTTACTCTTACTCTGTATTATTCTTAATTCACCAATAATATACTCTTCAAATATTACTCTTTCTCTGTTTTAGTCTTAAATCACTACTAATAAACTCTTAAAATATTACTATTACTCTGTACTATTCTTAATTCACCACTAATATACTCTTACAGTATTACTCTTACTCTTTATTACTCTTAATATTACTAATATACTCTTAATCTATTACTTTTTCTCTGTATTACTCTTAATTCACTACTAATATACTCTTAAAGTGTTACTCTTACTCTGTATTATTCTTAATTCACCACTAATAAACTCTTCAAATTTTACTCTTACTCTGTATTACTCTTAATACTACTAATATGCTCTTATTGTATTACTCTTACTCTGTATTACTACTAATTGAGTACTCTAATATTCTTAAATTCTCTGTATTATTTGTAATAATCCTGCTGTACTCTTGCTCTGTATTTCACTTCCTGCATTATTTTCACTCTGTATTACTCTTCATTCACTACTAGTATACTCTTAATGTATTACTCTTACTCTCTATTACTCTTACTATTACTAATATTCTCTCAAAGAGTTACTCTTTCTCTGTTTTAGTCTTAAATCACTACTAATATACTCATAAAGTGTTACTCTTACTCTGTATTATTCTTATTTCACCAATAATATACTCTTCAAATTTTACTCTTACTCTGTTTTAGTCTTAAATCACTACTAATAAACTCTTAAAATATTACTATTACTCCGTACTATTCTTAATTCACCACTAATATACTCTTAAAGTGTTACTCTTACTCTGTATTATTCTTAATTCACCACTAATAAACTCTTCAAATTTTACTCTTACTCTGTATTACTCTTAATACTACTAATATGCTCTTATTGTATTACTCTTACTCTGTATTACTACTAATTGAGTACTCTAATATTCTTAAATTCTCTGTATTATTTGTAATAATCCTGCTGTACTCTTGCTCTGTATTTCACTTCCTGCATTATTTTCACTCTGTATTACTCTTCATTCACTACTAGTATACTCTTAATTCATTACTCTTACTCTCTATTACTCTTACTATTACTAATATTCTCTCAAAGTGTTACTCTTACTCTGTATTAGTCTTAATTTACCAATAATATACTCTTCAAATATTAGTCTTACTCTGTATTACTCTTAATTCACTACTAATATACTCATAAAGTGTTACTCTTACTCTCTATTACTCTTAATACTACTAATAAACTCTTAACATATTACTATTACTCCATATTATTCTTAATTCACCACTAATATTCTTTTCAAATATTACTCTTACACTGTATTACTCTTAATATTACTAATATACTCAATGTATTACTGTCTTAATGTATAACCTTTACTCTCTATTACTCTTACTCTTACTAATATTCTCTTAATGTATTACTCTTACTCTGTATTACTCTTGAATCACTACTAATATACTCTTCAAATATTACTCTTACTCTGTATTATTCTTAATATTACTAATATACTCTTAAAGTATTACTCTGTATTAATACTAATTGAGTACTCTAATATTTTTAAATTCTCTATTTTTTTTAATAATCCTGCTGTACTCTTGCTCTGTGTTTCACTTCCTGCATTATTGTTACTCTGTATTACTCTTAATTCACTACTAGTATACTCTTAATGTATTACTCTTACTCTCTATTACTCTTACTATTACTAATATTCTCTCAAAATATTACTCTTACTCTGTATTACTCTTAATATTACTAATATACTCTTAATGTATTACTTTTAATTCACTACTAACATTCTCTCAAAGTGTTACTCTTACTCTCTATTATTCTTGATTCACCACTAATATACTCTTTAAATATTAGTCTTACTCTGTATTACTCTTAATTCACTACTAGTATCCTCTTACAGTATTACTCTTACTCTCTGTTACTCTTTCTATTACTAATATTCTCTCAAAGTATTATTCTTACTCTTACTCTGTATTAGTATTAAATCACTACTAATATACTCTTAAAGTGTTACTCTTACTCTATATTACTCATAATACTACTAAAATACTCTTAAAATATTACTATTACTCCGTACTATTCTTAATTCACCACTAATATTCTCTTCTAATATTACTCTTACACTGTATTACTCTTAATATTACTAATATACTCTTAATGTATTACTCTTACTCTCTATTACTCTTAATACTACTAATATACTCTTAAAGTATTACTCTTACTCCATAAAATTCTTAATTCACCACTAATATTCTCTCAAAGTGTTACTCTTCCACTGTATTACTCTTAATGTATTACTCTTACTCTTAAGTATTACTACTAATTGAGTACTCTAATATTCTTTAATTCTCTTAAATTATTTGTAATAATCCTGCTGTACTCTTGCTCTGTGTTTCACTTCCTGCATTATTGTTACTCTGCATTACTCTTATAGCACTACTGTAATACTGTAATCTATTGCTCTTACTCGGTATTATTTTTATCCCATTACTCTAACTGTATTACTGTTATTGTATTACTCTATGTTATTATTATCTAATTATTAATTATTACTACAGTGTGTGAGTCGTACAGTAATACCATCACTGCATTACTTTTATCGTTTTATTATTACTGTCTAACCCAAACTGTACTGCTCTTATTTTATTATTATTTTATTACTCCGTTACTCGTTCTCATCTTTCACTCGTTCTGCGTTACTCTTTCTGTGATACTCTAAATTAATTACCCGGACTGTATTATTATTATTATTATTATTATTATTATTATTATTATTATTACTGCATTATAACAATTATAACTATTGCTCTGATGGCGTAAGCGTTACTGTATTTCTCTTACTTTATGACTTTTATTTATGCCTCGTGGCTCACTGTGCGTTAATGAAGTGTGTGTGAAGTCCGACACGAGAGACGACATGAGAATATATGCTGTGATTTATTTTCAGTTTTTCACAAAGTTGATGAAAAGTGAACCTTGCTCCAGAGTTTCCCGGCGCACCTCAGAAACGGTGGAACAGAATAAAACACACGAGGACTAAAACTAATGAACAATTTATCACCATCATTATTATTATTATTATTATTATTATTATTATTATTATTATTATTATTATAGTGCTATACAGAAATCAGAATATATTTAAAGATGAACCTGGAGGAGTTCTGTTTTATCATTTTACAAAAATAAATAGATGGAAGTTAAACTATGAAGTTAGAAATGCTCCGGTGTGGTATGGAGCTCATTTGCATATCGCATTAGTGGAGATTTCTGTGATCTGACAGCCAGACGGAGGGTAAAGCCGTGTCCGACGCTATTTCTGAAAACGCTCCATGGTCGATTTTTATATTATATAAAATGATAAAGTGCGATGCCGGAAAGAAAAAAAAAACTCTGCGATGCCGGGAAAAAAAAAAGAGGCATCTAAACTCTTAGGCAGAGAAAAAAAAACCCTGACCAGAATGATCCCTGTAATAAACTGGCAATGACGTCCAAACAATTCACCACATTTGCTATTAAATAAGCCATGCAAGAAAGCAGGAGCGGGGAAAAAAAGTCAGAGGAGAAGAAGAAGAGAAGAAGAAGAAGAAAACACACACACACACGCCCACAAGTTACACATTTAAGGCGAGAACAATTACGGAGGCAATGAAGGGCCGTCATAAACACGGGTTTGATATATTAAAAAAAGGATTCGCATCATTTATTCATGCGCAATTAAAGGTTAAACACATGGCAAAGGCACAGCGTTTTCGGAGAGCAGCTGCGCAGAGGCACAGCGAGACGGGAGGCCACAACAAGAAGCTTAGAGGGAAAGAGAGAGAGAGAGAGAGAGAGAAATAGAGAGAGAGAGAGAGACGGAGAAACAGAAAGCAAACTAACTTTGTCTTGAAATGGTTTTGGCTGCAGGACAAGCTCTCCGCAAAAGAGCACGCACTGGCGTAAACATTTGTACAAAATTATAAGTGCATACAGAGACGCATACGGCAGTCAACCACCCGCATGCTGAACCCTCTGCCTTCACGAGTGTGTGTGTGTGTGTGTGTGTGTGAGACGCTCCAAAAAAACCACTGCATTTTAATTACTGCCAGCTACCACACTGCGCGGCTTTGATATGGAAATGACCCGCGGTCTTCGGATGCATCGCAGAAAAATAAATCTTCCTCTGATTCATAAAAAACAATGTGTTACACCTGATAGTGCTGATTAGGAAGAGTGTGTGTGTGTGCGTGTGTGTGTGCGTGTGTGTGTGTGTGTGTGTGTGTGTGTGTTATTACCACGCATTGTTGTACATAACAGCGAGAATATCCCTGTCATAAATGAGAGATGTTTGCACAGTTCTTAATTCCGCTCGTATTTCACGAAGGAGCGAAGGAGCGAAGGATCACGGCGACGTCTCTGAGCCTCCGCTCCTGTGTTTTCATGCCACGGCTCTCTCGCTGTCTATAAAGAGCTCTATTTTTACCCCGGAACATTCTGGAACATGGCTGGTATTGTGTCCTGTCTGGTCAAATCGGAGTGTGTAAAGCCTCTCTCTATCTATCTTTCTCTTTCTTTCTTTCCTGCTTTCTTCACCTCGTGATGTGGTGAGTCCACAGGTGCACGCCTTTCTCAGTGAGACGCCCTTATAGAGGGCAAAGAAATCAAATCAACGGCGAGGATACAGTCTGAGTCTGTTTAAAAGTCTACTAGATCTTTGTCTTCTGTCATACAGTGTCTCTCTATCTCTCTCTATCTATCTATATCTCTCTCTTTCTTCTTGCTGCAGGAGCAGGTCTGCAATTTGGTTATGTTGTTAAGTCATAGATAAGTATAGCCTGCCTAATTTCCACTTACAGTAAAGAGAGGGGGGGGATAAGAAATACTTAAGGCGTGGAAAGATGTTAAATACACACACACACACACACACACACACAGACACACACACACACACACACACACACACACAGACACACACACAGACCGAGAGAGCCATCGTTCAATTAGAATTACACCTTTGATTTTCTCCGTCAGCGAGGTCAACGTCCCTGACTCGGGCTCGGAATAAATCATTGGTTTTTTTTACGAGACACATCGCACTGCGCCTTCACCGAGCGCGACAACGCTGTCGGAAAATCTGCTGTCGGTCTTTTGAGCCTGGAATAATAATCACATCCGTGATTCTGAACGCTACCAGGGTTCAAACATGACAATAGAAAGCTAAACAAAAGGTGCCTGAGTCATCCTTAAGGTCCAGTCAGGTGTTCTCAGGTGTTTGTGTATTAAATGGTTATTATTAACGCTGCACTACATTCTTATTACCGTGTAATAAACGGTACCGTGTTTTTGGTTTGTTTTTTTCTGAGATTCTTCTTCTATATAAAAAGCACAGATATAAAATAAGCTAAGATGAAATAAATCGAGTGGATTTGTCGGGTATGTTTGTTTTTTTTTTCTTCGCACGTCATACATGAAAAGCGACTAAATCCTAATTAAAAAAAAGTGCAGCACAGCTTGAATAATGCTGAAGCGTTCCTGAAACTTGAGACGTTCTGTCACAAAAGCAGCAAAAAGTAAAGAAAGAAATAAACATCCACAGACAGAGAGAGAGAGAGAGTGTGAGTGTGTGTGTGTGAGAGAGAGAGAGAGAGAGAGACACAACCTCCTAATGAACATGTTGCCATCGGTTTTGATCATTGTTGAAATATTCCACAGCAAATTAGCTAACGCTTAAAGACAGATGTCACAACATGTGCTGCTGCAGTTCTCTCTCGCCCCGGCTTTCCTCCCCTACGGCTGGTGCACGCCTTTACCTTTATACCAGACCTGCTGTTGTTTACCTCGGCTGGTGTTTATCATTAGGGCACTGCATGCTGGCACGGCTCTAACCTCGCCGAAATGAAAAGAAAAAGTGCGTTTCGACGTAAAGTCAACTTGAACTTGATCTCCACAGCTGTGTAGATGCACAACAATCGATTTGATGCATGGATAAATTCCTGTAATGCATGACAAACTGTTGCAGCATTCAAACCGAACGTAAAGAATAATATCCAGCCCCGTTTTCAAAGCCAAGAAGAAATTTCTGTAATATTATCGGCGTCCTGACAGCCTGCTATAAGCTCCCCTCGACACACTCCGACTGACCGGTTGTAGCTCTTTCTCCTCTTAAATTCCTGCTCAATGCTCCTCACTATGTTCCTACGAGTAATATAATTTCGATGGCATGGAAATTCATTTTGGTGAGGATATTATACAGGGATAAATGAGTTACAGCACGAGAGGCTGCGTCTAGAAATTTCTCTCAACATCAAGGACGTACAGAAGTGCCTCTTCTGTGGTTTTTAATAAGAAGACCAAAGACCAGACGAGATCAGCAAAGACACGAGCCATTCGTGGAAATTAGGCAGGATTAGGCAGATGTAAAAGATTCACTTTTCATCATCAAATGCAAATAGTTTTGATGCAAAAATGTTAATGTGACACGTGCATCGCTGAAGGACTCAATGACTCTTTAGGAACATGCAAGCATCTCAGGGAAAGTGAATTATTTTAAGGAAATATCTGTCCTTGTATTTGTGCGTATACAGATAACGCATGTTCCTGAAGATTCATTATAGCTCCAACCAGAAACCAAACCAGAGAATTTAGTCTTAAATAACTGATCAATAAATCTAACAGTCTAAGTTCTAACGAGAAACATGTTTTATTTCTAAGGATGTAATCCAAACCAAATGCAAGGCAGCACCTAGAGCTGTTTTAAAGCTCAAGGCAAATAATAAAGACAAGAACATTTCTGCTTTACATTTCTTTGCCCATTAAAGCACAAGAATGCTCTCGCTGTCCTTCACATGGATTTTAGGAGGGGTGTAGTAAATGACTCTAACCGGATTTAACGCTTGATAATAATCCAGAATGTCGGTGCTTTGCTTTATTGCTTGAATTATTATTATTATTATTATTATATCTTTCGCGAGCCAGAATGACAGCATGTCAGATTTGTGTTTGGACCGTACACCGGGTGTGGATGGGTTTATTTACAGACATCCTTACAAACAGGGACCGTGTGCACACCAAACTAAACCGCCAAGGAATCTGCCGAAATTCATCCCGGAAAGCATCAAAAGAGCCGGCAGTGCGCGCACACGTGATTGTCCGGTTGAGAACGGTCCGGCGCGAGACAACACACACACACACACACACACACGCCTGCAGTGCGAATGAACTCTTTGATGGAAATGTAAAGAAAGAAAGAAAAGATAGCAGCTTCTTTTCTACAGTGCGCAAAAAACCCCACTTACCGGCACCATATGCGTCAAACGTTTCGCGCTCCAGATCCCCGGCTACAGGAAACGGCACGGTGTGCACAGCGCGCGACGGCACGGTGTTTCCGCTGAGCCACGCGCACACAGTTCTGGAAAGGGGAAGAAAAAAAAAGAAATGAATGTAAATCAAAAAATAAGAAGTTATGCCCGGTGTTCGGCTGGTTTGTCGTGTTTGCGCTTTTGTCACATAAAGTCGTTTTATTTTTGCTGATTGATTTGCAAACGATTCATCAATCAATCAATCAATCAATCGATCAGGATACATTGAGCTGCCTGGGAAATGTTTCAAGTTTAATATGCATGAATTGTTATTATCAATGATGGTGTTTTAAAAGTGTGAACGTGTTTATTAGTGTTTATTAGAATAACCGACGTGTTTTATTATAATTTATTATAAATGCGACAAATGCAGAACAATTGTCAGAGCCCATGAAGAGTCTCTCACACACACGTACACACTCACACACACTCGGGGAATAAAGTATGTCCATTGAGAGCCCAGGACAGGAGAGGACAGGACAGTGCAGCACATCCCCTGCCCAGCAATAATCAGGACAATGTGCTGAATCGGCAGTCTAATTATAAACGCGCCATTTGGACCTCCATTGCCGCCTTACCTTATGAGGGAAGCTGCGCACACACAGCGGCACGGCAACTGTTCAAACCAGAATGCCATTAGCGGATCAGCTTCGACCTAACACTGCGGCGGGCAGGGAGAGGTGGTGGTGGAGGTGGAGAAGGAGGAGATGGAGGTGGAGGTGGGGGATTGCTTTTCAAACAACCCGTCTCACTTAAGACAAGAGTGTATTATTAGCCGCCCGGTTATTCTTATACTTCTGTCACACTGGACACAAAGTTCACATGGAGAACCGAGAGAAGTTAAGCTGGCTTTAATTAAGGTGTCCGATTGCGTGCCTAAACAACACCGCGTTTGTTTCTGCATCGACTTTAAAAAGAAAAAATAAAAGGAAATTAATAGCATGAAATGTCGCCGATTTTACAATTTCAGAAAACATTTCCTTTTAACACGGAACACATCATTAGAACCAGGGAGACTATGCGTTCCTGAAAAGACGTCAGAACGCTGTGTTTCTTATTAAAATATTATCAGCTCATGTCCAGCAGTCGGAGCGCCGCTTATCAGTGTGTGTGTGTGTGTGTGTGTGTGTCTGAGAGAGCAGAGCGGCTATAGTTTGGAGGGAAACACCCTTTAGATGATGAGCTATCTCTGTCACACAGGCAAAGTTCACACGCATTGCAACTCCGTGTGCCCTCTTAATACCTTCACACACAGTGTGTTTAGGAAATCATGATGTCCTGTAATGTGTGTGTGTGTGTGTGTGTGTGTTTAGAAGAATGTATAGATTTCGGGTTTTAATATTAAAAAGATGAAACCTCACGCCGGGAAGCGAGCCCGCAGTGTTCTAGGTTACAGAGTGCAATTTTCTGGAAATGATATCAGTGAAAATCACACAGCTCTCCAGACCGGCTGCACTTCACCCCTGCGGGAACATTCACACAATTTACACTCACCGGTTTAACCAAATTCTGTCAAATTATTAACTATGAAGTAATAACATTTTTCTGCTTCTCTTACTTTTCGGTTGTCTGGGTTTTTTGTGTTTGTGTGTTTGTGTGTGTTTGTGTGTGTTTGTGTGTGTTTGTGTGTTTGTGTGTTTTGCAGACCGACACACCGCTCTAAAAGTAGTCTGAAGTTGTGTATTGTCTCTAAATGGATGAACGCTTCATTATAATTTATGACTTATGCATTCTTCAGAGGTCAATTCTCCTGACCCCGGAGGGAAAGTAAAGCCAAGAAGAATTTCCACGCTTTTTCTGACTTCTCTGTATGTGTGTGTGTGTGTGTGTGTGTGTGTGTCGCTCTTTATCTCTCTGTCTCTGTCTCTCTATCTATCTCTCTCTCCGCGCTGGCACCAGATTGTTTTCAGGACATGTCTGTGCACCGTTTATTATTAGTAATGATTATTAATATGTTCGGGATTGAAACATTTCTGCATGAAGCCGACAGAAGCGTGGAATCTGGAGTGCGCTCTGCTGCGCGCGGATCCTGAAGAGTACCGCGCTGTGGACGGACAGGGAAACTGCTTCCTGAGCTGGGGAACTTATCTGCCACCCGAATAAGCACGACAGGTCTTATTAACACAGGGAAAACACAGTTTTTACATTTCACAGCATATAAAGGAGTCGGTGCTGTGATAGTTGATAGTGATAACGGTGTTTTCGGGTTTGTGTAAAATATATTAATGCATGCGTAGAATTCAAGAACGGTCACTAGAGAACTATATACAACCCCGTGGAGGATTTCAGCTCGAAGTTAAAGAACTGTCAAAATGTAATGCAGATCTACCAAAAAAAAAAGAAAAAAAAAGAAGAAAAGAAGCCCTGCTGCCTCTGGAGAACCCGGGCGCTACAAGTTCAGCCCCGATGTCAACCCGAGAACTGGGCGATAAACAACATCCCGACAACAACCACCAGCAAACAAGACACCCTAATGCCGAATGCATACTTCAGCCCGAATCGCTGTCATGTTCTTGTCATGTCCTAGCGCTCGGTAACGACACGGCGCGAGCGCACAGCGTGCTTTCGGTGTGTGAATACGCGCGACGCGAAACGTGTTAAAATGACGCGAACAACAGGTTAGACTGAAGTAAGTGCAAAATTCCTGAAATAAAAAGTTTACCTCAGTGTGAACCACGCGGGTCAAACTTCAGCCTTGTTGTGTTCCCTCGTCGTATCCCGATTCGGTACAAAACAAAACGTGCAAAAAAATCAGTCTCGCCGAAAAAAAAAACACAAAACAGCAACTAAAAGTGGAGAGCGGAGCGCGGCGGGAGCACGAAGTTAAAACTGTCAGAAAAAGATACGGTACGAGCTGCTACGAAACTGTCCCCGCTGGTGTGCAGAACAGAAAACAAGGACAGAAGAAGAAGAAGAAGAAGACGGTGGAGAGCTGCTGTCAATCTTGGCAATCAATGTGCGCGGCCATGTCGCAAGCATTCAAAGCATTTCCCGTCGTGCAACATCAGAAAGTGAGTGGCCAGGGGCATTGATGTGAGCAAGGCAAAAGAGGCAGGGCTCCCCCTCCCAGACAAGAGAGAGAGAGAGAGAGAGAGAGAGAGAGAGAGAGAGAGAGAATAGGAGTCTTCAGCGGGGAGGGGTGAAGGAACAGCGATTGTGGCCTCTCCAAGAAAAAAAAAAGAAAGAAAAAAAGAGCGCACATGATGCATTAACTAAATCAATGAATGCATGGTCAAGTCTAAGGATTAAAGGTTCCACAAGGGTGCTTTGTGGCTTCATATCGAAAATATCAAGTACCTTTGCAACAAGAGTGGAGTCTGAGACACTTCTTAGGTTCGGGACAACACGAAGAAGTCTTTAAAGAAGCTTCTGTTTTTAGTCCTTGATGAATATAAAGCGTGTGAGTAGACACACTCCTGAAGGTTTTCAGAAGGCATCAAAGTCTCACCGCTGCTCCTGAATGTGATCTGATTCATGCTAATAAAATTAAAAAAGGATGCATAGCTAGGAGATACTGTGCTTTAGGATAATGCCTGGTTAATAGCATGTTTTAGAAGTCGGTGATGCTTTTATTTCTTTTTGCTTGTTAAGTCGGGCTTCAGGTGTGACCTGATATTTGCTCTTTTTGTACAGAGGATTAACAGACTTGACTCGGGTTGCTCGAGGCTACAGCCTACTGCATTGACATATTGAATGATGGCTAACACACACACACACACACACACACCTAGACTGACTCGAGCTAAGGTGAAAAAAATGGTCAAGTTTACACTGAGATCATTTACAGCCGTGTCCTTACAGCGTTTACGGGAAGCGACGGGTTAGATCCCAGCCTGCCCATGCATCTCCATCACACACCCGGGTCAATTCACTCCTATCATTTTATACAAGCTGTTATTAGTAGACATACTGTGATTATTGTAGTACCACTGGATTTCTGAAAAACATGCAAAACGTCGGTGTGAAATTCTGGGTGAATGAAGTGCATGTCACTGTTCACAGCTAAAAAACCCCCGACGCTTCAGCTTCAGCTCAGCGACTTTAAGCAGCTGTGAAGTTCAGGTCAAAGGACAATGTGAGGTTGTTCACAGTCAGTCATTGTCAATAATCTCACACGTAAAACCACTGTGCATTTCTTAATCCTTAATGAATAAACTTACCTTCATTCAACAATCAGCACAGGATCCGATCGATTGCGTGACACTGAACCCGATTTCATTTTTCATATCGGCTGAAATGATGGAGAACTCAAACCCACAGAAATGTGCGATTTTTTCTTTATATGTTGAAATCTTAAACTTTAGATCGCAAATACCTAAATCAAATTTCACCCTTTCCCCAGGAGCACAATTAAATAATAATAAAAATAATTTAAAAAAAGAAATAAAATAAAATAAAATAAAATAAAAGCGTTAGTCTGGGTGCAGCTTCAGACGCACTGAAGTCTTCTCAGAAACACGAAACTGAAATTCTCCACTGCAAACCCAAACCTGTTTTGTTCCAATCCTGTACAGAATGCACAGATTGGAGTGTAAGAATAAAGAACTATTTGTTACAACCTTGTGAAATCAGGAGCAGGCCACCAATCAATCGGAACCTGGAAACCCTGGAGGACTGAGCTGTCAATCCACTAGAAGGTGTCAGGTTAAAAAAAAATAGAATAATTTGATGATAATTGTAATGAAGTGTAGAAATTAGCTCATAAATCTAAATTATTGAGGGGAAAAATCTAAAAAAAATAAATGACAACATTTAGAGAAGACACTGTAGAACAGAAAGTGGTACTTACAATTACAGGGACAGATGCAGAAGAAAATGACGTTTGTTAACAGAAGAGTCACACAGGGCTAAAGAGAGAGAGGGGAGAGAGAAAGAAGGAGAGAGGGAGGGAGAAAGAATGTGTGTGTGACAGAGAGAGAGAGAGAGAGAGTCCTTTCACAACATCTCACATCTCTTCGCATCTATAGAGTATAGCCTACTCTCCGACTCTTGTCTTTCATTTTCCCATTTTCACACTCCCTTTGTTTCTGTAAAGAAAAAAGAAAAAGAAACAAAAAAATCACATCCACGCGTCAAATCTTCGTCCCCACGTCTATGAGCAGCAGAAATAAAATAAAAAACGGAGAGACTGATGACTTGTTACACACGAAGCTTCGACTTCAAGGCAACAGCGTTTCTTTCTGCTAAAACTTTCCCTCCTCTGTTACAGAGCTGGAGTCCACAAACTGCTTGAAAACCATAAATCCTTTTTTGTCCATTTAAAACGTTATTAGCCTATTGACTTATCATTAGGATTAGCTTCACCTCTTGGATCTTCAGGTCTCAAATCAAACCTTTTGTGATATGAACTCTTTTTCACTTGAAGGTACTTGAACATGAAGCTCCTTAAAAGTAAGATTTAAAGGACCCAGTGAGATCTCAAGAACCTTTCAAATAAAGAGGCTCCTGCGGGCACTGTTTTGTCCAAGGACTTTATCACAGCTCGTTTTGTAGAGGATAAAAACACTGTACACTACACTGATCTCCACTCCTCCAGGGACTGAGTACCTACTGATATACTAACTAGTAGGCTATGGTAGTATAGTAGTATAGTAGTATGCATTTCCTTAGTATTTCCTTAGTACTTAATAATAATCACTGTGCTGTTAAATACAGCAGTATATCTCATGTGCATGCTGTCCATTTTGTACTGTATTTAAAAATGCTCCTAATCATGAAAAAATAAAATCAACGGACCTGTTTTTTTTCCAGAAGCCTAAAAAAAATACAAGCAAATTTTCTTTCTCTTTCTTTTTTCTTTTTTGCTGTAATCGTTAGTGACATTCGCTCAAAAAGAGCATTTAAGGGATTTAATACCAATGAATAAACCCTTTTTTCCCTCTGACTTCAGGTATCGTGACTGGAATCGATCTATGGGCTTCAAACGCCACCTAAGGGCCAATTCCGGAACTGCACTTGAGTTCCGTGTGTAATTTCCAGGGATTCATTGGTCTGGAGGATGTGGTGTGAATAATCAGGACAGATTTAAATACGTAACGTAAAAATACATTTAGTTATAAACACAAAAATTGATTTAGTTTGCGTTTAAAACTTCACCGTGTGACAGAAGCTCTTCATTCACCTATAAATAATATAAATAATTCAGCATCCGATTATTAATATGCAGAAATGATATATGGTTGTTTTTGTTGTTGTTGTTATTGCTGTTCTTACACCATCCAACCTTCGGATGTTCTCCAAAACAGCATCTCCCTATCAGAACAGGTTGCAAGAAGAACGTGGGTAAGAAGTCAAGAAACAATCTTCTAATGAAACCTTAAAGAACCACTCAAGAACTCTTCGTTTGTACCAAGAGGGTTCTTTGAGTGTTCTGTAAGGGTTAACTGGATTATAAACGCTTGTCAGATCCCTTAGCGAGCCCTTAGGGTTCTTCAGTTGTTCCTCTGAGGGACCTTTTATTTTATATATATATATATAGAAACCTACAATACAATGTTCTCTATCAGAAAGGTTTCTGTGTAGACCACGCTGGCTTTAGGTAGCCAAGGTTCTTTCATTATCCAAGGAATCCTCAAAGAACCGTTAAAGGGCTACCAATATTGCAATATCTTAAACACCAGGCACGTTCTAGCTACCAAGGAGAAACTAAAGCACGATCATTTGGAACTTCAAAGTTCTTTACAGTGAGGAGTGGATAAATCAGGGTTCTTAGCTTCTAAGAATTTAGAGCCTTAACGTTTTTCTGTTGTCCCTCTAGAGGAATGTTCTTTTGAGAACACTAGTGTGCACTACAGTTATACAATCAAAGCTTAATGATCTTTGTAGAAGCCTACAGTACAGTGTTCCCAGTCAGAAAGGCAGGAAGGAGAACCTAACCCCTAACCCTAACCCTAACCCCAAGTAAATGTTGAAATACTGCCTTACAACATAGTGAGAATTGTAGCACATGCACTGGAGCCAACTGAACACATCTAGCTTCAGGAACAATCAAGAATCAAGTGAGAATATCCTAGAGCAGCTGAAGAGCACACGATCCAAAGCAGCAGGAATTGAAATGTAGAAATAAGAAAAGAGAGAGAGAGAGAGAGAGAGAGAGAGGTTAATTAAATCAAAAGCTTATGAGGCAAGAGAATGCATAGAAGTTTCTGTTTTATGTGCGATGTCTTCATTGCTCCTGTGTAGATGTGTCCTACAGGAGGTCATTGCTGGTCTTTTAATGCTGTAATTAAGGGCTTCTGTGGCACCGAAGCCAAAGGTTTGAAGCCTACAGGCCTGGTCTGAAAGAATGTTCCCATCCAGCTTGTTAGAGATGGAGGCAGCACGCATCTCATTAGCATATCCTGAAATGCTTTGATACATTGTGAAATGCAAAAGCCGGCTCTATTAATATTTCAGAAGGGCCTGCATAAAAATCAACATTTTTGTTACATTAAATTAACACGTGTTCCTCTGGCGTTCTGCATGTTTAATTAGGGCGAGCTCTCGTGTCAGGAGGAATATGAAGGGAGCCGTGTGATTTGTTGTGATTACTCGGGAACACTGAAGAACCCTTCACGAATATATTTGTCTGCTACTTGCAAAAATGCCTTGTATGGACTTTGCTCAGGAAAAGCTCAATTGCACAGATGGTAATAAATGACAGGGAGCTGAGAGTGCTGCTGTGTGTGTCTGTGTATACAAACAGCACAGAACACACTGTATACACTCCACGCTTTATTAATGGTACCATTTGCTTCTGGGGTACTGTGGTACTGCTTAATTGTTCTTTAGATCCTTAAAACGGTGTAAAAGTGTTCCTGGATCAGAAAGTGGTGCAAGAAGAACCCAGAATGTTCCAGCAAACTCTGACAGAAACCCTGAAGAGAGCAAGCTCCAAGATTAAATGTCCTCCTGACAGGTACTGGGTCTGACGAAGAAAACAGTGAGCGATCATCTGGAGTTCTTTAAAAGGTCACTGGATAATAAAGGGTGCTTAGCTTCTTGAGGTTCTTCAGTTCTGTCTCTAGGGAATGTTCTTTGTATAAATGTGCAATAGGTTCTAGATAGGTTCTCTGTCAGAAAGGGTTCCAATGAGACCCCTTTTAGCAAGCTAAGAACCCTTAATTATTCAAGACACCATTAAAAACCGTTAAAGAGTCCTTAAAGTTAGGTCGATACTAAACGTCTGACAGGTGCTAGGTGTTGAGAATATAATGAGAAGTTGGTTCTTCAAGGGTTCTTTCTGGGTTCATTGGACAAAAAACCATACAGGTCCTTCTAAAAAAATTAGCATATTGTGATAAAGTTCATTATTTTCTGTAATGTACTGATAAACATTAGACTTTCATATATTTTA
>JAOVVG010000004.1:1278994-1291867 GCA_028566375.1 Leptodoras nelsoni
GCGCGACACCCCGGTGCATTGCAGTGACCTGGACTGCTGGATGTTCACTATAATCTAACTAATTCACTGGGAAATTAAAGGTGCTTAGCTTAAAAACTGGAACTCTTTGTAATTTAGGGAAACAGTTCAATAGGAACAAGCCAAGATGCTTGAAATGTTTCAGATTTGCTTTAAGTGTCCTGAAAAATAAATATGACTATATGAAATAATATATAAAGTGTACATTATTCTGTGCGATTGTGATAAATATTAGTCTATATAAGTTACATGTATGACCATAATGCTGAAATAAATCTATAAATCAACAAATAAATACGACAAGATGATGATGATGATGATGATGATGTCGGCTTTATAAATATTAAGCACTTCTTATCTTGCGTAAAGTACTATTTCTGTTTTAAATTGAAATATATATGTTAAGAAAAGATTTTTTTAAATCTGTGCTGTAACAAAAAAAGTGGTTTGAAAAATGGTTTTAACTTAAAAAAAAAACACTTTTCTACCCTGTAAGCCTGTGTTCATTAAAAGTCGGAGACGCGTGAAGACAAAAGCGGGTTATCTAAACATTATTGTTGGATTCGAGCTGGCTTGACAAAAGACGAAAGGTTATAATAAAAAAAATTAAATATTGCAGAAAAGAGGGGGAGAGAAAGCATCATCAGTGAAGATGAAGGGAAAGTGAGAGACATTACGCGCCAAAGCTGAGCCATTTATCAAGTGTGTTTTGACACCAGCGGTGTAGTCGTTGTTAAAAAGGTGAAGGTTTAAACGTCGTCAAAGTATCACCAGAGTAGAGTGATTGCTCCTTTGGGAATGCTCCTAAAAAAAATCTCCACACACAAATCTGCTGCACTCACGTTTAGAGAAGCCGATTATGAAATAGTTACAGAAGAGTGATTTGAGGGTGAGCAGGATCACGCGTGCTTGTACAAGACAAATAAATAGACACCGACTCTCAGTCTAAAACGTGTTTAAAATGCGCGCTGTGTGAGCGTGTGTGTGTGCGTGTGTGCGCGCTTCCCTTCACACTGAGCTATATCTTCATATTCTAATTACATTAATGTCATGTGTTAAGTCCTCCCTCCAGATATTTCCAACAAAACAAAAAAAAATTTTTTTTCGTTCTAAGCAAAAGTCTGACCTCACCCATTCATTTCATCTACATAATAAGCGAGGAGAGATCCTGCCACATGTCCGGAGCGCGCCTGGGCAGCGTGGAGCGGGGGAGATCTGGGTTGCATCTTCTGAAAAGAAAGACGCATTTTTTGTTACTACTGAAACCTTAAGGGGGGGCTTTTTAAAGCTGGAAAACATCTAGTAACCAAATCCAGCTGTCTGTGTGAGTGTGAGTCTGAGTTTGCGTGTGTGTGTGTGAGAGAGTGTGTGTGTGAGTGTGCGAGCGCGTATGAGGAAGAGGCAGAGAAAGAGAGAGAGGAGCTGAGAGGGTCTGCTTCCTATAGTCTAAGCAAAAGAGAGAAAGAAAGAGGAAAAAAAGAGAAAGAACCGTCTGCCTTCACCCCCCGCCGACGCCGCCGTAGCTTTTTTTCAGGAATGAACGCCGAGACGTGCGTTTCATACTGCGACATGACATCCATGGATTCGTATTATAGCGCGTCCGCGGCGCAGGCTCGGGATCAGCAAGCCAGCAACCCGTTCAGGACATTCCCAACCAGCAGCGACACCAAATACAGCCCGACTTTCCTCAGCAGCAGCAGCAGCAGCAGTAAAGGTCAGGCGTACGGAGAGAAGTCTCGAAGCCCGTTCCAACAGGAATGCCAGCCACTGGATGGCACCGCTGGAGAAGGCACCTTTAACAAATACCACCTCTTCATGCAGAGGTCCTCATGCAAGACTCCACCAGAAAGCAGCAAACTGCACCAGGAGAGCGCAGCGAACGGAGGACTCATCTCCTGCTACGGTGAGTTTAAAAGCGTCTGATTTAGTCAGTCAGAGTAACAGGCCACAAATAACAACTGCCTTCATGACTATATTTCTGCATTATATACTTCTATTTTAAAGTGCTTTAAAGTGCTCCGATGAGAACCGATTGTCCTTTATTTAAAACAAATGAGAGACTAAATCTGATCACCGTTTAATAAACACTACAACCAATTATCGCTCTTGTAATATATTTACAAAATGAGCGCGATGGACTTCACGACTTATTTAATGAAACAATCCCACTAACACGATTAATCTACAGCCATCAAACCTCGGCGCTTATTCAATTTTCGACTGAATTATTTTTTTTTTATTTTAATGCGATAAGCTGCGGACCGACGCCTCAGATCTGAATCAGACAATTGAATTAACGTGTTTTCAAACCGACGCATCTATTTTTAGACGTTTTGAAGAAAGAAGAACGCCCTGAAGGCCAGATACTCTTCAAGAAGACGTCGATGACGTTAAAAAAAATTTTTAAGAAATATTTAAGATTTAATTTTTAACACAAACACGCACAAGATTTAGACTCCCGCATACGAACACATCATCATCATCATCATCATTATTATTATTGTTATTATTATTATAATGATTGAGTGCTATAAAATTTATTGCTTGTCTTTAAGGACAGTAAGGGGAAAGGTTATGGACTCTGTACAACATCTGGCAGGAAATCAGAGCACAAACGGCGCACGGTTTTCTTTCTAACAGCGAACAGACTTTTAGTGCGCGTGTCTTAAATAAAAATGAATTCTGGAACAATTTGTCGAAAACAAAAACAAATTAGTGACAGTGCAGAGGTTCGGACTGAGACTTTATACTGAAAGTGAACTCAGGAAAACGCGACATCTTGAGAGCAGGGAGACGCTATAAACACGCTGCTATAAATTTCTCTAGAAATTCCGAAAATCAGCCTCCAGCATGTGCGAGCAACTTGCGGATTAGGGACGCCAAGAGGATGAAACGCAGGTAAAGGTCATAAAAGCGTCTCATGTAATAGAAGAAGACGAAGAAGAAGAAGGAATAGAAGAAGAGTTGGTGGTTTTCTCTGGAAGTGCAGCTTAACATGAATCTGAACCTTGTGAGACTAAAGTCTTTTGAGTTAAAGACTTTATGTCTCAAGCTACAACTGACCCCGAGTCGCGTTAACAATATTCAGTATTTTTAAATAAAAAACCCGACTCACACTAGGCCTGCGTTTGCTTTGCTTTCTAATGCTTATACGAATCTTAAAAGCATTTAAGAAGTTATATTAGTGATAAAAGTCTTGTTTTTAAAAATCGAATAAAGTCAGCTTGAATTTAGGTGTTTTAGTTACAGCCTCTAAACCAGACAGTGAGGAAGGAAGCTCACATGAAAACACGCGCATTTATGGTGTTTTATTCATTACATTATACTCAGAATTAACAGGAAAGCTGTAAAAAAAAGTAAACATATAATAACATATAATATATAATTTTATCCGAGTTTTCTGCGCTTTTATACGCAGATCAATCTGTTCCAGGAATAACATTTCCATCTATGAGCCTCACGCATCGGATTTATCCACCCATACAACCATATAACCTTCTCTACTTTGAACTGCTTCAAGGTTACTGATCCAGACTCATCACTAGACGTGTTAAACCAGCTAATTCAGGCAACACGTTAGTTTCACTAAACAAAAAAATGAGTATGTAGGAGCTTGAGTATGTAGGAGCACTCTGAGAAACAGAAAGAATTGCATTGTGGCACCATCAGAGGTGAATGTTTTGCACCTTTAGTATGCAACTTTTATCCGAGAATATTTTACTTTACTTAATATTTTAAACTCTTCCATATATAAGGCTAACTATAGATACACGACGTAAACGTCTCTAAGTAAAAAAACAAATAGTATTAAGATGCCACAAAAAACAGTAGGGTTTGGGAATTTTATTTTTCTTTTGTTACATCAAGAAATGATCAATACCAAAAATACCAAGCGGCTAGATAGTAAAATCAGAACGCAAATAAAACTTCAGCTTTAGCTAAAGTAAAGAGATTTCACTTACACCCTACACGTGTTTGCTTTGCTACCCGTATCTTTTGTACCTTTGAGTATGTACAGTGACGTCTCACCGGTAGAAGATACACACTAAAGGTACAATCGGTGTACACTTCCACACCAGTGGCAAGAAAATATAGTGTAGTTTAGTACCCCCTTTTCTCCTGACAGCGCAGGCTTCCAGCTAACGATCATCTGCGTGCTGGGATGGTTTTGGAAAACTTACGGCACATTTCACATTTTATTAGTGACACGAATAGAAATCAGAGACACTAAATCCGTGTGGTTACTGCTTTCTGTTTTAGTGACGCTGAAAAACTTGAGCCGAGAGTTTAGAAATTAATTTACCAGAATTTAAGTGATGCACGTGTGATTAATTAGTTAGACATTTGCTCATGCCGATTGGGAACAGTTTTCCAAAATAATAAAACAGCGTGAAAACAATAAAAACGCACCACAACTACAATGCAATAATAATAATAATAATAATAATAATAATAATGCGATCTTTCACAAAGCAATCAGTCTCTTCTCAGTGAAAGAATTACGGTAACTGCATGACGTAACTATTGACATACAGGAGATTTATTACTGATCTGTTGCACAGATGTTATGACAGCCAGTTTTTTCCTCCAGACCAATGGGATGGAAGTTATAAGCGACAGAAAGTAAACAGCCGTGATCACATTAGACTATATTACACCGCGTGTTTGGCCTTCTGAAAATGAAATCAAACAAACCTAAGTTCCTAAGAAAAGTCGGATTCTTACATACACACACATTTTAAACAACCTTTTGGAAAAGAGAGAGAGATGAAGGAAGGGGGGGTTAGAAAGGGATCATTTCATGCGATTGGTGCCAATTCGTTTTAGCTTAAGAGGAAGAGGAAGAAGAATTTCCTCATATTTTGTTGCAGTTGCATCTTTAATTGCGTTTTCCTTTAATTGAGGTTTAACCGCAAAAATTATAATTTCTTAAAAAACGGGCCGAACTTTATTCGTTTATTTTTAAATCTAAAATAAAATACATTTCTTTAGGATAAATACAAAAATATATTTATTTAGGATAAGTGTAGATACACTGAGAGAAAAAACGTTCTGTGTATCTGTGTATGATTAGGCCTAAGGTTTCCAGTTTGCAAATAACTTCTGCTAGAGAACCATTCTGTTGTAGAGCAATCCTTAAGGTTTCCACACAGAGGGACAACTGGACAACCTGTGGACGATTCGGCATGAGAACCTGCACTGTGCAATCAGGTTTAGAGGATTATTTCATTTATTAATAGCCCGATCAGCCGCACCGCGTTCAGGACAAACCGAAAGACTCACAACATTGTAAAGGAGAGTGAGGTTAGAATTACTGAGTCACATTTAGTCTGTAAGAAATCTAAGACGTGAACTTTGTTTTGCACAGGAAGTGAGTGAGTGAGCTCAGAATGGCAACGCGAAAAAAGCAGACAAGAATGAGGGAAAGGAAAGTGAAGCGTACTCAAGGGTTTGAAATCAGGCGTCGGCTCCATAATAAATGGCCGAAGGATAAAATGAATAAATGAAGGATAATTAATAAATCTCACCCGACAGGAAGTGCTTTTATACAGCGACTGGGACCGAGCTTTCATTTTCAAAATCTGCTCCAGTATAAGACAGATAGGGATCATTAGTCTGTAGAATAATTAAGAGTTAATAAATCACACCTGAGAGTTAAAAGTCCCTAAAAGTCCCAGCGCTGTTATAGTCTAATATCAGCTCTCATGTCATGAAATGCCTCTTGTCCAATCAAAACACTGGGTTGGAACTAACTGCTGTGTAAAATGACATAAATACTACAACAAACACAACGTGAAGGTGATTAACGCAATCCGAATGCTCAGTAACACAGTAAACAGTAAAAATGGTTTCTGTTTCTAGGGCTTTTTAGTCGTATTATTTGTTTTAAGAATGTAGATGGATCCCATTGTGCTGCTTAATATCAGAAGTGGCCTGAGAAAGTGAAGTCTATTTACTTACTGCTACAATAACATGCTGTATAATAAACCACACAAACCACAACGAGTTTCACAATGATTAAAAAAAAAAAAAAAAAAAAAAAGCTAGAAGGAACCCAGGAACTCTCATTAATCTGGATCAGATGTATGATTCATCAAACTCTCCTGAGGCAATTGTCTGTTTTTAAAAATGACACAGCAAGCAAGGGACGTCACTTAACCGTTCAGAAAAAATAAAAATAAATAACATCTTTAGAAAGTTGACCTTTTTAATTTAATTTAACACATTTTTAAATCTCAAGTATGAATATCAAACCTATTAAATGTTAAAATCTTTCTTTTTTTTGGTTGTTGCTTTTAATTAACTTTTCAGTTTAGCAGTCGAACTCAGCATGTGATTTAGCACAGAATTCATCTTGACTTCAGACTAAATATTGGTTTCACGACCAAACAAGGGTCTGATTCAGCGTCTGATTATTCCCGTTAACAACAATCCCAATAAATTCCAGCATAATAATAATAATACTAATACTAATAATACTAATAATAATAATCCCAACAATTACATTCCTTCCACAGAAAACATGGTTGACTTGAAACGTTACTTCTAAACATCATAAACGGAAAAGTGCATTGCATTTTGGGGGTTTATTCGTCGTTCTCTAGCCGTGAGTCAGAGGGTTTTGTCCGACGCCATGAGGCCTGTGTGCAGTTGTGTGGCACGCTGACCCAGCTGGGTACCACAGCCACATGCACAAATTCCTCACAGCACATGGAGGGTGAATTTAGAGCGCTGGCTCAGATCAATTTTTGGAGGAAGTCCAATCTCTGTGAAGCCAATGAGAAAGATGTTCTGTCTTGTAGCTCTTTATTGAGTGTAAATCATTAAAAAAAAAAGCTGTTTAAGAAGCTAGGAGTTTCCAGCACATAACGTGAAATAAATCCATTATGAAAGCAGTAAAGTGAGGACAGGACATTCATGTTTATTTCAAAAGATTCACCCCTAAAGATAAAATATGAACTGTGAATCATTCGGAAATCGCTGTTGCCGTTGTCCAGGTTCAGGCCTGAATTTAAGGTCTAAGACTTATTAAAAAAATTGCTGATGGAGCATTAAGAACACCAAAAACACACACATACACATGAACAAACACTAAATAAAAGTATAGAGTGATTTTTGTATTTGTATTTGTGCTCTTCTGATGTAAAAGTAAAAATTACTCTGAAAGTACCAAAAAAAATTTTTCATATTGTTTATGTGATCACCTTTTGGTATATTAAAATGAGATAAAACTAAATATTAGATTAAAGTTGTGCAGAAAATATATTATTATAGTTAATATATTATTATTATTATTATTATTATTATTATTATTATTATATCACCTGTATGATTTTTTTTAATTAATTAAATAAATAAAATAAATTAAATAACATATTAGTATTGTTATTATTATATCACATGTATGATTTTTTTAATTAATTAAATAAATAAAATAAATTAAATAACATATTATTAATATTATTATTATTATTATTATTATTATAGAGATCATGAGATCATGGAATGGAGATCTTTAAAACAGAAGAACATAATAATGACTTTATTTACTTTAAAACCTAAATATACAAACAAACAAATAATGAATGAATAGATAAATAAAGGTTTGGCTTGTGTTGGTTGTAGATTTTTTACCCTTTTCCTCTAAGCGCTCATGATCGTGTGAAGCTCCTTAAGATATTATCTGAATGCTTATTAACGGACCAAACCAAAACAAAATCAGGTTATAAAAAGTAATCGTAAACAGAAATGTGGCCCTGAATCGACTCCCTACAGCTTTTCATTCACCTGAAGTTATACTGAGGTATACTGTATATACATTAAACACATAATCCCCACACAAACACAAACACCCAAATATACCTATAAACTGTTAGGCGGAGTCTAAGCGTAGAGAGACTAGCTCAAGCTTCTGTAAAGCAACGGGGGTGGAAAATAATAAGGAGCAGTCGCTGAGCTTCTCTTTAGTCTGAAGAAACGGCTGCATTTCTGCAGGTTGTTAGTCTAAAGAGTGGTGACAAGAACCCAGGATCACTTTACCACTTAGACGACGTTACGGCTTTTACAATTTACATTAGTCTCGAGCGGCGCACACGAGCGCAGCGGGCTGACAGGACGCTTCAAAGACAGAGCAGCTGATTGGACGAGGGCTTAATCAAACCTGGGGTTTAAGAGATCCGAGCTGGCTTAATGCATCTGAGCAGAAACCAGTGTTCTCATTTTTATTAAATATCCCTGTTGTGAATTATCCAGGAATCCCAGTTTCCCGGTCTACGAAAGGGTTACGCTAATGTGGATTCATTTGGGGATTTGTTAATCTAATATTTATTTAGATTCAAGTTTATGGGTTCAACAAATCTGAACTCTAAACATGTAACAAGGTTCCTCCAGAAATCGCTCACTAACGATCTTTAGTTTTATTCCAATTTTGGTTGCACTGATGCTGGTTTTTGCAGAAACGTCATTTCCTCGACTGCACGAGAATTAAACGGAGTTCCTGACAGGAATTTAATCCTGAGATTAAAGTAATGGTGCAAACTTAATTAGCAGATTATCTTTCCAGTTTAGTCCAGGTTACAGAATTGTAGTTGTGTGTGTTTCGACTGCGCCATCACTAAGACACGTCATTACACGGCTGAGGGTTTAAACGTCACTCAGGAGATTCAATCCATAACACTGATCACATTATGTATGAAAATGAGGCTTCAGTTAATTATATATATATATATATATGTGGAAAATTTGCATACTTACAAAATCAAAAATCTAACCCATTTCAATAATTTTAGTAACTCCTTTTTCATATCATAATTAGGGAAAGGGATGGTCAAGGACAAGTTTGTGAACATAGAATATCCAGAAACGGAGAATTTTGGTGCTGAAAACGTTTTTTGCACTTTAATGTGTTTTTCTTGTAGTTAGTGTGCTTTCTACTGTATATAAAAGATATATATATCCTCATAATGAAAGCTGAGAGCAGCAAACAAGCTTTTCAGATATATATATATATATATGGTGACTTGATGCTGAAGCTGCAGGCCTTCTCTGAAATCTCAGTGGAACATATCTGCTGCGTTTTTTGCGTCTCTTTAAGATGCAGATATGAAAAGACGCAAAGAAAAAACCTGATTTCATTCCTAGCTGTAGCGTCTTTCCTTAAAGACGTTATTAAGGCATTATTTTCACATCAGGGTGATTAGAATCATGGCTAACAGCACACCAGAGCATTATATTAACAGCCCGCTCGCTGTCAGGACGGTTTTAAACTTTGCTGATCTACTGATAAATCTCCTGAAACTTTAAACAGGCTGCAGTTTAAATCACTCTGCAGCGAACATGCCCAGATCCTCAGATGAGTGTATAGAGGAGTGATTTATCACCAGCAGAGGTTTTAAGGAAACGGCGTGTTTTCTTGCACAGCGTGTGCTCTTTGTTGCAGCCTGCTGGGATAAATCCTCCCTCAGGATTAGAGATGTGTTTGGACTTCTTTTTGGATGGCTCAGGTTCTCACCACTGGTTTTTTTTTTTATAAAAACCTCAAACGAGGTGATGCTCAAAACGATAAAAAGGGAAAAGAATGCTGTGGTCAGGATGGAATATACTGGTCCAAGTAATCAGTGAAATCGAAAAGAGGAGCTGATTAATTAGAAATGCTGCTCAGAGCCAGTTAACACACAAGCCACAATGAACATAAGGTTATGGAATTGTGGAATTTCTGGAATTGTGGAAAACGTTTTCCACAAAGCTCAGGCTCTGCTAATGGCTTACTAACCAAACCACTTTTGACCTTTTTAATAATTTCTTGCAATAAACAAAGTTACTGTTAAACATAAAACCTCTCCATGTGTCAACATTCATATTCGAGACGATCCGTCAATCTCAGGACATGTATCCTTGTCTGCTGTTGTGTACGCGAGTGTGTGTACGCGAGTGTGTGTACGAGCCTGAAATAATTAGGAAGCGGAAGCCAGTTTCAGACGACTGGCCAGGCTTCAGAGCTCGGCCCTGTTACGATCTTTTTCATATTGTACGAACAGAAAACAAACCCAATTAGAGAGACAAATAAAGGCAGAGCAGAACAAACCATCTGCACACGTTCCCTCCCCGCCACACCTTCGCTTCCAAACAACTAAAAAATTACCACATGCCTTACGAATATTTCATTTAGATTTGTTTTTTTTTTAGATTTCAGCCTTTCAAGCTCTATAATATATTGGCATTAACCCTGAGCAGAAACCCTGGGGAGACTAATTTATAGTGTTGTTTTTTATTTGCCCGGTGCTGACCTTGGCCATCAGATTGCATAAAAAGCATGGGGGATGCCCTGCCGCTTTACAGCCAGTTAAATTACACTTTGATGTATTCCCCCATTTTCAACTGGGAATAAATCGCTGCCCCTTGTAAAGATATGACCCCGACTAACTCAAGGGTCGAGTACTGACATCTTACGGGGCTGGAGGCCTCTGGCGTCTCCTGTCGCGAGGAAAGGCACCCTTTTTAGTGCGCTCGTGTCTGGAACGAGTGTCTGAATCGTTCATGCATGTATTATGGAATGTATAAAAGGTGCCCTTTCTCCTCTACTCTTTATTAGACATATCGGATAGCCAGCGATATGTGAAGACTCCAAACGCGGTGAGCGTAGATACTGTAAAACTAGATTTACAAGCTGGATTTTTGCTAAGCAGGCAGGTGTGAATACACTCAGGTTAAACAGCCAATTAGTCCTGGAGCTGAACCTCAGCCTCTCCTAACCCACTCATGAACTCTCGCTCTTCCTCACGTGTCAAAGTGACATGAAAATAGGAAAGAGCAGTAATCGAATGAAGGTCTGACATTAGATCTAAGGTCCGTTAACGGAGGTGTGGTAGGGCACTCCATGTCTCAGCTGGGGTTGGGGCTGAAACACAATCTCCAGACTTCTCTGGCCGCTTTAGAGTTAAACTGCTCCGTGTTTGTGTTTTTGCTCAGACGTTAACAGTTAAACTTATTAAGAGAAGAAGTGATTACATCTGTTTATTCTAATAGACATTTAGAAAGCTGAGGCATTACAGCACATGTATAAAGCATGACTTTTCTTTTGTATAATTTGTAAAAGCAGACAGGGATTTGGGATTTGGGGTTTGGGAACAGACTCACAGTGACCTCCACAGCCTCCATTTTCCTTAAGCCTGAGCTTTTTTCTTCGCTAAATGCCATGCCCACATGCCCTTTTACGACGCTCTTCAACCGCAGTCCTCTCCAAACCTTTCCCGTTCTGACACAAGCGATTTGCAGTGAGGTTTCATGCCCAGTTCATGTTACACGGCCATATGGAGGAACTCTGCGGGCTCGACCGCTCTCCACCTTCAGCAGTGGAGGAACCTCGCCGCCAGGTTCAATCCTGATTTCTAACAAGCCAGGGATTGTCCCAATTCCCAACGTCAGACCAAAGGCATGAATGACACAAGGTATCAGCCAGACCCTTTGATCGCTAGGCAGCGACTGAGAACAGTCTGAGGCACACGGCATCTCAAAGTGAAAGCCAAAAATATTTACGCTCGCTTCCTCTTGCTTAACAGGATGTGTCAGTCCTGAGCGGGAGGCAATATGGGAGCCATTACGTTCCCCCCAAGCCCCGGCTCCACGTCTTTCAGGGCACAGAGGCCACAGTGCCCAGAGAAAGCATGCGGTCCTGTACAGGAGGCTCTCACAGGGATCTCGTACACACAGGACCAGCAGCACGCTCGCGGGGAGCGTTTACTCACATCGCTGACTGTTTACACCAACACCTGATCAAACGTTTATCTGAAACCAGTCAGGTAGTTAAGAGCTGCCATGGCAACATTATTGACACTGATGGCTCAGATGATTGGTTTTATATAAAAGAAAAAGCAATAAAACACTAATAAATAAAGAATGCAGCAAATTGTGACCTTTTAAGAGCCATTTTGATACCAAGTTCAACACGCAATAAAATGCCTCAGTTTCAAACACATATTTGAGGATTTATATGATTTTTTTTATTGTTGTAGATTCAAGTACATCACATGAATGCATAAAATGCTAAATCAGTACAGATGTAAAAGATCTGCCCAGGCTGTTACTACTATTTAGATGGAAATTCGATCCAGTCATATGCTAGTGACAGAACGAGCAGAATGTTGATTAGAGCAAGGGGCGGGGGGGGCGGGGGGGGTGTGATGTCTCCTCGGACATGAGAATGTAAACACGCCTCACGCTTGGTCTTCAAGTAGACAATATGTTCAACGTACTCACTATTGCAACATCATCAGCGCGATACTGAACATTACTCTGCAACTGGAGTAACATTAACACACCGTAAACTTTACACACTTTACACACTTTACACATCCTTACTGACTATTCAAAGGGACTGAAAGATCTTCCACAAGGATGGTGTGCAAATCCACCCGCACAGTGCATTATGGGTATTCCGTATCCGCTGAGGTACTGCACGTGTGCATATCAGAGTGCATTGTGGGAATGAAACGGCTGCATATTTGTCATGTATACTGAGCAGAAACTAGCTGATGTACATTTAGTTTATTTTATAGTACAATCTCAGGGCTGTTTATAGGAAATGATCTTCTAAATCCAGTCAGCACACCATCACACCATCAGGCCATTCCCATCACTAAAGCAACAATCAGAGTAAATCTCTGGGAGCATCAGAGACGTATTACCTTCTTCCCCAGACATTCAGCTCCATTTCAGGCAATCTGTCTTTCTGATTCCTCAACGCTGCATCCTTCAGCTCATGACCATGAAATGAGACAGAAATTGATTTATTGCGGTGTTTGACACAAGGACGAGGTATAAATGCTTCACATTTCCTGGAAGTGAGTCAGTGAATGA
>JAOVVG010000004.1:1812045-1827049 GCA_028566375.1 Leptodoras nelsoni
ATGCAGACTCCACACAGAAAGGACCCAGAGTCTCCGCCCCACCCGGGGATCAAACCCGGGACCTTCTCGCTGTGAGGTGACGGTGCTACCCACCGAGCCACCGTGTCGCCCCGGTGTATATACATAATATTGTATAATTATATATACATTTTTGGTCAAGAACTCTATTTGCAATAATTGCTCTCGCACATGAAGGCAGCAAAGTTTACCACAAGCCATTCTGTGCAAGCCCGGAAGGCTCCATCGCTTCACTTTCAGGTAACATTTGCCTCGGAAGCAAGGCGTAACATGATTGCAGTAATTGGCAGCAGTATCATTCACATTATTACAGAGATCAATGCAGCTTCTCCTGTTCTTCAATCAATCCGCAATCCTCTCAGCAAACCCAGCGCTCGGGCGTAATCAAATGCTGCGCGCTAAATGTCAAAGTTAAGGATAATGGCATCTTCTGCTTGCTTCTTCTTCTTCTGCTTCTTCATCTTCTTTTTTTGTGTCTTTAAATGGCCTATTTTGACGGGAATCACGTTAAAGTGCATGTTTTGTGGGTGAGGCGATGACAGCGAGGGAGGAAAGACGAGGGAGGGAGAGAGAGAGAGAGAGAGAGAGAGAGAGGGAGAGAGAGAGAGAGAGAAAGCACAAGGGACGAGGAGAGAGGAAATGAGATGGAAAAGCTGCAGCTCTGTCATCAAGCGCTTGAGTTTTCTGACTCTCGGCTTCGCAGGATGAAAAGATCCTCGTCTTTCTCCTCTGGCGCTCAGCGTGGTTCTGATTACTTTTTGCATTTTGTTGTGTTTTTTTCTCTCGCTAATATTTGATCCGTTATCGTAGATAAACGAGCGTTTACACCCCAATGCTGTCGAATCCTCACGATCAGACGGCGTTGATTAATTTTCTATGATAGCAGTCCTGAAAGTAGTGCAGGTTTACTGATACGTTATACATCACTGATATGTTTCTATGGCAACTGTTCAATCACACGGACGTACCCGGGGCAGGTGATGCTCTAAAAGAATAGCATGAACAGATTCAAATGATGAATGTGTGCATCTGATGAATCATATGGTGAAGTTCTCTGCTCTCAGAAATGTGTATCACTGGAAGGAGTCTCCAGTCTCCAGAACTACGTTTCCCATCAGCCACTGCACCACACTGGATCACATCACATGATTGTCTGCACCTGAATCTCATTCTGGTTTAATATGTCCTGGCTTATACCTCACATTTTGCCCTGCAGTTGTTCAGGTTTTGATGTCTACATCTGTGTGTTTGATAAAACACCTCCACTGCTTATTCCTGACGATGTAAAGGTAAGCGGTCTGATTAATGACATTAAATGAAACTTTAGTTCAAGCTAAAATTCGGGGGATTAAAGGGTGAATTTTGATGCAAAGCAACTTCCAGAGTTTTGTCTCACTTAGTTGTTTGTACATTAGAGAATTATGGGATATGTTAGGCAGCAAGTGAACAGTCAGGTCTCGAAGTTCAAGTGTTGGAAGCAGAATAAATTGGCATGTGCGAGGATCTCCAAATCAGCAGGTCTTGTGTGGTGTTCCTGGTATGCAGTGGTCAGCACCTACCAAAAGGGAGGAGAACGGGTAAACCTGTGACAGGGTCCTTTGGTGTACTGTAACTGTAACCTACTGCTGTACTGTACCTACTGTAACACAGAGTGCTGAAAAAGTGAATGCTGGTTATGATAGAAAGGTGTCAGAACACACAGTGTGTCACAGTGTACTGCGTATGAGGCTGCGTAGCTGCAGAGTGCTCAGAGTGCCCATGCTGACCCCTGTACACCACCCAAACACCTCCAATGGGCATCAGAACTCAGAACATCAGAGCAATGGAAGAAGGAGGCCTGGTCTGATGAATTATGGTTTCTTTTACATCATGTGGACACCTGGGTGTGAGTCGCTTACCTGGGGAAGAGCTGACATCTGGATGCACTATGGGAAGACGGCTGTGATAATCAGTGTGAAACCTGGGGTCCTGGTATTCATCTGGATGTTACTTTGACATGTGCCACCTACCTACACATTGTTCCAGACTATGTACACCCCTTCATGGCAACTGCATTTTACGGCATTTGGCAGACGCCCTCATCCAGAGAGACTTACATTTATCTCATTTACACAGGGCCTTGCTCAAGGGCCCAGCAGTGGCCATTGGTGGGATTTGAACTCACAACCTTCTGGTCAGTAGTCCAGTGTCTTAACCACTAAGCTACACTGCCCCTGTATTCCCTAATAGCAGTTCAGCAGGATGATGCTCCCTGATACATTGAAAAATTGCTTAGGAACGGTATGAGGAACACGACAACGACTTCAAGGTGATAACTTGGCCTACAAGTTCCCCAGATATCAAGCTTGGAAGAAATACAGGATCTGCTGCTAATGTCTTGGTAGCAGACACCACAGCTGACCTTCAAAAGGCTTGTGGAGTCCACGCCTGAGGTGTCAGAGCCGTTTTGATGGCACGAGGTGACACAATATTAATATTAGGCAAGTGGTTTTAATGTTATGACCGGTAAAGGTCTAACTATACATTTAAAGAAAATACACCCATATCATACTTACATAGAATAATAACAATAGATAAGTGACCGGACCACTGACCTCTGTAAACTCTTTTTTGTACATATAGACCCAGTTTCCACCACCAGTAATTAGTTTGTATAGCCTGTAGGACATTTAAAGGGATCAGCCATTATCTCACTGCCCCATTATCTCACATCCACGTCTGAGTCTTCTCCATCAAATCTTTCAGCAATCAAACAAACCCACAGCTGTTATTTCCAGCTTCAGATGCCATTTTATCCCACTCTAACCCATCACCTAGACCAGCCCTTTAAGCCTATTGTTGGTCTGGAGGTCAGAGTTCAACCTCACTTCTCCCCCAAGCCTCTTGTCCTCCCATCTGACCTGCTGCTCAGAGTCAAGTTCAGCCCACAGGAGGTCTGTCCCGTCTCAACGCCACGGCCATATGGGTGCATCTGCATACAGGCAGCCAGCTGACTCGGCCCGGGCCCAGGCTGTGGCCTTCACCCCGAGGTGACGGAGCGATGGAGGGAGAGAAGGGGAGGAGAGTGGAGGGCAAGGGAGGGCAGTTAGGGTGATTTAGTAAAATGGGATTTCTCCAAACCAGAGGCAAGATGGCCGATCCTTTTATACGTGTCCCATGAAATGCAAATTGATTCTGCAAACCAGTTCGGTGGAGGAAACTTGATTACGCTTATGCATCTATAAACTTAAAAAAATCTCACATAGTGTATAATGTGTCACAGTCCTGGGAAATGACTGAGACTTAGACTAGTCTCATTTTTTATTTTAATTTGAAAGAAATCAATTAAATACACTTTAGAAAATAGTAATACTATAATAGATTCAATTGGAAGTGCATACATTTGTGCTAAAATCTTTCTGATTTCATTTCCTGGATCTTGTCTTTTACTCCAATCGTGATCTTCGTGTAGAATATTAAACATGCGTCATGAGCATGTCTGGATTTTTATCTTCTGATCTGACTTTAGTGGCTTCACTGACCGCTTCCTCGGACACGTCTGCTTTATTGTCTATTGTCCGCCCCGGCTAGACTTTTGACCCCCCCCCTCCTCCCTCCTCCTCCTTTTTTTCTTATCCGCCTGTCCAATTCCAGCTGCCCCTCCACGTCCAGCATTAAAATACACAGCAGATGCTTTGGTGTGCCTGCAAATTGAATGCTAATGCTATTCTGAGGGGATGCTGAATCATTTTCACACTCGCTCTGCTCCCAAATACAGTTTTGGAAAAGATCCAGAATATATTCCAAAAAATCTGTGACTTTTATTTTTAAGAGTGAGGGCTGTGTGTGTCAATTTTTGTGTCCTATACTTTTCTTATTATCTGACTGGTAATGATATGATGCAGAATTGCTGGTCACATTGTGTGTGTGTGTGTGTGTGTGTGTGTGTATGAGACCTTCAGAATCAAAAATGTCCCTGCAGAGCCCTTGTAACCGAAGGTGTGTGTATGTGTGTGTGATCAATCTCACATGGATCAGTCATGGTGCCACACACAGTGTCCATAGCTCTGACTCTCTCTCTCTCTCTCTCTCTCTCTCTTTCTCACTCACTCTCTCTCTCTCTCTATCTCTCTCTGCCTCTTCCGTGTGGCTTTTAGCTTTTAGTTGAGGGGTCAGGAGAGAACCTGGACCACACGTCCTGCTGTCGGATAAACACTGGAGTTGGAGAGGAGAACTAATAGCGCCGGATGAGAAGAACCCAGGTACTGTCTCTCACTCTCTCTCTCTTTCTCTCTCTCTCTCTCTCTCTCTCTCTCTCTCTAGTAACATACCATCCTAAAACATCCACATGTACTACTGTGATTGATCTACCTCTCTCTTATACACTCATGTACACACACACTCTCTCTCTCACACACACACACCAAGTTTGCACATGCACACACTCAGAAGCTCTCTTTCTCTCTCTCTCTCTCTCTCTCTCTCTCTCTCTCACACACACACACACACACACACACACACACACACACACACACACATGCATACCTTCTGCCAACTTGCTAGCTGTATTTGAGTTAATGCTTAGGATGCTGTTGCTGCTGATGTTGAGGATGATGATGATGATGATAATGAGGATGAGGATGATGAGGATGAGGATGATGATGATGATGAGGATGTTTCAGTGTGCCATGCTCCTGATGCTGTTTGTCTATTACACAATGTTCTTTTATCAGTTTGTTTGTTGAAACTTTCAGACTTTTCAGAGCTTTACAAATTAATGTGTGTGTGTGTGTGTGTGTGTGTGTGTGCACCAGTGGATTCTGTTAAAAGCGAATATTGTATAGAATTATTATTATTATTATTATTATAAAAATAATATTATTTATTATATATTTTATTTATTTATTTATTATTTAAAAAATCAGATCATTTTATGCCACAACCTCTTTTATGTTTAAAAGCAGAAAAAAAACAAGTTTTACTATTAATCAACTATTTTATTTCAATGATTATTCATATTCATAATTATTTAGAATATATTATTTATTATTGAATATATTATTTTATATCTCTAATATATTATTGTGTTATTTTTCCATCTCTTTTTTTATTTTTTTGAGGATTTTTAAATTTTTACTACACTTAACAACTTAACTCAGCCGGTAATAAAGGCTGTAGAGATCGCTCCTGAGTTTTTACCACCTGACCCAGTGACATCACAACACAGACTTCCGACTGCTTCTCGCGTACGCTGTGACGTTTTTACTGACGTGTCACTTCGCCGGTCTCTCTAAACACAATTCTACTGTGTTTTTACTTAGATTTTTACTTTTTTAAAGCTTTAACGTTTCTTGCTGTGGAAGTGTTTTGTAAGCGCCTTGCGAAGTCTCTGTGTACGCCGTACCTGTGTGTGCCCCGGCTCCGTCGCTGCTTCCTCTCTGCCCTGATGCTGCTTTGTGATTCTTAACCACATTACGCATCCATTTACAGCCCTGAACCAGACCGAAACCCATTCTGGACTTGTTTTAAACTTAATTCGCGTGTACACAGAGCTGGGCCCGTGAGGTTAATGGCTAACAAATTAACCCCTCCGGCATTATCTTACAAATAGCTCGGAGTGTATGATAACCTATAATCAATATCAGCAATTATGTGTCAGGAGGAGGCTCGTGTCGCTGACCCGTCTCCCACGAAGGGAGCGTCTCGGGAAAGAGGATCTCTCTCCGGCCGTGCACCGAGGCCATAATGATGTCATTACTAGGGTTTAGGGAAGACCGCTGACACCTGGGACCACCTTTGTGTCTCTCTGTCTTTCAGTGTCTCACTGTCATTCTCACCCTCTTTCCTGCTCTCACTCTATCACTTCTCACTCTCTAACTCCCTTCATTCCCTTCTGCACTGTCTGTCTCTCTGACTGTTTTCTTTCTTTCCAGCAAATTATGAACCTTCTAACACTTTTCATCATACACACACACACACACACACACACACACATTTCCAGGGCATCTGGTTTTCTCCTTTCTTTCATCCTTCCAATCATGCAGCACTGATGAGCTGATGAGCACTTCACTTAATTAGGCATTAATATTCTTATTTGTACACAACAGGTGCTCAGGACATTTCATCTCAATCCAAAGCTTTAATTAACTAAAAATAAATAAATAAAAAGTAAAAAAGCCTGACAGAGATTTTATTTGTCGTTTCGTCTGAATGTTACACTTTAAAATTCCAAGATTTCAATTTATATTATTTATATATTTTTAATAATATTTCAGCATATAATTTTTTTTAACCAGGATTATTTTCTAGCATTTATTTTTTTTATTACATTATTCAGTCTGATTTTTTTTACTGGTCAGTGAGCAGACAAGTGAACAATCAGGTTTGGAAAAGGAAAAATAATTCACATAATACACATAATAAATATATTAATTAGAATCAGAATGAACACTTTCAATAATATTTTTTTTAATAAAATAAATTATCATGTGTCAATTATTGCATTATTTAATCTGATGTTTTTATCACTTTTTTATAATGAGTCGGTGAGTGATAAATCTGGTTTATAGATGAAGAACATGGAAAAAAGTTAATGAATTGTTTCAGATGTTTGACAGAAAATGAGTACAGAATTCCAGATTCTATTCTTTATTAACACAAAATAATAGGAGAAAGAGACATTAACCATTCTATATATACAGATAATCATCTATCTATTGATCTATCTATCTATCTATCTATCTATCTATCTTCTTGATGCATGAGTTTGTTGAAACTTTTAAAACCCTACACTCCAGATACACCTTTAAACATTTATTATTAATCACTTTCCTCTTTAGTTCTTTAATATTGTCTAACAATTTTTATATATATATATATGAATTGCACCTATAGAGTATAGAGTGCTGATTTATGTTCTGATTTATGATTATCAGAATCTGTCTGCAGATTATATGTGAGTTGCCACTCACAATCTATCATAATATCAGGCTGTTCAGTTGCTTTTTTTTTAGTATTATGTGCCTTACATTGTGACATTATTATTTATATTAAATATAAAATCATCTCGTTTGCATCTAGTTTGTTAAAACGACGTTAGAATTCGCTGGAATGCCGAATTTGGGTCATTATGATTAATTCATTACACACCCGACATTATTAGTTTATTATGACTTTAATTTTTCTTTTAAAATCCGTGAATTCAGCGGGAATTGTTTAGTAAGATTTTTGTCATTAAAATAAATAAGAATACATTCGCATTTTAATTCAAAGTCATGAAACTAAAAGCTAAATAATTCCTGTTTTTACTGCTTAAATAATTTAATCTAAAATAAGCTATAAATAAAAGGGGCTGTTTATTTTTATACTGATTATTAATTAATTAATTAATTTATTTATTTGTATTTATGATTTCTGTGTGATGCTGGACAGAGGATTGGTTCTCTCTTTCTCTCTCTTTTTCTCTCTCTTTATTTCTTTCTTTCTGGTTTTATTAATATTGTGTTTAAAATGAGGAATTTATTTTCTTTTTGTGCCGAAGTGGAAAAATTCGCTACTAAAACAAAAGTTCCGTGTTCACCATTTTCCGGGCGCATTAAGATAATAAGAATGAATTAGCTATAGACATTAGTGAGCTATCAACAGTTTGTTTTGCTTACTTAATTAATAAGACACGACTGTAATAACCAGTGATTAATAACTAATCATGATCATTTGTCAGAAGGTTTTATTAACACGGATCGGTGTTTTATTTGAAAGGAAACGCGACATTTGCGCCACAGATTAAACTTCTCATTTTTTGACTTATTCTTTGAATTATTTCTTAGGAGTTATTATCTATATTATACATAAATAAATTTTTATTATCTATAGATATGTTTTATTTAGCTGTAGTCTAATGCTTAGAGTTATATTCAGCATTTTGATGATGCCATTAAATAATTATATTATTGAAAATTATTTTACACACTGGGACATTTTCCAATTGCAGGATTTGTAAAATTTATAAAAATCATTTGATAAATATATAAATATATAAATATATATATATGTGTCGGATTAGCTTTCTCGTTGCCCATCTTTCCAGTAGAGAGACTGAGTGGATAATTTTGTTCCGTGTATAAATAGAAAGTCGGGTTTCTTGCTCCTCTTGCTGTCCTTCATGTCCTTGAAGTATTGAGCTACACACCAACTCCCAAACGCTCACTCCTTTCACATATGCAACGGATTCAGTTGCACGAATATTAATTGATCAATCTGTGCGTGTAGGTGTGTGTGTGTGTGTGTGTGTGTGTGTATCCTTTTACAAAGAGCTGGAAGAATTCCTCCTCGGTTTGAATCGGAATCAGGATAAAGGCCAGGGGTTGGACGCCATTTTGAGAGAAAGTGTTTCTCTGCACTGCGCCGCGTGTCGCCGTGTTTATGGGCTGATTTAGAAATCCATAAGGAGAACACCGAGAAGCCTGTAGCACGTATTATCCTCCATATAGCCTTTAATGCGGAATACCATTTCAAAGCTCGTCAGAGGTAATGATCTGATGTGAGAGATGAGATGGTTGTGGGTCACTTTCAGCTTTTCCTCCGTCTGATTTCTGCTTTTTTTTTTCTTCTGGTCTGACTGCAGCAGCTTCAGAGTGAACATCAGAAAGGTGTTACTGAAGTGAAGGAGCTGATCAAATCATGCTGAGAATACATACCCTGTACATTTACACATTATAATATGCTATAATATAATAGAAATAAATGTGTGTTTGTTTCGTTCTTCCTCGACTTTAAATGTAGGTAATGCGTGATGCAAAATAAATAAATAAATAAATAAAGCAATAAAAATATGATTTAATGGCCTATTTTGTATCAACGAAAGATTTTTAATTATTATTATTATTACTATTATTATTATTATTATTATTATTATTATTATTATTAACAGTAGTAGTAGTAGTAGTAGTAGCACTAGTACAATTTATTTATTTATTTATTTATTGAGCCAGCAATATGCATGCACATTTAATTTTCTATTACCGACACCTGATTAAATAACCTTTACTTTATTTCTATTCTTATTAATAGTAGTGTTTATTTTTTATTTATCAAACAAGCTATATAAATGCAAAAAAGCATTTCTAGTGATGATAGATGAGCAAATAAACTGTAATATAAACTTCTCATTCTTATTAATAATTCTTATCCTTTTTAATAATAGTAGTCGCAGTAACAGTAACAGGCCTCGTGGTTGTTATTATTTTCATTATAAACAAGTCATAATACAATTTATGCTTTAATAGATGCAAGTAAAAAAATTTATTAGTAGTAATAGTAGTAGTCGTGTTTGTTTGTTTGTTTATTTGTTTGTTGAAATCCGTGATCTGCCACATGTTCCGTGTTAAATCGGTGTTGTAGTATGCTGTAGTTTGTGTTGCATGCCCTGTGCGCGTTCCTACACACACACACACACACACACACACACCACTGCCAGCGGGGAAATTAATCCAGGCAATTAAGCAGGGATAAAGGCTAATTGGTCCTAATTGGTTCCGAGGGGTTTGTGTTCTAATTATTAGCGCCTAATTGAAAGGCTTTATGAGGAGGGCTTCGGGTTTGTTGTTATTCAAAGCAGCCGCTCATTACAAGCTGCTCTCAGTGCTAAACACTATTCACATTCAAATGAGGCTCATGCAGGAAGTTCAGTACACAAACACGCAGGAGGCTATTAGCTCTCTCTCTCTCTCTCCCTCTCTCCCTCTCTCTCTTCCTCTCTCTCTCTCTCTCATACGCCTCCTCTCTATTAACATGACCCGGGATAAATAAATGACCCGGGCTCATTCAGGAAAGATGGCACGAAACAGAGCCAATGCAAGCACAATTCTCCAAAAGAAAGAAAGAGAGAGAGAGAGAAAGAGAGAGAGAGAGAGAGAGAGAGAGAGCAGATCACCGAGCAGCCCAGCATCATGGAAATGTTTATTTATCTGAACGGATTAAGAAAAATGAACAAATTCGCAGTTTATTTTACGTACAAACGCACTAACCTTAGTCACATCATTTATTAAAGCAGAATATAAATAAATAAATAATTAAAAATATAAATAAGTCGACCAATGAGCTTATTTTGTCACAAAACTTCTCAAAACGTCGCATTAAACGTCGCATAAAAATGTCGGGTTTATTTAATTATTTAGTTTTCTTATTATTAAGCCGTTTATTATTACTATATATATAGATATATAGATATTTAGATATATAATATCATTAAATATTTAATATGCTTTTGATGTGTAGTTCAGAAAAATAAAAGAATATACAAAAATAAATAGAGTCGATTATAAACTGATATGTTGATATGTTTGAGTGGAGGTGATTTTTTTTATTTTTCTGGTACCCCATGATCACATCACCCTTTTACTCTTAAAGCAGGGAGGAGGAAAAGGAGGCTTCACATGTTCAAATGCAGCATGATTAAGAAACGCGCGTCATTTTTGTAGCCCCGCCTCCTTTGGGTTCTTGTCGCGACACGCCCACTTTCCGATCCAAAAAGCCGCTTTGTTGTCTGGACTCGTTATCAGGTCACCTCTTCCACCTCTGAGTCCACATCATCTCACCTCGCTCCTGAATTCACTGGCTCGGAATTAGACTGTAATAATCATATTAATAATAATAATAATAATAATAATAATAATAAAAACACACCAATAAACACATGTTTAAATATTTGACTTATTGCCATGAGTCCAGCTGTGCATAAAAACAATTAAAGTATTCAAAATGTACTTGTTTATGATTGCACATATTTTTAAAAAATTACAATTCATATGAATTTGTCAATGAAAAAAAAATAGCTCCTCTGATACCATCAGAACAAACACACCTCACACTTTTCCTTTATTTATTTTAGAATTTATTTATTTATTTATTTATTTGCTCTCAGCCCTGCTGGATATAAAAGGATAAAATGTGCCACAAAAATATTATATATATATATATATATATATATATATATCTTTACGACCACATACATTTTTATACATTTCATATTATATGCCTGAAATTTTGCCCTGCAAAAACAAACAACACCTAACACTATTTGTTTGTTTGTTTGTTTGTTTGGTCCTCATATCTGATATACATAAAAAGAATTGCATTCGATTCTGTATATTTATGTATATAACATTTTCTCTTCCGTTCCTTGATTAAAATCATCGCCGCTGAAGATTCTGTAAACATGGAAATCAGCAGAACGTGAAAAGTGGCCTGTTTAAAAGAGATACTTATGTCATTGTGTGATATTGATTCAAGTATTTTAAAGGTGTAAACAGAATTGAGTGTTGATGTCTGGAGGTTGGTGGATTGGAGGGGTGTGTGTGTGTGTGGGTGTGTGTGTGTGTGTGGGTGTGTGTGTGTGGGTGCGTGTGCGGTGAAGGATAATGAAGGATGAGGCCAGGCTGTCTGAATAATCCACTATGAAAAATAAAGAAAAAAAAATACAGCACTCTCTTGGGGCTGCCAAGGTCAAGTCCACAACCCCTAACCTACAAGCACACTGTCTGGTGTGTGTATGTGTGTGTGTGTGTGTGTGTGTGTGTGAGAGAGAGAGAGAGAGAGAGAGAGACTGATTCATGCTCTTTAGGCACTAGAGTGCTGTCTGGTTCCCTGGGCCCTGTACCTCCTGTACCTCATGGCTTGGTTTTAGCATACACTCCATCTATTATTTATCAGACTTATTAAAAGTTATTTCAGAGCTGTCTGGTCCTGGCAGATCACGCGTGAAAGAGAGAGAGAGAGAGAGAGAGCCTCAAGAGTGTCCTTCACAGCTGAATGGGTTAAAAAAAACTTACTTAACATTCTCAATACTGTTAAGATACAGTGGGTTAAAATCAACAACAACAACAACCTTAAACATACTGGTCATACTGGAAGTAGCCATCATGGAAATGTAAAATACCAACAAGAAAAAATAGCTTGTTTACAAAATTAATGAATAAAAAAAATAAACAAACAAGAAAACAACAACAACAACAAGTCATACAAGACATAGCGAAGCTGTTAAAACACAACGGGTTAAAAAAAACTGTTAAAGAATTTACAAAGAAAACAATCAGTCAATAAGTCATAGTCGTAAAAATGCAACACTGATTAATGCATGATGATTATGTGCAATTATTATTATATTATATTATATTATATTATATTATATTATATTATTATTATCCACATCTAAAACTTTTATTTAACAGATAAATAACTAAACAAATGAAACAGGACAAAAATTAAATGCAGCAGTAAATAATAGAGAGGGAAGTGTATTCGGGATTCATGTTTAACATGTGTGTGTGTGTGTGTGTGTGTGTGTTTAATATTCAGATCTGATTTGCAATGTTTCTGTTTTTGGCCTTAATGTGATGTATGTGATTAAGGAAGGTGGATGCATAGATGCTGTGCATGTGTGTGTGTGTGTGTGTGTGTGTGTGTGTGTGTGTGTGTGTGTCAAGGCGGGGGGGTCACAGGGCCTGTCCCTAAAAGGTCAGAATGAGGCAGCAGATAGGCGGGGCGTAGTGGCTTCTGTGGGTTTGAACCTAACAGATGGTGAAGGTTAGGTGCCGTCCCCTCGCCTGGCCTTTGCTCGGTAATTGAGGATAATTTGAGCGCAGGCCTGTCCACTGTCGGGCCGAGGCTGGGGAGGCGAGGTTAATATGAAAATGATTTTGCATTACCACTGGCTTTGTGTAGCCAGACGCTCTCTCCCTCTCTCTCTCTCCCTCTCCATCTCTCTGTCTCTAATCCTGGCCCGAGGCTGAGGGGGTGAAATCTTGTCAACTCTCAGCTTGGGAAGCAACACCAGTGACACGAATGCGTCTCTTCAGCCGTTATTAAGCAGCACTCTGCCGACACTCATTACACACCTCCTCTCGGGGTGCCACTGGGGTCGGGGGACGTCCTGACAGCACCCCATGAACGACACGGGACGCTCTGTAACGCCCGGCGTGAGCATTTGCTCAAAAACACCATGCTAGGACGAGCTTTGACATGTCTACTGTAGGAGTTCAATCATGTGCGAAGCTCTGAATTAAAACAAAAAAAAAATGCTATACGTAGTGGGGTTGTTGAGCGCAAACGCTTTTATTCCTTTATTTAGAGGAGCGTCACTGGACAGGGACATCACCAAACCTCAAATCTCTACAAATCATGGTGTCAAGAAAAAAAACAACAAATGCATTTAAATGCATGTCCTTATGACAACGGTGCTTTTTAAAACATGAAGAAAACTTATAACATATAAATGTATATTACAGCTCATTATCACTCCACTCCACCTTATAAATCATTCAACTACTTTAACAACCTTATTCATTCTTTGAAACGTTCATGTGCAGAAATCTGCAAATTATAAATGATGCAAAATGTTTTTTATTTGTATATTCATCATCCAAATTGAACGATATTGTAATATCGACTGACAAAACTGTGTTAGACAAATGATATACTGAAAGAGGTTTATTAATGACCGAGGGCGTTATGGGTTGTCATTATGAACAGTTCGTGCTTCGTTAAGACCCTGTAATACGATTATCAAGCATCACTGAGTCACTATACGAGGGTACACAAGATACATAAGTGACTAATGCTTAATGCATGTGTGTGTATAATACGGTATGTTCTACATTATAAAGTGTTGTCCATGTTATGTTAGTAACTCAGAAGAAGAATACTAGAAGGTCAGATGGTTTTAACTCTGAGCTGTATTATATCTGATGAATGGATATTGAAATGTTTCTAAATATTATTATATCAGCAAGGTTTTGGAATAGTAGTTAAAAGCCTTAAAAGTCTAAAGAAGGCAGCTGAGGCTTCCTTGAACCTTGAAGGTTTATAACATGTTATTTTTTATACACTAATATCATTCATGGTCAGTAGTTTGTATATTTTAGTAGAGATAGGATTTCAGATTGGAAATAAGCCACGCTGGAGTGATGTGATGCGGCAAAGTTGATTCATGTTGAATTAATTAGGGTCTGGAGTGTGTCATTGCGCTGATATTACAGCAATTTTACCCATAATGACGCATTTTAATGGATTATACAGGAAGTCAGAAGTCAAATCCAAGTCAAAGTCTCCATAATAAACATAAAAAAATATTTTAGATTAGATTACATTTAATCTTTAATATGCCAACATGAAGAGAACTATTTTGCAAAACGTTGTAATGAATATTTTGTAAATAAAAGTACATTTAGTTACGATTGCCCGTTTTTCGTACGTATGGCAACTTTTGGGACATCCTGTGGATTAGATTTAATGTTATGGAAGTTAGTGCCTGTAGTACATTATAGCAATATACGCCTCATTCTCTCTCTAGCCATCCCTCTATCTCTCTCTCTGTCTCTCTCTCTCTCTCTGTCTCTCTCTCTCTCTGTCTATGAAATACTTCTCTATCCTGAAGACTATCTGCACTGAGAAAGTTTGCAAAGCACAGAGACTCATTCCATCAATGGCAATTAATTAAAGGTCTCCTATCAGAAAACTTCACTGCATCAACAGTTATACATTTTAACTGGTTAAACAGCAAGACGTTTTCTAAATCTGTTCATTATTATTATTACAAATCATATATATATATCTATATATACTTGATCTTCTTCTTCTTTTGGCTTTTCCCTTGATCAGGGGTCGCCACAGCGAGTTAATCTTTTCCAGCTCACCCTGTCCTCTACATCTTCTACTCTTACCCCAGCTCCCTGTATATCTTCCTTTACCACATCCATCCTCACACGCTTCCCTCCTCTTCGTATTCGGCAACCAGTAGTCCAATTTCCAATGGTACCCTGTTTGCTACCAGTACCAGTGGCAGTCATTGTTAAACCGGGCCCCAACCGATCCAGCATGGTGAAGTATAATTAATTTGGCAAATGTTTTACACCGAATGCCCTTCCTGACACAACCCTCACCATTTATCCGGGCTTGGGACCAGCACTAGAAATACCCTGTCTGGTTTAACTTGTGGCTGGTATTTATGTAT
>JAOVVG010000004.1:2124510-2140122 GCA_028566375.1 Leptodoras nelsoni
AAGAGGAGGGCGGGGGCGCTTTCCTCCGGGCGCGCTAGGGCCCGCCCCTGACGGTTGCATGAGCCGCAGTTCGAAAAAAGGAAGCGGCATGCGTCACGTGTACCGGAGGACGCACGTGATGGCTTCGCTCTCCCGGATTGGCGGTTCGTCGTGTGACAAGGGGGGAAAAGCACTGACGGGTGGGAATTGGATATGACTAAATAAAGGAGAAAATCGGGGAAAAATCCCCCCCAAAAAAAAGAAAATGAATGAATGAATGAATATTTAGTAAGAAGAGATAGAGAGAGAAACAAACACAAAAACAAGGTGGAAAAATGTTCTTTTATTTAACCTAGAAAGCATAGTAGGAACAACGTTTTGCACAGGGCCGTCTACACGTCGACATTTCCATAAAGCTTATAATATTCCAAAAATAAAATAAAATAAATAAATAAATAAATAGCTACTCGCTCCGTAATCCACTTCTCCTTCGAGCCGCTCACCTTCACCACCTAACCGCATCCCATCCACGCTACAACGGAGCGTTATTGCAGAGTTGATGGAGGATGCAACAGCTCTATTTTTCCATATTTGCAGTGGAGAAATAATTATGTTTCTATTTGTCTGCGGAGCGGAATTGCTCGCTCGCCAATCGCTCAAAGCCAGGGTGCCTCCGAATGCCGTTACGCCGTCTCCGCTCGCCAGCCAGGAAACAAATGATGAACACATTATTAGGACCAGGTAGCACTATTTTTTTTGTGTGTCTTTTATAGAGACGATAACGCATCGCCGTCTTCCTAGACGAGTGGCGCATTGTAAAGCAATATAACGCACATTAAAAGAAGCACCGTTTTTTTCTTTTTTTAAGTAGAAGGAGAGTAAAGCTATTTCCATCCCATCATGTCAGACCGGGACGCTTAATGAATTCAGAAATAGGTGACTCATTTCTTGCGGACAGTACATAAAAATGTGAGCAGACGCTCTCTTTATTTGTCTGGTCTTCTCTGTGTGTGTGTGTGTGTCTCTCTCTCTCTCTCTCTCTCTAAATCCCTCCCTCCCTTTCTGTCTGTGTATCATTTTCTGTCTGTCTTAGATAGGGATAATGAAAATAATTGTGCTTCATTAATTCTCAGTCTGGCTCAGATGATAGCCATTTGGAACAGTGTTTTTGCGAATTAGACAGTCCAAATTAAAAAATGACCTTGGGATACTAGCTGTGCTGGGCTCTTGTGGCTTAATGAAGCACTTGTCTAGAAACAGTGCACTTTGTAATGTAAATCAGCGCCGTGTTTTGCCTTGGAACTCTCCGTACTGGCCACATTAATTTACACCTTTCGGTTCGGAGGAGAGGAGAGGAGAGGAGAGGGTGGTTGAAAGCGAAATAAAATAAAATAAAATAAAATAAAAATGTATTTTCCAGAATGAATCTGCATGCACTAATCTGATTTTAATAATATAGATAGATAGATAGATAGATAGATAGATAGATAGATAGATAGATAGATAGATAGATAGAGCTTGCTTAACCGTTCCACTTAACCTCAAGACCGGTGAAGTAACCGGCGTGTCCATCGTGCAGTCAGGTGCTCCATGAAGATCGTGCTTGTGCGTGCTAGAGAAGCTCTGGAGCACTCGGTATTCTCTGTCTATCAGAAAAACCTGCCTTTGAAGATGTACTCATTAGTGGATACAAATGTTTTTGAGTATAATGATTCTTTTTTATTTGATTTCATTTAATCGGGTGATGCGATGTCGCTCAGATACGAAAAGCTGTGAGGTGCAGACGCTGGTGTAAAAAGAGAAAAGAAGATTAGGACGTAAACATAGAACCAAAGTAGGAATTAGACATGGAAGAGAGGTGAGCAGGAGGGGAAGATGGGAAGGAATGGGGAATTGAAATGCTGCCCGGGTAGACAGACTGATTGTTCTGTTAATTGAAGGAAGGTGAAGCAGACAGTGCTCCATCTCCCAGCCCTTTTTCCAATCTCAGTCACTGATTGTTGTTAAATAGGAGCTGGTTAATGAGTGATTTTGATGAATTGTTATTTTTCCCCCCTTCTGGAAGAAGGAGTTAGGAATAAAGGGGGTAGAAAGGGGAAATCAGAGGCATCAAGAAGCAAAAAGGATCAGGGAAGCTGTTTGGAAAGGGAAAGACAGGGAATTTCTTTGTACTTTGTGCTTTGAGCTTTTCACTGGAATGTGATACAGTTTTATGAGGAGAAGGAATTATTTAATTAGGCTCCTAATAAGGTTTTCAGCTGACCAAGGTAGACTTCTTGGCCCCATCACGCTAATTGGCTGCAGCAGAACTTTCCCAGAGTTTGACAAACATCATCTGTGATCAAAGTGCAAATTCTTAGAATGGCAAATAAAGTAAGAAGAATAACATGATTAGTTGTGTGGAAGGAAACCTTTCATGGGCAAAGCCTTTCTGTGCCTGACTGAGTGATTAATAAGTAATTAAACACATTTTTTTTTTTTCGGAGAAGTGTTATTTCACTGATCTATTCAGAAAGAGCCGAACATTTATTTAAGCTGTCCTGCATGCCATAACAGTGGCTGTTGAAAAGGATTCGGATTAACACGCGGCACACGGTGTGTTTTATTTTCCAGGTGGCAGCAACAGAGGTACTGCCAGCAAGCATGTTCATACCAGTCCCTGGACCAGAGAAGGATTCTCAGAACACACCCCAATCCTTGTCTAACTCAACCTCTGAAGACATAAAGAAACAAACAGGTGTGAATGTTTGTGAATGCTGATCTGTACAAATCTTCAAATACAATAGAATCGAGTTCTGCGTATTTACACACACATACTTTTATATCACTAACGTTCCTTCTTGGATCCGATTGTAGATGCTACAGATGTTGAAGCTGATAAAGGAATCCCTCTGGTCTCAGACATAATCGAATCTCGCAAGTCTCCTCTTGAAGATCAACATCCTGCAAGAGACGACACTACTGGTTTCCTCTGCTGGAAAAAGGGCTGTAATCAAGTATTCAAATCCTCCAATGCTCTCCAGATACACTTCAATGAGGTCCATAACAAAAGGCCACAACTTCCCGTCTCTGATCGCCATGTTTATAAGTACCGTTGCAACCAATGCAGTTTGGCGTTCAAGACAATTGAGAAATTGCAGTTGCATTCCCAATACCACGTCATCAGAGCCGCCACCATGTGCTGTCTCTGTCAGCGGAGTTTCAGGACTCTACAGGCCTTGAAAAAGCACCTGGAGACCAGTCACCTTGAGCTGAGTGAAGCTGATATTCAGCAGCTCTATGGAGGCTTACTAATGAATGGAGACCTCATGGTTATTGGTGACCCTTCACTTGGAGAGGACCAGGGAGGTCTCATTGAAGATGACAAAGAAGGAGACGATAGTGATCCCGAGGAGAAACAGAGTCCAACTGGCAGTGACTCTGGATCATTACAAGAGGATTCTGGGTCTGAGCCCAAGCGAGCGCTGCCGTTTAGGAAAGGTCCCAATTTCACCATGGAGAAATTCTTAGACCCTTCACGTCCTTTTAAGTGTACGGTCTGCAAAGAATCTTTTACCCAGAAGAATATTCTTCTGGTACATTATAACTCCGTGTCACACTTGCATAAAGTCAAACGGGCTCTGCAGGAATCCACTACAGGTCAGCTGGAACCAACCAGCAGCCCAGATAATAAGCCCTTCAAATGCAGCACTTGCAATGTCGCATACAGTCAGAGCTCTACACTGGAGATTCATATGCGTTCAGTCCTTCACCAGACCAAAGCAAGGGCAGCCAAACTTGAAGCAGCAGGTGGAGGCTCCAGTTCTGTCAGCAGTGGCAGTGGAGGCACCTCAAATAGCACTTCTACTCCCAGCCCTATCCCATCAACTAACTCAACAACCAGCTCGAGCAACAACAGCTGCTCTCCAGCGGGAGTTCAGACAGCACAGAGCATCCTGGGGGGAAACCAACTGAGTCAGTCTCAGAACATTGAGACAATGTCTAACTCAACCTCTCATCCTCCTCCTTCTGAGAACCATGAGGTGAAAAAAAAGAAATTTGCAGACATGCTGTCCTCAAGAGGTCACCAGCAGCTCCAACAGCAGCAGCAGCAGTTGGCACAGGCTCAAGCACAAGCCCAGGCTCAACTTCAGCAAGAGCTCCAACAGCAAGCTGCTCTCATTCAGTCCCAGCTGTTCAACCCACTACTCCAGCACTTCCCAATGACAGCAGATGCGCTTTTGCCCCTTCAGCAGCAACAGCTTCTATTTCCTTTCTATATTCCTGGGGCAGAATTCCAGCTGAATCCAGAAATGAACTTGAGCAGTTCTTCACTTAACCTAGGTGGCTCCGCTGCCTCTTTGTTAGAGGAGCAAAAGAACCAGGCCCAACAGAGCTGCCTACAACAGCAACTGATGCATCATCACCTTCAGCAACAACACCAAGCCCATTCACACTCCCAGGCATCAAGCCAAATGGCTTTACTTCAGCAGAGTGCGTCTCTCTCACACCCCGTAGAAAAAAAACCAAAGTCACTTGTTCCTCATACTGAGAAGGACAGAGATCTGCCAAAGGATAAAGAAATGAATGATAGAACAGAGGATCATGCTCCAAAGGATATCTCAGACAATTTAAAGTCCAAAGAAAAGAAAGATATACCACAGACTATAGCTAATCTGAATCAGGACAATGGATGCCTTCCACCAAGGATTGCGTCAGATGCTCGTGGTAATGCCACCAAAGTGCTTTTGGAGAATTTTGGATTCGAATTGGTGATTCAGTACAATGAGAACAAACAGAAAGCTCAGAGAAAGGCCACCGGATCTGTGTCTGGATCAGCTACACCAGGTGGTATCAGTAGAGTTGTGGACCCTGTAGAGGGCCTGGAGAAATTGGAATGCGAGTCCTGCGGAAAGCTTTTTTCCAACATATTAATACTAAAAAGTCACCAGGAGCATATCCATCAGGCTTTCTTCCCATTTAGATCACTAGAGAGGTTTGCTAAGGAGTACAGAGAACAATATGACAAGCTATACCCACTAAGACCGCAAACACCCGAGGCTGCTCCTCCCCCACCGCCACCTCCTCCTCCCCCGCCACCACCACCTCCTCCACAGAGAGTACCAACACCAAATATTCCTGTCTCTGCCCCTGCGCTCACTCCACCAACTGCTTCGACCCCACAGCCCCCAGGTCCACTACCTCAGATTTCAATGCCAATGGATCTTCCTCTCTTCTCTCCGCTCATGATGCAGCCAATGTCCCTCCAGTCACTGCCCTCTCAGATTCCTGCACAGTTACAAGCTGTTGAGCCTGGTCTAGCCTCTGATCTTGCACAACTGTACCAGCAGCAGCTCACACCTGCAATGCTGCAGCAGCAGAATAAGAGGCCCCGGACCCGTATTACAGATGACCAGCTAAGGGTGCTAAGGCAGTACTTTGACATAAACAATTCCCCAAACGAAGAACAAATAAAAGAAATGGCAGACAAGTCAGGACTTCCACAGAAAGTCATTAAGCACTGGTTTCGGAACACTCTCTTCAAAGAGCGACAGCGCAACAAAGACTCGCCCTATAATTTCAATAATCCCCCCATCACTACTCTGGAGGATGTCAAAATTGACTCTAAACCACCTTCACCTGAACCCCAAAGGTCAGACTCCTATAGCAGTAAGAGGTCCTCAAGGACACGATTCACAGACTACCAGCTTCGAGTGCTGCAGGATTTCTTCGATGCTAATGCGTACCCTAAAGATGACGAATTTGAGCAGCTGTCCAATCTTTTGAGCCTGCCAACCAGGGTCATTGTAGTTTGGTTCCAAAATGCCAGACAAAAAGCTCGGAAAAATTATGAGAACCAGGGAGATGGAGCGAAAGATGGTGAGCGGCGCGAGCTGTCCAACGACCGATACATTCGCACGACTAACTTGAACTATCAGTGCAAGAAATGCAGTCTGGTCTTCCAGCGGATATTTGATCTCATCAAGCATCAAAAGAAGCTTTGTTACAAAGATGAGGATGAGGAAGGGCAATATGACAGTCAAAACGAAGACTCTGTTGATCTCTCACATGAATACTTTTCATCTTCTGGGTCATCAGGTCACACACCGATGTCATCATCCTCCAGCCTCTGCCCTCTTCCAACTTCATCCACATCATTCTCTCATATTACATCTGAGAAGCTAGAAGCTACATCCACAAATCCGTCAAGCACTTTTGATGAGAAATCCAAAAACTCTGCAGAACCATCTCTGGGTCCAAGGGAGCAGTCATCTTTGAAACAAGAAAGCAGTCTACCATCTGAGATTCCACAACAAAAAGCACCACGAGAGGAAAAAGTTTTACTCACCCCAAAGAACACAACGCGTTCTTCACCTTCCCTCCCTCAACAGCAACAACACAGTTCTGCTTCAGCCTCTGCCTCCCATACCAGCCAAACACCCTCCCAAACTCTCATGGCTCTTAATCCCCATTTAGCCTCACAGCAGCAGCTGGCCCAGCAAATGATTCCCTACCAGTGTGAGCAGTGTAAACTAGCTTTTCCTTCGTTTGAGCACTGGCAAGAACACCAGCAGCTTCACTTCTTGAGTGTTCAAAACCAATTTATTCATCCCCAGTTCTTGGACCGCCCAATGGACATGCCTTTTATGTTATTTGACCCCAGCAATCCTTTGTTGGCTAGCCAGCTCCTAGCTGGAGCATTGCCACAAATACCAAGCAGCTCTGCCACCTCTCCGTCAACACCTACATCCACTATGAACTCCCTAAAGAGGAAGCTAGAGGAAAAAGCAGGCACTAGTCCAGGGGAAAATGATAGTACCAACAGTGGGGAAGAACCACAAAGAGACAAACGTCTTCGAACCACTATTACACCAGAACAGCTTGAGATCCTGTACCAGAAATATTTACTAGACTCTAACCCCACCCGAAAGATGCTCGACCATATTGCTCATGAGGTGGGGCTCAAGAAACGAGTGGTGCAAGTATGGTTCCAGAACACCAGGGCCAGGGAACGAAAAGGACAATTTCGGGCTGTCGGGCCGGCTCAAGCCCACCGCCGTTGCCCCTTTTGTCGTGCCCTCTTTAAAGCTAAAACTGCGCTGGAAGCCCACATCCGTTCACGCCACTGGCATGAGGCAAAGCGTGCTGGTTACAGCATAGCACTTACTGGTTTGCTGTCTGAACAAGATGGCATGCACTTGAAGATGGATCCTCAGGATATTGCTAGCTTCTCTCATATTGGTTCTTCTAACAGTGATGGCCAGTGCTCATCTCTGTCACCTGTGAGTAAAACCATGGACTTGTCTCCCAGAGCACTTCTAAGTCCGACATCAATTAAGATTGAGGGAATGGAGGAGTTTGAAAGTCCAACCATGTCATCAGTAAACATTAGCTTTGATCAGAACAAGCTTGATAATGATGATTGCTCTTCTGTGAACACTGCAGTTACTGACATCACTACCGGTGATGAGGCAAATGCAGACAATGACAATTCTGATATGAAGCACAGCCACAACAGTGGAGATTTCTTGTCCAAGACTGGAGGATCAGTCCCATCTCTTGAGAACGATGACCAGATGTCTTCAGGACTAGTGAGCCCTGCAACAAGTTATTATGCAAAAGACTTTGAAAATGAAAACATGGTGGATTACAGTGAAACATCTAGTCTGGCTGATCCCTGCTCACCAAGCCCTGGGGCGTCTGGAAGTAGAAGTATTGACAGTGGAGACAGGCCAGGCCAAAAGCGCTTCCGAACTCAGATGACTAACCTCCAGCTAAAAGTTCTGAAGTCCTGCTTCAGCGATTATAGGACTCCTACAATGTTGGAGTGTGAAGTACTCGGCAATGATATTGGACTCCCGAAAAGAGTTGTACAGGTCTGGTTCCAGAACGCTCGTGCTAAAGAAAAGAAAGCCAAACTCAGTATGGCTAAGCACTTTGGAATCAACCAGACTTCTTATGAGGGACCTAAGACAGAGTGCACCTTGTGTGGTGTAAAATACAGTGCGCGTCTCTCAGTGCGGGACCACATCTTCTCCCAGCAACACATCTGCAAGGTGAAGGAGACTATTGGAAGCCAGCTTGACAAAGAGAAAGAGTATTTTGACCCAGCCACTGTTCGTCAGCTAATGGCCCAGCAAGAGATGGATCGCATCAAGAAAGCCAATGAGGTTCTTGGTCTGGCACAACAACAAGCCATGCAGCAGCAAGGGATGTTTGACAGTCCAGCCTTGCAAGCCCTAAATCTGCAGTCAGCCTATACGAATCTTCAAGGAATACCCCCGGTTCTCCTGCCAGGGGTTGGAAGCCCTTCCCTTCCTGGTTTTAACTCAACCAACTCAGGTATGTCATTAGTAGCCTTCACAATGCCAGATAGACTTTGTTTGTATATTCAGTTATTTGTAACTAGTTTTGCAGTTTTAATCTTTTTTTGTTTGTCGTTTAATTGCATTGGCTGTTTTTCTAGTGTTGATATATAATAGATGATCATATTAATTCACTTTCCTTCCCTGTTGTTTTCTTTTAGCTTTAACCCCTCCAAAACCTCCAAACATTCTGAACATGTCTGGTGCCAGTGTACCTTCACCCAGTCTCCCCACATCTGGTTTACCCAACAAGATCCCCTCTTCTTCCTCCTTGGCCTCACCCAGCCCAGCTCAAGCCAGCACTTCTGTTGCCCACTCAGCTACTACTGCCACACCCACATCAAACTCCCTGACCACCCAACTAGGCCCCAGGGCTGATCCTCTCAAAGAGCGTGAAACCGAGAAATCCAGGGACAAAGAAAAGCCCAAGGAAAAAGTCGAGAAGCCCTCCACACCATCCTCAACTGCGGGTACTCCTGCTCCCTCCACTTCTGCTGCCAGTGCCAAGAAAGAAAAACCAGACACAGCTGTTCCAGCCACCTCAATGCCAACTCCTGGCATGGAATACGTGGTTGATCCCGCTCAGCTTCAAGCTCTGCAGGCTGCATTAGCATCAGATCCAACAGCACTGCTTACCAGCCAGTTCCTGCCCTATTTTATGCCAGGTTTCTCTCCATATTATGCCCCTCAGATTCCAGGGGCTCTTCAAGGTGGTTACCTTCAGCCTATGTATGGTATGGAAAGTCTTTTCCCCTATAGCCCAGCTTTATCACAAGCCCTGATGGGATTATCACCAGGATCACTGCTCCAGCATTACCAGCAATATCAACAGAGCCTGCAGGAAGCACTTCAGCAGCAGCAGCGACAGCTTCAGCAAATCCAGCAACCCAAAGCAAGCCAAAACCCTGCTTCTTCTCACCATTCGGTGGACCGTAAAGATTCTGCCAAAGATCCGGTAAAAACAGAGGAGAAGAAAGGCACTCTGCCAGTTGATACCTCTTCGCATAATAACTTAGCCCCTGAGCAGCATGAAGTGGATGGTAAAGGTCCAGACCCCCTTCTTGACCAATATATTGTCCCCAAAGTTCAGTATCGGCTAGCGTGCCGCAAGTGTCAAACTGTTTTCAGCAAGGAGGAAGCAGCTATCAGCCACCTGAAATCGATCTGCTTTTTTGGTCAGTCTGTGGCAAACCTGCAAGAGATGTTGCTTCGAGTCCCCAGCAATGGCAGTACAGCTGAGAGTAGCCTCTATGACTGTCTGGCTTGTAATGTCACTCTGGATGGGGACAAAGCACTTAGTCAACACCTGGATTCATCCTTGCACAAACACAGAACAATCACGCGATCAGCCGGAAATGCCAAAGAGCACGCTACTAGTTTATTACCTCACTCTTCAGCCTGCTTCCCCGATCCTAACACCGCATCTACCTCGCAGTCTGTCACCCACCCAAACAACACCACAGCATCTCCCCCGCCAACGACGTCAAACACCACGCCGTCCTCATCTGTTTCTGCATCCTCATGCTCCTCTGCCACAGCTGCCACACTTAACACCACAGCTGCCAGCAAACCCTGGCCCCAGGCCCCTTTCTCTAAAGCTTTAGCTGGAAAGCCCAACGCCACCCCTTCGACATCATCCTCTTTTCCTCCAGTATCCTCACCTTCAACGGTTACCTCAAGTTCATTGAGCACCTCAGGGGTTAAGACCTCGATACCAACAGACGTCTTTACCGACGAATCTGACTCTGACAGCAGTCAGAAATTAGCAGACAGGCTGGGCAGGTTGGCAGAGGAGCCACAGCAGCCCAGCTGTCTCAAAGACAGCGATAGTTGTAGTAGTAATATGGCTAGCGTAGGAACAGACTCCATCAGACTGTAAAAGAGCTTTCGACGATGGACAATATTTTAAAAAACAAAAAACAAAAAAACCAATAAAACACAAAAGCTAAAAAAAGCGGCGATGTTTAAAATATGTTTAAAAGTATACGAACCAATTTCAGAAAAAAAAAAAGATAAAAGTGTAAAGACTAACTGCAATTCCAAAGCTTGTAACCAAAAATTTTAATGTTAGTGGATTGTTTTCCCATATGAACATGCTGGTTTTAATTTGTTTCCACTTAAGTATATAGCTATATGTATACACGTATATTAAATTAATAAAGAAGAACACTGCAGTGAAGGCGTGGATAATGCTAAGGGAACGCTGCATTGCAAAGGACTGCCTCAAAACCACACAAATCAGATGGGCCCCAGATTCTGTCCATACAAAGAAGGAGATAACGACGCACATTGTTGGCATAGGTACGTCCACCTGATAGCACAGTCACCCAAAGCCAGTATGTACTGTATGGGAGAATAGTCTAACCGTTTTCTTGCTATCTAAGCATTCAAATACCAATGGCTTGCTAATGAAAAAAAAAGAATGATGTAATGTCTATTTTATTCTCAGGTCAACAGCTCACAACCTTTTTTTTTTTTTTTTTTAATGTTACATTATTTTATTCATTTTGTTCCTGACAAATGAGAAAACATTTTTTTTTTTTTTTTTAATAGAAATTCTTTTGGAAGTGATACGAACTAAGACAGAGCATTCTGGGAATCCAGATGGGTAATTAAATTGCTTAAAATTCTTTAAAAACTCTCGGGATATTAAAAAGTCTCCCACTCCCAACCCAAACAACCCAAACAACCCCAAACGAGAAATGCAGTGAGGGATTTATTTTTATTTACATTTTTTTTTTTTTAAAGAAAAAGAAAAATAACCTGTATTTATGATTGATATAAACATTTTTCGTGTTAAGTAGATCGTTGCATTGAAAATAAATTTAAACAGTATGGTAGATTGAATAATCTTTGTGTACATTTAGCTTTTGTATTGTCCAAACCTTAAAGCGCTTCATTTTAATGTCGTCTTGGTCATTCCGATAGACTAGATTACGGAGCGGGAAGTGATCTGTACTTTATTTCAGTAGAGTCAAATCCGCATCTTGGTTCGGATCGTTCACCCAAACTGCCACCGACAGACTCGGCAGAATCCCTTTGTTTTTCCTGAGGGGTTTCTTTCCTTTGACGGTCGGTGCAGCGCCTGACCAAAAAAAAAAAGGAAAAGAGATCTGTTCGAAAAATTATTATTCACTCATATTTGTGTTACCTATTGTGCACTTACAAACGTCTCGACTTACTTTATTTCTTTATTTTTTGTGTGTGTGTATGTGTGTATGTGTGTGTGTGTATGTGTGTGTTACTCTCGCCTTCCTTTTTTTGCTTCCGCTGCATTTTGTAGGTTTGGAGATCTTTCTCCTTTGGCACTACAAAGCAGATGTGTATTTTATGCAGTGTGGCTGCAGTCTGTTATGGGCTTTCATTTTTTTTATTAATTTTCCTTTTTTTTAAATTGTTGTCATACAAACAAGAAAAAGAATAATAATAATTCTCACGCTTTAAAATGAAAAGAAAATCCAAAGACTAAACACTTTTCACCATTGGTGCATAAAGATGAGAAAAGAGGCTTCTTTATACTTGAGAATTTGTTGCAGTTTTTAAGAAAAGAAAACAAAGTTTTAAAATAAAAGGAGTACGCATCGGAGTCGCCGTCTTCGCTTCTTCGCGAGCCGGTGGCTTTTTTACGTTGAAAAATACCAAGAATACCAAAAACCAAAAAAAAAGGATTTCGGTCCTTTTGCATTGTGGAGTAGCACCATTTACAGAGCCATTGCAGTTTGTAAGATAGAAGTGGAGAATCTCTTTGTTTAACTCTTCTTGTCAGATCTTTTTTTCTTTTTTTTACTTTTCTTTCTTTTTTTTTTCTTTTTTTTAAAGAAAATGTATAAGGTCTGGTCTCTGAGGACATACGTTTTGCTGCTAATGTAGATTTTGAAAAAGAATACCTAGATGCATGCTCATTCTACTTCTTGGCTAAGCTTTAAAAACAAAACAAAAAAAAAACCACCGAGTAAAAAACCATTTCCCTGCCTCTGCGACATTTTTTCTTCTTGTTGCAAAAACGGAACTTTGAAGACTGTGAATATGTGTTCCAAAGGACATTTTGGCTTTATTATTGTTTTCTTTCTTTGCTTGCTTTATTTCTTTTTTCCTTTTTTTTTACAGACCAATGTCAAAAAAATAAATTAAACAGCCAATGATCTGTTATGTTTGTAAAGAACGGTGCATTCCAAAATTTCCGTCTGATTTCTTAAGAGCGTCTTTATATCGAATTTGGGTACAAGTCTATTTTTTGGCCTACATTAACAAAATGACTATGAGTCTGCCATCGTGGGTTAACGTACGAACGTCGCGGTTTTTGCAGTCGTGTAAGAGAGTGTAAGGGAGTTCACGTTCCCAAACCAAACAACCCCCCACATACCCAACACCCCACAAGCCCCGCCCCTTTTTTCCCCTCCTCCTTTCTCGCAGCCGGTTAAAGCTGTTTGTGCACTTGAAATAGATCATCATGTAACAGTGGCTAACCAAAAATGTACATATTGTAACGCATCTGGTCCTAACACGCCTCACCGGTCTAGTGTCCGTCTTTAAAGTCTTTTTGAGAAAGAAAGAAAAATGGTGGAACGGTGGCGTGGCCTCCCCTCGTGGAAAATCAAGTAGGGACCGACCTGCCCCGGGTTTCTGCAGGGTGTAAAGCCATTTTATTTTGGTGTGTATTAATTATTACAGCTTTTATTTTCCAAGGGACATCTTCATTCCAAAGCAGTACAAGACTGGAAAAAAAAGCAGCAGTGTTTTTATTTATTAATTTTTTTAAATGCCTATTTGTCCAAAGAAGTCAATGGAAATGAAATGGTTCTTTTTAATCCAAATTTCTCCATTTATTTTTTTTTAATTCATTCAAACTGGCCACAACTGTACAGCAAGTGTATTGGCATACATGCTGCATTACTGCAATCTAGAAAGTGTATTAAAGAGTGTTACGTCTTGCCGAGCAATGTGGTTTGATGTTTTAAAAAAAAATAATTAATCTGCATGCTATTGAAAATTGGTCGATTTATTTTATTTTATTTTATTTTATTTTATTTTTATTTTACTGGTATGCAAAGTTTGCCACTTCTATTCACTTCCTGTTACCTTAAAATATTTTTTTCCCCATAATTATTTGTAAGAATTCTGATGTATAGTTTTATTATTATTTTTTTTGCTTCGACTTTCATTTCAAATCATGTCAGACATTTATTATTTTTCGTATAACTATTTGTATTTTATTTGCTGTATATGAATTTGTGTTGTTTTTTTTGTATGCATAAATTAACGTTTTAACACCAGCTTTAAATTTCAATCACTTATTATTATTATTATTATTATTATTATTATTATTATTATTATTTCTTATTCTAAGACCTGGCCACTTTAATGGTGTATCGATGTTCCTCTATTTGTCTTTTTCGACAACGTTTGATCCTCTTGCTTCCAAAGTGTTTTCTTTATTTAACGGGCTCTTTATTTCGCCTCGACCCGTCTCTGCCAGCATGAACCGTGTGTGCATTTTCTTTCCTTTCTTTCCTTCTTTCTTTTGTAAGAGAGCCAACATCATGTTATTTCCTTTTATTTTATTTAAAAAAATTTTATTTTTCTCCACTTTCATTTCACACCAAAACGTTTAAACTGCAAAGCTGTTTTCAGTACAAGACAGAGTCGTTTTTTTTTTTCTTTTTTATTTCCTAATAATTTGGTAATAAGAAATTGATACTGAAGCACTGAGCAGTTTTTTTTATTCACTTCGTTAAATATATGTGTGTGGCCAAAGCGTAATGCAGATGAAAACTTGGTGGCCCTGATGAGTGTATATTTATTGTGGCACAACACACAACACAACACACAACACAACACAACACGACACGACACATGACTGAGATACATCAACTCTCATTGGGATACTTGATTTTTTTTTTGTGGACATTTTGCAAAGAGAGACAGAAGGCAGGTTTTGCTGTAGAGGTCATCCTTTTTGCCCACTGTGAAGAAACATGTATACAGATATATATATATTTAAAGAAGACATCAGCTTTTTTTTAAATGACAAAGAAGGAAAACAAAGAGAACTGAACTCTGGGAAGCTTTGGAAAATGTCGTTCAAACGTCTAGGAAGGCTGTCGAAACTGGGGATGGGAGCCAAAGGCAGGAAAAATAATCAGAGGCACCTCTTTGATATCAAGTCGTTATTTAATTACTGACAATATGCCTACGGAAACAGACTCGGCAACCGGTGGACGTACAGTATGTGCAAACGGAGAGGAATAACCCAAGGCGACGTCTGGAAGTGGCTGGATCAGCCCCTTCTCTGGAATCACGGATTAAATCCACAGGATGGACAGCACCACGTACAACGTACAACGTACCACGTACCACGCGTCTCTCTTTTCGCCCAGTCCACGGTGTTGCTACCTGTTTCATTTCTTTGTCTCGTCGACGGACAGCACTGACCTGGAGTCAGCTGAAAAAAAAATCTTCATCAACCCATTGAAAACTAAAGGACTCGCTGTTCGAGGAGCGTGAAGGGTTTTCTTGGCTGTCATTCCTGAGGAAGCAGTTAAACACGAAAAAGCAAACGAAACCAAAATTAACAAGCAACCAAACAAACCAACGAGCTCCGATTTCAAAGACAAACTGCTACGCGGAGCTCTCTGTTCCTTTCGTGACTCCTGGTGCCACAGTTTTGTTTTTTTTAACGCTTTTCGTTCGTTTAATTTTTTTTTTTTTTGATTTCTCGAATTATTCCTCCTTTGAGCCTCACAAGAACGGCTCAGTGGCTCCAGGTAGCCCACCCGAGGGTAGAAAAAACAGCCTTGCAATGTACAAAAAAAGAGCAAGTTAAACCAAAAATGTTGTTCTTGATGTCTTTTCTATACTGTAGTCTTGTTAGCTTTTTTGTTACTGTAATTATATGATGAAGATTTCCAAACTGTACCAAATTACATGGAGACTAACATACATAAACCACATGGAACTTCAGACTTTTAAAGAAAAACTTTTGTCACAAAAAACCTTGTTGTCCTAGTTAAGTTGATTGTAGATGGTAATTGAATATACTCCTTTGAAAATATTTCATCAAGTATGTTTCTTGCTCATTGTGATACATTAAAAAGTATGAGCATAAATGCAGAACGGCTCCTGACCTCTTTTCTTGGATTTGTGAGATGAATAAGTAAGTAAAACATGTCCTGAGGTTAATATATCACTCTGAATATTTAGAACATACAGGAGTTAGACAATGAAACTGAAACACCTGTCATTTTAGAGCACAATAATGTATTAGTATGGTGTAGGGCCTCCTCCTCCT
>JAOVVG010000004.1:4359207-4369785 GCA_028566375.1 Leptodoras nelsoni
TGGCACAATGCAGTCAGACAAGTACCGTTCTCCTGGCAACCGCCAAACCCAGACTCATCCATCAGATTGCCAGATGAAGAAGCGTGACTCGTCACTCCAAAGAACACGTCTCCACTGCTATAGAGTCCAGTGCCGGTGTGCTTTACACCACTACATCTGGTGCTTTGCATTGCGATTGGTGATGTAAAGCTTGTTTGCAGCTGTTCAGCCATGGAAACCCATTCCATGAAGCTCTCTATGTACTGTTCTTGAGCTAATCTGAAGGCCACATGACGTTTGGAGATGTGCAGCAATTGGTGGCATCCTACCACGGTACCACGCTGGAATTCACTGAGCTCCTGGGAGCGACTCATTCTCCCACAAATGTGTGTAGAAGCAGTCTGCAGGCCTAGGTGCTTGATTTTATACACCTGTGGCCATTGAAGTGACTGGAACACCTGAATTCAATGATCTGGATGTCTGAGTGAAAACATTTGGCAATACAGTGTAAGTCATTACTGCATCATTAAATCTTTTACTACACTGTAAGCTGATTCTGCAATAGGATAAATAATTTATTCTGTACGCTTTAACATGTTTATCACTATTTATTTGGTGCCACCCTTGAGGGTGGTTTTGCCCACCCAATGCCACCCCGTGTCTGAAGACCTGGACACGCCCCTGATGCTGTTTTTTCAGAAAAACCTGACTTTATTTCTATAAAACGGAAACCGATATACTCCAGAAAGGTTTAGTTAGTAACACATTAGCAGCTTGTGTAGCTGAACGGCGTTAATCTAGTCGTTAACGCAGCTCGCGCCGTGTCTCACGCGCTAGTATGAATAGCTGTAGCCTAGCAACGAGTACTTCCGAGCGGGAGAGAAATGTCGCTCATCAGGCTACTGCTATCAAAAACTAGACTTTCTACCTAAATTAATATTTATTCGTCTACCAGAAACATCTACACATCTACTGAACTAATTTACCGTCACAAGCGTTTGAGGTATTTTTTTTAGGTAAGTCCGCTCCACTGCCTCTCGCGCCGTCTTTATCTAAAGAATCTTGTTTTATAAATCGCCATTCGCACTGCTTATCTTTCCTAATCACGTGAAGCAACGAGTTTTCGTGCTTCCGACACTCATAATCAGGGAAATGACAAAGATGTCAGCGGATTTACAAAAGCTCAGTTCTCGAACGTAAAGAACCCACCATATTGACTCAGGTCTCAGAAAAGGACCTGACGATTAGCAGGGCGGAAGTTTATATCCTGGAGCGGAAGTAAAGTAAAAGTCCCAAAGGCACCGCCCTCTAAAAAACCACAAGTCATTATACCGCGGACGACACTATTCAGAAAAAATGTCAATAATAATAATAATAATAATAATAATAATCATAAAACCAACAATAATATTATTAATAATAATGGTTATGGTTCTTCTTATTATTTATTTAATATGTATTAATATAATAATAACAATAATAGCTGTAATTATAAAACATGTATACTATCATATATTGAATAATAGGTTTAACTGTCAGTAATAGTTCTACAACAATAATACCACTAGTATAATAATAATAATAATAATAATTATAAAAATAATAATAAAACCAACAATATTATTATTAATAATAATAATGGTTAAGGTTCTTCTTCTTATTATTATTTATTTAATATGTATTAATATAATATTAATAACAATAATAGCTGTAATTATAAAACATGTATACTATCATATATTGAATAATGGGTTTGTCAGTAATAGTTCTACAACAATAATAATAATAATACCACTACTAGTATTATAATAATAATAAGAAGAAGAACAATAATAATAAAATATTATTTATAATAATAAATAATAATAAAACACCACCAACAAAAATAATAGCTGTAGTTATTACAAAATATGTATATTAGAATATATTGAATAATAGGTTTAATTGTCAGTAATAAGTTAATAATAATAATAATAGCTGTAGTTATAAAATATGTACATTATATATTGAATAATAGGTTTAATTTAGAGTAATAATAATAGTTATTATTATTATTATTAATAACAATATTTCCTGTGCAAGTATGCTATTCTTTTAAAATAAAAAAAATATATTTATTTTTTTCTATTTTCTTGAGTTTTCTCTCTAGGCTACTGCACTACTCTGAGGTTACAATGAGAATCTTCACTTTTTTGTTTGCTGAAACAGTTCATTAAATAAGGTTCACAGAGTTGTGGAAACATGGATCATCCTCCTACATTAGGTTGTGGTTAGCACGTGTTTCTGTTCACTGTGATCTCAAGTGCAGGAGAATAAAGAAGGTGCTGCATTTGTTTTTCTGAACTTGTCTGCACCTAGCAGAACCAGATTTGTAAGAAACGGCATTATTCAATAAAATGTAAACTGAGCAGCACCTGAGGAGGATGAAGCCGGTGATCTGCCACACTGCAGCCAACTGTCCCATCAGAGGTGCTGCTAAAGAAAGTTAATCAACACCTTCAGACCCGACAGAATCTCTCTTACTTCTGTATAAAGCTAATGGCAATACAATACTGTTAAAGTTATATGTAATGATATAGAAAGCTCATCTGCTGAGACAGGAGCACATGCCTGAAGGCCACACGGACACAGAAGTTGACACAATTTCCTTTATTTTACATAAAAAAGGGTGCAAACTCGAGTTTCCCTTTAAGAGTGGAGGGAATAAAAATCGTATTTGAAAAGTTAAATGTGGTACTTCATATGACTCCTCAGGAAAAATAGCCTTTAAGACATTTATCTTTCTGCAAAACAAGAAAAGTGGGGAAAACGAGGACGGGTCCCTCACGAGCGAAAGCCCTTGACTGAACGAAACCTTTGAAATGAATCAACATTCGGATTTCAGTACAGACTTGTGACTTCAGATTCAATGCATGAGGTTTTTTTTGTTTGTTTTGTTTGTTTTTTTTAAATATGTCCAGAACCAGAAAGGGAATTGCAGTACTGTACAAGTCAACATTTCATTACTTGGAAAGGAAAAGAAAAATCATTGTGTTGCACAGAATCTTTTACAAAAACGCTGAGAGGGGGAAAACACAATAACAAAAAAAAAGATGTAGTGATAAAATATGGAGGAGGACCGGAATATTGTAGCACTGTTCGATCCAAACTTGGTTAAACGACGCGTCGTTTCATTAAGCAGATCTAGAATTTGTTCACATTACATTTTCATCACACTGATTTAAAACCGACGATGACTGATCAATGGCTAAAGAAAAAAAAAAAAAAGACAGACAGAAGGATGCTGAGCTGGAAAAAAAAATACCCGAAGGACTAAAGCTGAGTTCAGTGTACGATTGAGACTGAACAGGAAGTGTAGAATGCTCATACCCAGACTGCACATCAAATAAAGTCGCACTTCTGCGTTCATATTCGTAAGCCATGCACGAAAAACTGCAGAAATGTGGAACCCATTAACGCTCTGCATCGTGGTGCTACTTTGTCATTTTAACCCTTTACGAGACCTTTCCACTACAGTGAGGCAAAACCTAATGGTTAGTAAAACATCCATAGATTACTTTCTTTCATCCAGGGTTACTTTTGGACCTTATTCTGATTCGGATGAATCGATTTCATTCCTCAGCTTCATCACCATCGGAAAGTGTGATTAGTATAAAAACTGCTGCTTTACAAACATGGAAAGATGACGGCTAGCCATCAGTACAACCAAGAGTCTAGTAAAAAAAAAAATAATAAAGGAACGATGTCTCAACATCAAGGATTTCAGTGTTTAGTGTTTAAAGAAAGAGCGATCAGTAAAAGCAGACAGCAGATGGCTCCCTTTGGCCACCTCGAACCTTTTCCGAGAGGCCCTGCTTCGATCCCAACCGTTTATTCATTTATTTATTTATTTATTTTATTTTTAAAAAAGGATCACCTTAGAAACCAAAGCTTAAAATGTCCAGATCTGGATCTTTTACCCAAATCCTTATTTAATTTAATAACACTGAATCCCAAATTTGGGCAAATCTAGTGATCATGTACGGTATCTGCTGCATACCAGCCTGCAGCCTGCATCCTGAAACCTGGCAAAGGGGAACGGAAGAACGTGGGACTGAAGGAGAATAAGTATAAGCATGTGTACGGACTTGTCTTCTTGCACAAGTCATTCTCCCTAGAGCGAGCGCACAGGCACACCCGACTGCAGCGAGCAGCACCCATTCAAAAAAACAAACAAAAAAAAAAACACTAACCTCCCACCAAACATTCGTGTGGTATGCAAATACAAGATACAGTTTAAATTAAAAAAAAAAAGAAAGAAAGAAAGAAAAAAAAAAGAAAAACGCCTCTCCCCTTAGACACCACCGGGAGAGAGATTCAGCCGACGGGGCGAGCAGGATTCAAGTACTTTCCACAAAATAATTTAGAACTGACTTAGAAGTGACTTGAGTTACACAGGATTACACAGAGATTAAAAAAACTCTAGATAAGCAAAGCGTCTGCAGTATTGCTCTCAATGCCGTGTTGCATACACACCGGTTTAATGGCAACGACGCAGGGATCAAAGCGTCAGTCAGGAAACGAGAAGACGGTGGATGCTTTCGAATGCGTATTCATATTCATATTCATATTCGTTACTTATAGAGTGAACTGAACAGGATCGGACAGCCTAGTCCAAGCTGATCCTTATCGTTCTTTTGGTCCGGGTTGCCTGTTTAGAGCATTTAAAACAAGTCACATTTCCCTTATCGTCCATGCCTTCTTTGTATTACTGGCGGATTATTATTCTGCCGCTTGACCAGAGCGTTTTAGAGATATTAGAGGTCGGATTACAGCTATAAAGAAAAAGGGAACAGTACAGAAGAGGAGTGAAGGTAGTGAAAGTGTAGTGCAGTCAAAAATTTTCATGGTCTCTCCGTTTCTCTCAGTCTCCGTCTCTGTTCAAATTCAGTATGGCCAGATAACGAAAAAAGAATACAAAAGTTATATAATTTTATACTTTACTATACATTAACATTAAAAAAAAAAAATATATCACAAACCCAGGGAATGATCCAGCGGACACAGGCGAGCACTGGGGCAACAAAACGAATCGACAGCACCACTAGGACCGAACTGTAAATCCTTCAACGTCACTTTCAGCAAAAAAAGAAAGAAAAGAAAAGAAAACACCTTAGGTAGAGTTAACTGGATTAGAGTTAAGGATTGTCTAACTCCATTTCTGGAGCACCGACGCTGTTTTACAAGCCTGATTCAGATTCACCTGACATTTCTCAGACGTTAAAATCAGGTGCAAAATTAAAGCTCTCCAGAACTGAAGCTAGATACTAAAAAGCGTGATTTTTTAAACCGGCTCTACTCTAAGACTGGCCTCATCCTACGTCTAAGAGATCACGGGCCTACCTGCGACGGAGCCGCTTACGACTGCTTCCCGAGCGAACGGGAGAGAGACAATTTCACCAAACGTTGATCAAGTTTAATTTGGATCTGGCTGTTTTTTTTGTTTTTTTTCCATTTACCGTAAGAGAGTACGACATGGACAATGGAGTGTAGAGTGTGTAGTGTCTAAATGCAGAACCATGTGAAACGGCCCTGCCGCGTAGTGTTGGTTAAGGCATTAAAGAGATGAGACATTTTTTCAGTGGCAGTTTGAGAGTCTCTCCAAGACAGCACTCGAGTTACCGTCATCAGTTTGCATGTTCAAAGAAACAAACAAATCCAGATCGGAGACACTGACCGTGTGAATACCCACTGAAACTGCTACGAGGCAAGGAAACACTTCAAAAACAGCCATTATTTCACGTTACGAATGTTAGCAAGCTTCCTATGAACCGTTACGCCGATCTGACGCTCTGTGTAGACATTTAAACGCGTGGCGTGAAAGAAATACATACTATAGGGACGTAAAAGAACGTTCAAGTCACCTACAGACTGACTGGATTCCATCCTGGCACATTAAATAATTATTCTCTTCGGCAATCGTTTCCATTTATATGGCATAATAATAATAATAATAATAATAATAATAATAATTATAGTAGTTTAAAAAAAACATTGAAGAAATGCCACATTCAAACTAGGGGCTGGGTTCTGAAAAATAAGATGATTACAAGGAAAAATTAATAAAACAAATACAGTGAGAATGTCTGATACAAAGAGAACCACGGAGCGCCTCACTGGCGAGTTCAACTCTGAATCCCAGCTAATAGAAAAGTCAGTTTCACGTTAAAGCAATACTATATCACAAGAGGAGAAAGCAGCATGGCTGGCTGGCTGGCTGGCAGGTCGGAGTGAGAGGGTGGAGTGCTTTAGAACAAGCAGCTTAAATAGCATTTCAGTAGAACGGGGGGAATGCGCTGAGGCTCACGATGGCGGACCGAGCATCAGACCTGGACGCTCTCGTCGCCATCCATGAGAACAGAGCCGGGGAGCATTGCATCACATCGCGTCGCGTCGCATGAGCACGAGAGTGGAAGGCCATGAATACAATGCTGTCACTTTACACTTGGCTGCTTATTTCACACATTTACAGAGTCTGCAAGGAAAGGCCTGTTAAGCTTTATGTTAAGTCAGTTAGTGGGGAGTTTTGTTTTTACAATGTTTACGTCTGACTCGGTCCAGTAGATACAAGAAATCTGCTAGCAAAAATTTCTAAGGCTCTGACCACGCATTCAGGAGGCGCAGAAAATACAAAGGACAGAAGTGAAAGCTAGCAGGCGGTGCAAAGTATCGATATATGAACTCCAGTGTGGATGAAGCTCCTCTGTTGGGGTGAAACTCCCTCCACGCTCCCTCTCGAGCTGCTGGGTCTGTCACGGGAGGGTTCCCGCACAGAGCCGACTCTCGCCACAGACAGATGGGGGGCATGAAGGAGTGCAATGCTGTTCCAGTGCATAGAGATCCGAATGAGCGGGTTTGCGTATGTATATTCCGATACGAGAAAGACCGTCCACGAGCCCTGCGTCTGCGTTCCACGGTATGTGCGGCACGTCTCCATTCTCTCACAGGCAGGTTGCTTTGAGGCAATTCATTTTGAGGGCATTGTTGTCTTCTTTTGAATAAAATTTCTTTATTGAACGTTCTTAAAATGGGCTGGGTGGAGCAGGTGACGGATCATTTGTGCCGAGCGGTGTTCTTTTTCCTCTTCCTCTTGAAGAAGCAGCAGCACCTGAGGACACAGAGACAGACGGCAGTCAGAACGACCCGTTGCGATGTCTGATCAACGTAAAAGGATGCAGATTAGGCATCGCGGGCTAGTAGCGTTAAAATTGTTACGTACAGCAGCAGCAGGCTTTAATGCAAAACACCTTCTGTTACTGTGATTACATTTATTTTTAGATACAGAAAGCACACAGCCAGCATTATTCACAAAAATACATGGAAACACAAACACAGACACGCTTATGCTCAGTGTATTTAGGAGAGTTGAGACGACGACAGCATGACAGGATGACCCCATGGGAATGACTGGAGGAGCATGCAGAGGAAAGAGAACAGCTCCAGACTGACACATAGAAAAGTGATGCAGTTCACTACAGCCGTAGTGACGTCCCTGCACGGCCCATCTATTTTACAGTCCGTCACTATGAGCTACTAGGTATAAACTATGCAGTAGTTCCAAACCAAATGCAAGTTTATTAAAATCTAAATCTGTATTCAGGCATACATGTATACACCCCCACCCATTTTAAACCTCATAACGGTGACTGAGAGGCGTCCCTCGGTTAAACTCAAACTAATCGGCACATATTTTGAGAAAGCCTACAACTGTTTTGGGCTTTGTGCTCTGATGTAATCTAGGCCTATTCGCCCACAGTCTAGGCTGGTCCACTCCCCTTGGGTTTTCGATGTGGACTGGAGAGAGGGACTCACCACAAGTTGAGCATTTTCACGCAGCTACAAAAAAAGGTGTGAAAAGAGAAAAGACAGATTATTACACAGCGGTGAGACGATGAGACAAACTTCATGCCAGGCACATAAGAAGAACAAGGGGACGCACAGAGGACAAAAAAGAAAGGAGAAGGAGACTCAGAGAAGGAGAAAGAGACTTGGAAGTGATAGTCAGAATATTGATCTAAACATATCTGCTGTGATCAGGTGTCCTGTTTAACGGAGGAGAAAATAGAGAAGAGAGGACGTGGCTCACTATTTGGGTTCCACTCCTTTTGTGTAAAAAAAAAAGTAATTGTCTGATGGTTAACATGGAGGAAGTATTAAAGAGTTTAAAAAAAAAAAGAGGGATAAACGGAAAGTTTAGATCTAATAAAGGAAAGGAAAGTGAGCGGTTCAAAGAGAAAGGCTCACGGGAAAGGGCTTTAATGAGGTTAAATGCTGTGACAACCATAAAAATCCTGGCATGTTTATTTCAGGCTTTTAATTAGACTCAGCCGGCATTGTTGCTTGCTTTCAAGTCTGCATCAGTAATCAAAGATGGGCATCTATTTAAGACATCAAAGCACAGAACAGAAAAGTGTCCATATTTAGAGCACAGGAAAGCCTTGAGTTCTCTACACAGAGCCTGATTCAAGGGTGCATTCAAATAACACGGAACTTCATTCATAATACAATTAAAGACAAACCGGTGAGTTTATTCAAATCTACTGAGATAATACACAGAGGTGTTACAGAAGAACACAGTAAAACCCTGCTCCGCCACGTACTTAGCCTCATCCACCACTTCCACTTCCGCCTGCACTGTAATCGGAGCGTTGGAGTGGGCCGCCAGCGGGTCGTCTGCGTTCAGTTCGCCGTTAGTCGAGCTGACCACCTGCAGCACAAGGGCCGAAGAGTCATTTAGGCTTCCACTGAAACGTATACTCATTTAAAAAAACCTAGACCTTAATCTCTATCCCTTTTAACAGCACTGAAGAACAGACAGTTTCCCTGTACTGAGAAAGAAGAAAAAACACCCTTAACTGAGTCAATAAACAGTTATAAGAAAAAATATTTGCAGAAACTCTATTAGGAAGTCTTAATAAGTTACAAATCTGTCGAATTTATTCTCTCAGCAGCACACGCATATGGAGATGACATGATGCATTCATTTCACACAGATCAGCTCTATTCATCTAACTGATGGAGATTAAATGCACTATAATAAATTTAGGTCTTTCACAGAATTTGGGGTAAATACTTAAAACAGTTATAGCTTTTTTTTTTTCCTCTTCCATTTGTAAATCATTTTGCAAACTACACTGATATGTACATCAACTCCAACAACATAGCACCAATAATCCCAATTTAATCCATTTCAGTTCCCCAAAAACCTGGTGCAACCATTAACCAAAAAACTCCATTCCTACTTTGCTGAAAAATAAAGGGAAAATCTTTGCCAGCTGACAGTTATTGAGAGAAATCAACAACTGCCCTTAGACCTTCAACATAAGCGAGTTTTGAGAGTAAAAAGGGTTTTCAGTTCTTTTCCTCAGTACAGAGCTATGCTTAAAAAAAAACATGTCTGTCATAATCACATGGGGACAATAGAGAGAGATTTGATCAGTTTCAATCACATTTAAGGCATTTGGCAGACACCCTTATCCGGAGTGACTTACATTTATCTCATTTTATACAACTGAGCAGTTGAGGGTTAAGGGCCTTGTTCAATGGCCCAACAGTGGCAGCTTGGTGGTGCTGGGGCTTGAACCCCCAACCTTCTAATCAGTAACACCTTAAAACCATAACCATTGAGCCACCCCACCCCTCAAAAGGAAAAATATTCCTTTAACTGCATGTGAAGATTCTTAACCTTGGCATAAAAAGCCATGACTTGCTCTGCTACGTGCTTTGCTACATTTGCTTCTTCTTGAGGTAGTCCTTGCAGCAGAACCAAACGTCCACGGGGTGGAGCTGGATTGTACTCTTAGCTCCCCAACACTGACCTATGGTTCTACTACACCCAGTCAGGATAAGCTGGATAAGATCCAACACCACCCCCTGGACTTTCAGCTCTGGAACAAGAAGCACTTGCACTTTTTTGGTGCCAAAAACCAGGTGTTCATGATGTGCATTTCAGTGCCCCAGTAGCTGCTTATCATCTCCCTGCACTTCACTACACTGCTTTCTACTGCAGGCCTTGTTCATTTCCAGAGCAGAGAAAGGGGAACACATTATCAAAGCAGGTAACTCTCGACACTTTTACCAGCTTGGGGATCCTGATGAATAATAGGCTCCCTACTGGTCCATGTTGATAGATCATGCTGGTTTGGCAACAAAAAGATTACAAAGGGAGAGTGGGACTAGGAAAGTGTGGGATGGAGGAGGAGGAGGAGGACGAGCGATACCTGCACTGAGCCTCCATGCCTGTCCGACGCCAGGTGGGAGGTCAGGTAGGAGTTGGCCTGCCGGTTGGGCTGCACCTCCCATGCTCCTCTGCGGTCGGAGGAGGCCGTCTGGTCGGGGAGTAGGAGGCGTAGGAGCGAGGGGAGGAGGCGTGGAGGAGGCGAGCAAGCGTGAGCAGGTGGCATGCAGGGCAATGGAAACCAACGGGGTACCAAAAACAAAAAGAGCCAAGGCAAAGCCACAAATCAGCATTAGATACAAAAGTGTGTATTCAGACTGTCTAACACAGGCAAAAAGGAACATCTGGATATTTATGACAGCAGGGAGTCATGTTAATTCTTA
>JAOVVG010000004.1:4553971-4568113 GCA_028566375.1 Leptodoras nelsoni
AGTTGCCGGCTGGGCACCGGCTCCCCCGTGACCCCGTAACTGGGAATAAGCGGTACAGAAAATGACTGACTGACAAACAGTGCTGTGTGTGCATGTGTGTGTGTTCTTTCTCTCTCTCTCTCTCTCTCCCCCTCTCTCCCCCTCCCCCTCTCCCTCACACACACACACACATCCATTCCACACTCACATACGTACACACATACATGCACACTTTTTGGTCTATACCTCTGAAGACCTTCCATCACTGACATTATTTAATAAAGAAGCTAATAAATGCTATGCCTACAATAAAACCTAGCTATAACCTTAAATTGAGTGATCTAAAAGAAATATTGTGCTCTATTGGCTCTTCTTTTAAATAAAATCTGCAATTCTTCAAAAAGCAACCAAGCAACCAGTTGCAATGACAAAAACCCTTAGATGTTCCTGTCCATGCAGGGACATTTGTTCCCTGCTAAGATGTAAAAATGTGCCACAATCTATGGAGCTGCAGTTTACATTGTGATCCCAAAATCTTCTCCACTGTATCTATTCTAAATCACTGCTATACGTGGCATACTGGGTGTTTGTGTGTTTGTGTGTGTGTATGTGTTGACTGAGCAGAGCTCCCAGGATGCCTAAAAGGATGATGTCATCCCCACTTGCCTTATTTTGCAGAGTCTATGCAACTGAAAGCCCTGCTGAGTTATCTTCCAGAAAGCTCTGCAGCTTAATCCCTTCTCATCAGCCCACGCCCCACTTCCAATTCTTTACACATGCAATCTATAATTATGCAGCAAATGTGGGAATCTGAACACCACTAAATCCTTGAAGCCGCATCGGAAGAGGACCGCTTCTGTGCATGGAGAGAAGCAATGAACTAATTTGGGTTTGAGTGGTGAGAATGTGGTTGACATTGCCGAGGGCAACGTTATTGCTTCAGGTAGTGAGCTCAGCAGGAAGAGTGTTTGGAGGTTTCTGGGTTCATGCAGGAGTCAGACACTGTTTTTACTGAACCTTACTTTGCATGCAAACCACCTGCAGTCACTCCAACTGACCTTTAGTGAGTGAAGGTATGAATGAGAAACCAGCCTTAAAGAATTGCTAAGCATTTTTCTCTCATTTGGCATTATGAAACAATACTTCACAACAAAGTACATATTTGACCCATCAATATACATGTCATGAAAGAAGTGAAAATCAAAAGCTAAGAATGTGTCCAAACATACAAATATTAATTTATCTATTTTTGTCAATTTACAAAATGCAAAATGAATGAAAAAGGAAAATATCAGTATTTGGTGTTGCTAGCCTTTGCCTTCAAACCAGCATCAATTCTCAAGTACACTTGCACAAAGTCAGGGATTTTGTTGGATTATAGTCAGGTGTATGATCAAACAATTATAGCAAACAGGTGCTAATGATCATCAATTTCACATGTAGGTTGAAACATGGACATTAACTGAAACATAAACAGCTGTGTAGGAGCTTTAAACTGTGTGAGGAACAGCCAAACTCTGCTACCAAGGTGAGGTTGTGGAAGACATGTAACAGGGCATATACCATGGCAAGACTGAGCACAGCAACAAGACACAAGGTAGTTATACTGCATGAGCAAGGGCTCTCCCAGACAAAGGTTTCAAAGCAGACTCGGGTTTCAATATGTACTATTCAAGCACAAAGAGGCAGGCAACATTGAGGATCGTAGACGCAGTGGTCGGCCAAGGACTTAATGCAGCTGATGACAAACACATCAAGCTTATTGCCTGTCAAAATCGGAAGATGTCCAGCAGCCCCTTCAGCTCAGAACTGGCAGAAACCAGTGGAATCCAGGTACACCCATCTACTGTCCGGAGAAGTCTGGCCAGAAGTGGTCTTCATGGAAGAGTTCAGCCAAAAACCCATACCTCCCACATGGAAACAAGGCCAAGCGACTCAACTATGCATGAAAACATAGGAATTGAAGTGCAGAATACTGGCAGCTGGTGCTCTGGAGTGCTCTGATGAGTCAAAATGTGAAATATTTGGCTGTAGCAGAAGGCAGTTGTCTGCAGAAGGGCTGGAGAGCAGTACAATAATGAGTGTCTGCAGGCAACAGTGAAGCATGGTGGAGGCTCCTTGCAGGTTTGGGGCTGCATTCCTACAAATGGAGTTGGAGATTTGGTCAGGATTGATGGTGTCCACAATGCTGAGAAATACAGGCAGATACTTATCCATCATGCAGTATCACTAGGGAGGCATATGATTGGTCCCAAATTTATTCTGAAGCAGGACAATGACCCCAAACATACAGCCAATTTCATTAAGAACAATCTTCAGCATCTTGATTTGATGGTATGCCCCCTACAGAGCCCTGATCTCAACATAATCAAGTCTGTCTGGGATTACATGAAAAGACAGAAGTATTTGAGGAAGCCTACATCCACAGAAGAGCTGTAGTTAGTTCTCCAAGATGTTTGAAACAACCCACTGGCCGAGTTCCTTCAAAAACTGTGTGTGTACCTAGAAGAGTTGATGCTGTTTTGAAGGCAAAGGGTGGTCACACCAAATGTTGATTTGACTTAGATTTCTCTTCTGGTCATTCGATGCATTTTGTTACTTGATGAAAATAAACATTTTTTGAAGCATTCTTAGTTTACAGCAGTTTTTCACACCTGTCTAAAAACATTTACATAGTACTGTATTTTAACAATGTCATATCTTAATTTAAAATATATCAGTCCAATTGCAATGACAATTTATATCACTGTTAATACATGTTTTTAATATAGCCATTTTATAGCTTTAGACAAGCTGCTGGCCCACGGTCCTCAGTAGTGTGTTACTCGGGTAAACAACTTTCCAAAAAAATTTTGCTTCTGCCAAATAACCACTGGAAGAAAGCTGTGTGAGTGAAACTTGAGCTCAATCTGCTTATCACATGTTGAGTGTGTGCACATTATAGTACTGCTGTTTTACAAAAACAACAGGATTAAATCAAACATTGCTTGTCACTTTCTGCTTTGTTCTGCTCATGGCCAGATACACATGCTCAACTCTTTGCTCAAAGCAGGAGAGATGACATTAATTTATGATGGAAACAGGGCTCAGGTGTTTCTCAAATACCACCCTCCCACTGCACACCTCAACCAATTCTTCCCCAAATTCTTTTCATATTGAGCAAAATCTATTTCTACTGGGAAGATCCTTCTGCCATTGACACAAAAATGGTTAGCATTAGCTGGCTAGCCAGGAATGACAGCTCTCTGCAACACTTAGTTGACGTGTTAAATAATTAATGTGGCTTGGTAAGCTCACTTGGATAATGTGAGCTAGCTTTGTGGTTGCAAGAGAATTTAAGTGGTAGTGGAACTGGCTCCATTTTAAATTTGCTGTGAAGTGTACTTGTAACTGGTCTGTACTTCACTGCAATCAATCGTCAGTTACTCCAATTGACTATTTTTTTTTCTGCATGGGAGCATCATCATATCAGCCATGAGCATCATCAGCCATACACAGCGTACTGGAGAACAATTGCCTATGCTTCTTGGCCTCAGTTGAATAAAATATATGGCATAAACAAATAAACACTTAAACTTTCCTGTTCTGTCTCTCTTAAAAGATACTGCACACAAATAGAAACTTGTGAGACTAAAATATTACTGGTATCCATACAGTATGTGTACTGGCTATACTTATCTGGTATTACAGTTATCCACCCTGGTTTATGTATACTTCTAGAGAGTGAAAGCAGCACGTTGTGTGATGTTACAATTTTTAGATGCAAGCATGCATGAGAACACCAAGCACAGTGAGAACAGGGTGTGAAGAGACAGATATTCAACAGAGTTAGTGAATGGGGTGGTGGTTATGGTGAATATGGGGGTGGGGTTTGAAGGGTGTGTGCAGTTTTAGGATGCTTCTTGGGTTTTAGGATGCTCATTCCAGGCCTTTCCAGACAGATGGATGATAGCCCTGGCAGCCGACCATGACAGACGCGCACACACACACACTCGCACTCTCACTCACACACACACACACACACACACACACACACACACACACACACACACACACACACACACACACACAGAAAGCTTGACTCATAGTGTTGATGCTTTTACGGTTTCCTTTTTTGTGTCCCTCGCGCTGATGCAATGACGCACAACATTCACTACATGACCACTCGACTTGACAAATGGTCAGTTTGAGTGATCTCCGTGCTCTGCCCCTGTCAGTGGCAACAACCACTTTTTATGCCTGCAATCAACATCAGACAATAGATTACACCTCGATTACACCTCACTGGGCTGCCCCTTTGCTGAGAAGCTAATTACAGCTAGAACATGTACATTTGCTCTCTCAGAAAAAGGGTACTAATCTTAATCTTACCGCCACTCTTATATTTTGTACCGTTAATATGCATCTTTCCCTTGGAAATATAGTATACTTTTAATATTGATTGAATGTGCATAAATAGAAATGTATTAGGGAAACGTATCCTACATGCATTTCCATTTTAAAACACATGTCCTTGCAGGGACCACACCAGTGACAAGGAAAGGTACGATTTAGTACGCTTTTTGTTCTGAGAGTGTATTGTTCTTACATGAACATGAGTCAGTTTCCTTTTTGAACATCGTCTTTAATTAGCATTTGCAATGAATTTAACCTGACTTTTGTTATTTCCTATTATTGTTCATTTATAAAACTGCCTCCTGGCTGCAGTTTGTTATCTTGGTGATTTCCGATTTGACATCCTCTCAAACATACTTTATTTAATCCCTCTCTTACAATGGAGAGAGCAGTTACTGGACTAACTATAACAAGGCAACGTAACGCGACACCCGGATTATTTCCACTTGACTTTATAACGCTCCGTAAAACTTTCATTATCTTTAAAGCGCTGTTATGACGTTGGTTGAATGAGAGCGCGCACTGACGCTCGCACACACACACACACACACACACACACACACACACACACGCACACACACATATTCGTGTCATGTTATAATTGAGAGGACTTTCCACTGACATAATTATTAATGCAGCTAATTAATGCTATGCCTAACCCTAACCTCAGTAATGAAAAGGCAAGTTGTTGGCTCTTTAATTTATTTATTTTTGTTAAAAACACTTTTCTTATGGGGACCAGCAAATTGTCTCCACAAAGTCAAAATGTCAGATATTCCTATCCTTGTGGAGACGTTTGGTCCCCACAAAGATATAAAAACAAGGCACACACACATGCACACACACACACACACACACACAGACACACACACACACACACACATGCACACACACACGCTCGCGCTTGACCAATCGCACGCACGCGCGCTGCCTCCTCGCTAAACCCCACAGCTCATACGCGCGCGTGTTATAAGGACTCGGTCCGCTGTCAGTGGTTCACGTCTCCCTGTGATGAGGCGCTTGACGCGTGATGTAATTTCTCTGCACGCATAAATATAGTTGTCGTGGCTAAAAAGCGCGGCATGGCCGAGTTTTGCTGTTGAGTGGTGGTCGAGTCACTCCGGACCTGCAAACTTGGACTCGAGTGTGATTTCAGGGCGCTCGCGCTACCACATCGAGCGCGACTTCATGTCGCTCAACAAGGCGAGCCGCAGCTTCGCCTGTGAGTAAGCGCTTTTGCTCCGTGGAATCTGTTTTTGGGGGCGGCGAGGGGGGTCCGTGGACACCAAAATAGACAAAGAGCATATTTTTAGCGTATTTGAACTCCTGCAGACAGTGACGCGTACCTCCGTGTTGGTCAGGAGGATGAGTGTTCATTCGGCCCTCTTGCCGTTACTGGTGCTGGGACTCGTGGCGAGCTCGGTGCGCTGCGCTCCGATACCCGTGGAGCGACGCTGGGAGACTCTTTACTCGCGCTCGTTGGCCCGAATTCCCGGGGAGAAGCGAGAAGTCAACCGGGACAGTGACTATCTCACGGGCATTAAGAGACTGCGGCGCCTCTACTGCAACGTGGGCATTGGGTTTCATCTCCAAGTATTACCCGACGGTAGGATTACTGGGGTGCACAACGAAAACCGTTACAGTAAGTTTCATCATGTGCGCCTATTCTGAGCCGTTGGTCCGAGTGTTTAGGACATATTAGGATATACTTTTATTCTTTCAGCTCTAGCCTATAGGAATGAACAAAAATATGTGCTGTCTGATGTCAATATTATCTTAATGATTAAAGGAAACGCGTATGTCGTGAAATATTTTGATCCAATGATCTGAAGTAGGCTGCTGATCTAACCAATCACCTAATTACTTTCTAGGTTAACTAATCTGGTGATACAGTAGATGACTAATGTGTCCACTGTAAAACGCTCTCAGCTGCTTTATTTTGTCTTATTGTAAAACAAACCACATGTGGAGGCCAGTCAACATCTGGGTCTACGAATACTTTCTGTACCCTGATAATACCACACAGGTCTGTGTAAAACGAGATGGGTCGGAACCGGGCCAACATGTAAAGTTGTTTCCAATGCTGGGCCTGGGAAAAACCCATCTGTTACGGAAGATTAATCCCAAGGTCTTCTGTGTGTCTAATTAATGGCCAACCCAGATTAAGGTGTATAACGACAGCACACGGAGGATATAATAAGCATATGTCTGTTCGAACTACACATGCTATAGCAGTTGCTCAGCAGTCAAAGAGCAGCGCGCCAGGCACTTGTGTATCCAGTATCGATATTGAGATTTGTTTTGTGTCCCCATGGACTATTTTAAGGCATGACATAAAACTGGACGGGGATACATTACATATACGTTTTCATTACATACGCAGGAACTTCTCAGCACCTCTATAAAGGGTAGGAGACAACATTTTAAGTAGGACGCACACATTTAGCTTATATTAAACAGAAACTAAGAAGACTGTGTGCCAAAAGTTTAGAAAGACCTCGAACTTATACAAAATGCATCACATTTGTGTTAACTTAAAAGATTTTTATACCACGTCTGTGTTATAGGTGTGGAGATTATTTTTACTTAATATATAGTTCTTTGGAAAAAAGGGATCACGAAAGTCTAATAAAGAGTCTAATAAAAGTCTGCAACTGTGGATGAAAGGTAAATATCTCTATATGTTAGGACAAATGGGATATACTCTGTATGGTGATCGAGGTTTACTCCATAGCATCGTGTTCAGACGTTTAAAACAGCCAGATGTCTGAATGTTTTAAAAAGACATTGATTTCCTCGAATTTGGCCGAACTTCAGAGATATAGCCACATCTGAAGATTGCTTCATATTACAGCTGATATGCAGGGATCACAGACGTCTAACAGGCTGAAGAGGCTAAAAAGTGTGCAAGTATGGAGGAAGGGTATCTTCACACAGAATAGGGTGCAGTTTGCGGAACGCTCCACAGACGGAAAGTGTAATTTCCTTCAACAAGGATGCTGTAGCGTCCTAAAATGTAAACAATCCCAGCACTTTACAAATGCAGTGGCCCGATATGGCTACAGATATGAGTCACCCAAGGTCATGTATGTATTTTGTTGTTGGTCGCAGGTCTTCTTGAGATATCTCCGGTCGAACGCGGAGTCGTGACTCTGTACGGCGTCCGGAGCGAGCTATTCGTGGCCATGAACAGCAAGGGGAAGCTCTACGGATCTGTGAGTGCACGAAATGATTTACAGCCGGTTTCCGCCTGCAGATTTGCTTATCGGTACCGGTGCCCGATGGCACGTCACTCTCTTCTAGAGTTATTAACGCCTCCCCCCGCCCCCCGCCATTCTCTTGTCTATCCTGACACTGCTCATAGTCGTGTATTGGTTGTGGGCCCGGATAAACCCGGGAGCACAGTCCATCACATCACACCGCGCGCATTCCATTCTTAGCATTGCGACCCGGAGCGCGCACCTACTGTCCTGCTCCAGAGTAAAGATGAACTGTCCAAAGAGACAGAAGCACCCACAATGGGTGTATAACCAACACACACACACACCGACACAGGCACATACACACATACATACACACATACATACACACACACTATTCCCCAGTCCCTAACCCACACAAAATACTGACCAGGCTATACAGTAGTAAAATCATTTATAGTCACAAATTACTTTTGGGAGTCCATTAATCACATTTCAACATGATCTGACAGTTATTTGGATGATGAGAATGCTATACGGGAGGCTATGATTAGGCTACTGAAACACTAATCTTGAAAACCTAATCTTGGTCAAGATGCTCATGGTCTTATGGCACTGCGTATACTGTATATGCATTCTCAAAAATGGCACCTTTGCTTGCACTCTCAAGGGTACATCTACTCTGTAGCCTGTGTATAGGCTATCTTGAGCATCTTTTACCTAGAAAGTGTTCAGCATCTTGAAAGATGCATGAGTCTTTAAACTCTACAATACTTTATGTAGCACTATATCCATGAAATTAGATACAAAGGATGAAAGACCTCCAAGCGAGAAGACAAGGTGCAGTTTAAAACAGTGCAGTTATGTTTTTTTGTTAAGCAATATTATTTTACTAGTCTCTCTTAAACATTACAGAATAATTTTCTTTACCCTGTATATGTTATAAAGGGCATACGATTTACATTGTCCCAACTTTCCCTCCACTTTTTTCCGCCCCAGGCGCAGTTCACCGACGAGTGCAAATTTAAAGAGACGCTCCTGGCAAACAACTACAACGCGTACGAGTCTATGGAATACCCGAGCATGTACATCGGACTGAGCAGGACAGGAAAAACGAAAAAGGGAAACAGAGTGTCAACAGCAATGACGGTGACACATTTCTTGCCCAGAATCTAAACGAACATGTGGAAGAAAGCACAACGCAGGCAGCCAGTGCGGGGGAATCCGGACGATGCACTTTCTACAAATCTTACACACGAGGTCAAGTGTATCGCATTATTACTATTATCATTATTATCATGTATATTAGCCTATTTATAATCGTTCGTTTTATAATTTCCTTTTAAACAGCCTCTTTGTACGTGTGGAAAAAAACACTTTTAATTTATTTGTTTATTTATCCTTTCTGCTGCTACCGAGTGTTTAATACCTGAAATTCCTACAGTTAACTACATTATGGATTTTTGCACTGTTGTTTTTTTTTTTTTTTTTTTGTATTGTTTATTTTGTATATTATTTCTTTTGTTTAAGGTTAAGGACAGGAGCGGTGGATGTTTTGTCCCGCGAGAAGATAAAAAAAGGTTAGGTGCTAAATCTTAGGCTACATCTAAACCCGCATATAACCACACCAAACCACACGTGCGCACGCGCATGCGTGACAATTGGCTTGTTACCGTTTCGACCTGCTGTTTCAGTGCGCGTTTGGGACTTACGTTACGGTGACGTGCATGTCAAACCAGCAGAATTGTCTACGAGTTACGCCCACGAAGAACTCGTCAATATGACTTGGACACATTGTCATTGGCTATGAGCTATGATGCTGCAGCTAGGCGCAGCCCTACTATTGATTTTCTTTTCCACAATGTGGTTTTCTTTTCAACAATGTTCCCAAAGACTTTGGAAGATGCGAAGACAAAGCAAGTCATTGTGAGAAAACCTTACAGCATCTACTGTCTCAGAAATAAATGTTCCCAACCTTACCTTTAGTATGTATCTTTTACCTGGGAAAGTGCATGTGGTCTACCTTTAATTAGTTTTTGGAGTACAGGTAGGCTACATCACTCCTGAAGGTCTAATTATGTACCTTAACTTGGTATTAACTTGAGGTATGATTGATGGTAGCACTCCATTGACCAGCAAACTAATTTCTGAGATTGTATTTTGTTTAATTAGCTTATAAAGTTTGATAAATGTACTTGAACATGCTCCAAGTCATATTCGTGACTTCCGAAGTGGCATATGTGAATTGTAGGATTAGCCTATACACACAATTAGTTCAAGTTTCTTGACTTGTGAAATCATACCAACCCCAACGGTATTCCGCACTGAAGCCATTGTCCAATATCCGAGCTCTGGGGGTCTAAGTGAAACAGTATCGGCTTACTCTCGGCCACTGAAAGTGGGCTGTTGAAGTCCTACACCCCTCAAATCTGTTTTTAGCTCTGCTCCAATGGGGTGGGGTGGGGTGGGGGTGTAGGGGGTGTAGGGGGCTTGTGGGGCAGGGGGCCGAACTCTGAACTTATCTGCTGTCAATCTTTGTCAGATCTATAGGGGAAGGTATCATCAAGTAAAATCCAGACCATTTCATACAAATGAAATTCAATTCAGTCTTGCCTGTGGTATATAATAGGCCATGGTGATGTTCAGGGAAGCTTTATATAGATATAAAAAATCTGTATTCATGTACTAATAAAAGAACATGAAATGTATATAAAAGTGGCCATTAAAGTTAAACTCGTTCCCCAAGGACCCCTAGACAGACATGTTGCTTGATCCAAGCTCTCAGCATTCTTGATTGCTTGGTAGAGGTGTGTTCAGTTCTGAGATAAAGCATAAATGCAGGAATAGTTGCGCTGAAAAACACTATAGTCTATTCATATCCATTTTTTTCTTTTTGTTTTGTGGTCATTATTTTATTTATTTATTTTTCTAAATTAATTTTGGTAAGTTCAAAGGAGACATATGTCCCTTTCAGTCATTCTCTACCTCATAACGTTGTTGACCGACAGACTCCTCTTCCCAGTTTTGCTGACGGCAAATGTTTTTCCTGTTGCTGCATCGCCCCTCGGCTGAAGTCCTGGAAGGCCACTAGCTGCGCCTTGTCACGTTTGAGCTATCTTTACCCTGTGATTTACTTTTAGAAATGATAATCATGGTGGAAATATTTGAAGACAGCTGTGAGACTGCACTATATGCTTGACCGGTAACCCTATATTTTTCTTTATATATTTTGTTAAATAGAACATTGCGTAATTGGTGAAATGCAGAGCGGCTGCTTTTTAGGTTGGGTGTTTCAGGAGAAGTAGGCTTACTCCTATAACAGAAAGACATTTCATGAAGTCCATTTAGGACTGACTGAGATGATCTCAAGTAAAGCATTCCTTATTATTATATTTGTTTGTTACAGGTACAAAATTAGCAAGAAATAATTTGAGAATGTCCTTTAATTCATTTAAGTCACGTTTTGTGTTATATGGTGAATGTGATTGGGGATGGGTGGATGAGTGGATTGATAGGGGTGCTTGTGATTGGGAACTAGTTTCAAATTTGAATGAAAATCTTGTTAGACTGACTCAAGAATGAAAGTCTTTATCAGAAATCGCAGCCATATCTGTTGAAAAATCAGTATTTGTTGAAATCCACAACTTTGCATTGTAGAATTCTTCTGCATCTCTAATGTTCATGTTTTAATTCTACCTGACCATGCAGAATTGTTCATTTTGTTTAATTTACCAGAAATGTTGTGTCAGAGGAGCCATTTCCCTCTCCTTACTTCTTCCTTTACTAGAGCCGTGTCAAACCTCTTTCCAAATGGAGCTGTTTTGCATCATTGTGGATATTGTTTACAATTGGCTGGATGCTCAGTGAAGGCAAATGGCTTTTCTGACCCTCATCACGATCTGGAACAGATACAAATCAACCGGACTAGATTTGCTTAAGCAAAAGCGTGCAATATCAACAAGCACGGCCATGCACTCCGATGGTAGCAAGAATGAATGACAGAAATGCATCATTACCTGATCTAACCAGCCACTCCACAACCACCTTTAACAGCCTAATGTCCATTTTTGTAAGTTGTACTTAAAAAATGAACAGTATAGAATTAAACAATTAATTTTTTATTTCTGTCAATTTCTTTAATGTCCATTTCTCCACATGAATGGTTAAGCTGTTGGACTGTCTGTCTGAGTCCTGTGGTGGTGTGCTCTGAAACTTGTTGACATTTACCAAATATTGTCTGTAGTTTTATACAGTTCCTGTTCAACATTGTGATGTATGTGCTGTGCACATGACAATAACCTAACTTAAGTGGAAGTTAATAAAGCTCAGAACAAAAAAAAAAGAGCTGTGTGCTTTCAATGCCTCCCTTTAGAAGAAAAAGCAGGGCTGAGCAGAAGCAGGGTTTAACTCTTTCCCACAAACCACATCCACAACTGGCATACTGTCGCATCATCTTAACCAGGCATCAATAGTCCTTGGCCACATAAAACACTAGTAAGAATAGGCCACTTTGGAGTTTAAGTATAGAAAAAAAAGTTTGTCAGTGAGCCTAAAAATACACTTTCAGACACTGCTAGACTATGCGTGGGCAGCATTTCTGCAGGGACAGCAGCGCCAAGTCACTGTCTTGCCTTTGTTTACTTCATCCAGGGCCTGGTTTGCAGATTGGGCGGCTTTTACAGGCCAAACGGTCGCTCCCAGGAGTGTAATCCTCCCCCTTTAGTTCAGAATGCTTCATGCAGTAGACGCCTGGGAGGGTGCAGGAGGGAACGAGTCTCTGCCCTTCCAGACATGCACTTCCCTGAAAGGAGAGGTAGAGAGGGCCCTTCCTTTTTTCTAAGTGTTGACTAATGAAGGGATTTTTCCAATCTTCTACAGCAACTTTACTTTCTTTAATTCTTCAGAGACACCGTTTCTGACAATACACCACCAGAAACGTCCAAAACAGCTTGCTAAGACAACAAGTGCAATGGAGATGGCATTTACAAGCCAGTTTTCTTTCTGACTGAAAGTATTTCAGCTAGGGTGTACAAGCTGGCAGGCTTGTCTCTGTTTACAAAGATCAGCATATAGAAATCCTTGCAAAGCTCCAAAGTCTCTCTGTCATGTTAATGTCAGGTCTTGCCACCAAATGGACAACAGAAATAGCTCTAGGGTCAACAGGACACTGACAGTGGACTTGAATGACTACAGAAGCATCAAAACTTTTTGGCTGATTAAATCTGGACTGAGGTTTTAGTGGAAGTGTAATTAGGCATACTTTACTGAAAAGGTAGATCATGACTCATGAAGAAAAAGCATCATCACAGACTTATTAACATTCCCAAGGTCCCTGTCTAGCAGCAGAATTGACTTCCAAAAAGGCTCTTTTGATAGTGTCAGTGAATCCAAAGCATCCACAAACTTCTATTCAAATAAACATCTTGGCACAACAAAAGAGCAGGCAAACGGAGACAGGTGTGGTCACTTAATACACAAGTATTTCTGGCCATGAGCTGGAGCTAAATGGAGCTCTGTCATTGCCTGAAAGAATGACAGCTTTCTGCTCCAATAAACGGAATGTATGAGGGTTGTAAAGGCCCCCCTTAAAATAGCTGCCCTGTTCCACCTACCTGCGTCAGCTCCGTCGTCTGTCAACCAAATAAACATCCAACCACCTCTCAATTGCCTCTTCTCCACTAAACAGTTTGGCCCCGAAACTGCCTTTATACCACAACAGGCCTTTCAAGTTCCCCAGCACAAAGACTTCACAGGGCACCCGATGGCCAAACCAGCTCACAACGATGCGTTTGCTAACAGGAAGTGCATGGGCTGCTAATTGACTAGTTGGTGATGGGTACTCCAGGAAAAGAGCTCAAGCAGATGTAGGGGAATTGGAGCTGCTGGTGCATAGCTAATTTGTATATATACACACATCACCTACTGTAACAAAATATGGCACATATTCTTAAGTAAATAGTAATATTAGATAGATATAGCGTATAGTTTCATATTTAGTCACATCACTATTGCTACTATTGATAAAAGTGTTATAAATAAGTCGTTGATTTGCTTGTTCCATAGTAAAATCAGTGCATACTATTAGAACTGAACATTCAAATTTGGGTTAACCACTCACTCAGGTGATGGTCAGATCTCTGTTTTATGTTTCATTTTATATACAGACATCATGAAATAACAGAAATGTTTTATTGATTATTTATTTATTTGTACAAAGCTGTCATATGATCTTTACTTGTTGCTGTGAAATAAATTTTTTTCATGGTATATGGTATCATGTGTGGATAATTCCATTTCCTTCCTAAACTCATTTCATCCCATTGAAATGATATATAATGATGGGGGCTTCTCATGTAGGTTTCAGTCAACACTTGTGGGTGGCCTCAATTACTGGACTGGTTGTCCAAGTTGGCATCATTTCCGATGGCAAGATATAAATAGGGATGATATGAATACATCATCATCAACATACAAGATATCTACCATGAAGGCTGTCTATCTATCTATCTATCTATCTATCTATCTATCTATCTATCTATCTATCTATCTATCTATCTATCTATCTGCC